>OY978528.1:22935722-23303222 GCA_963854835.1 Megamerina dolium | reverse complement strand
TGGTTGTTGTGCTGGTGGTGGTAGTGGTGATGTTGTTGGAACGTATATTAGCAGACGAACTGGCCCGATGTGGTGTCAAATTAAGAGATTGTCGTGTTTGATAATATGCACCCAAACCGCCAATAGAAGGATCATCGCTCGTATGGCTGTAAAATAATAGTTAGAAAATATATTGTAAAATGCATTTCGTTTAAGTAAAAGAAATGCATACCCATAAACTTGTTGAACCGCGTGTGAGTCACGGCAACTCGTGTATTCAGCATTGGGAACATTTGCTATTGATTGTCCTGACGTCGCGCCAGCTCTACAAGTCGCTGTTGCCGCCGCTATGTTGCCTCCCATATTGTTAACGTTTGAGCAACTATTGTTGTTGGTGCCATATTGCGCATAGTGATGACGCACTGACATATTGCCAAATTGTGGATGGTGATAACTTCGCATATCATAATGTTGATTGGTATTATTCGCAATGGCCCCGTATTCTGATCCCGCATGTACTAGAGTTGCTACAGATGTTGCCGTTGTTGTTGCGTTTAAGTTTGTCGTCGCTGGATATTGTCCCTGGACAATACTACAATGATCAGTAGTATATCTGGGAATGCGCCCAATTGTTACATTTGTATGGGTGCTGGCCGGCACTGCAGTTAAAACGGCAGCCGTTGTTGCTGTGGTAGCATTGTTGTTGTTGTTGTTGTTGTTGTTGTTATTATTGCAGTGGCTACTCAAGTTGCTGGCCTGACTTGGTGGTTGTTGTTTTTGCTGCTGTTGTTGCTGATGGTGTGTCTGGTGCGGATTGTTATTGAAATTGCATTGCATAATTGTAGGGGCAGCAATATTGGACTGGGATTGTTGTTGCTGGTGTTGTTGTTGTTGTTGCTGCTGACAATTATTACTATTGCTAATATGATTGTTATTGCTTGTTGCATGATAGCTTCTATTAACATGGCAGTCTGCTGTTGTTGTTATTGTAGAAGAACTAAGTGGTTGTTGCTGTTGATTGTGATGGTGATGATGATGATGATGATTGTGGTGCTGCTGCTGTTGATGGTGATAATAATTATTGTGATGTTGCGCATGTAATTGTTGTTGCTGTTGTTGTTGTTGTTGCTGCTGCTGCTGCTGTTGTCTATGTATTGATGGCATTGTATTGCTTGTTGTCTTATATCCGCTCATTCGTCGTGGTGGATGTCCAAATCCCAAACCAACACCAGTTCCAGCGCCTGATAAGGAGGCGGCAACACGTGATCTCCCAAAACCACATTGTTGTGAGCGTTTATCAATCCAAAAATGCATTTTCTAAATATATTCCCCAAAACTGGGTAATAAAGATTAATTTTAAAACAAATTCTAAGAATTGCAGAGTAATTTCACAAAACGTGATAAATCCCATTTGTTCAGAGTGTTGGCAAAGAATCGGATGTCCGACAGACCAAAGTTGTTACATTCCATGGAGTTTCCATAGAGTATAAACCGAACCTGATTACCGATTTTCGCCATCACCCGCAAATTATTTTTAACCTCAAAAAACCTGTAAGAATAAATCCAAAAAACATGGTTTTTTCATCTTGGATTCCTAGCAAGGATCCCAGAATCCATAGAATGTGACTGCAATGATCTGCAGACATACAATTTTATGTTAGGTATGTTCGATGTGAAAGATTTAAATTTTGAAATCAATTCATTTTCATTTTTAGATATTGATAAAATTATTACGTTTTGCTATGTAACATACATTAGTATGAGTAAAATCATCAAAATTGATATTCCAAAAATACATTAATAAAAAAAGTGTGAGCTATTTGTGCATCTGGCAATGCTTTAACAAAATTCTTACTTCCGTCCTTTTTCATAATCTCGAAATTTATTGACGATCTATGGTGCCACCTACATTTGTTTTTTTTTTTTGCAAAATTATGAATTGCTTTTAATTTTTTATATGTACCGATTTATTCACAAAGACATTTGCATAAAAAACATTTTCAATTCTTTTTTGATGTTTCGTTCGCGTTTACACAGGCAAAAATGTTTCTCGGCGACATATCATCTCGTGAACATTACGAAGGACAAATACAAGGTGCGACAATTATGTATTAAGACTTCCGCTAGAAAACACAATTAAAACACGATATCTGCTAATTTTTCGGTATATTTATTCGAAATATTCTCCTGCTGATTCAATACACTTGTTACATCGATTTAATAGTGATTCAAACGCGTGTTCCAGCTCATTTTTTGGAATTGACTCCAGTGCCCTTCGTCGAAGCCCGTTGTATGGTCTGAATGTCATCAAAAATGCATCATTTCAACTTCAATTTCAGTTTTGGGAACAAAAAGAAGTCGCACGGTGCCAAATCAGATGAATACGGCGGGTGATTCAACACACAGACCTGGTTCCGAGCCAAAAATTGACGAACAATGAGTGGTGTGTGACTTGGTGCATTATCGTGCAACAGAGACCAAGTTTTTGGATCGCGGTATTTTGGTCTAACACGACGGATTCTGGACATCAAACGCTTCAAAACTTCGAGGTAACATGCGGAAGTAACTGTTTGACCAGTTGAAACAAATTCTTTGTGGATAATTCCTTTGCTATCGAAGAATGTGATGAGCATTATTTTGATTTTTGATGGAACTTTTCGTGTTTTTTGGCTTGTGGTGAGTTTTTTGATTTCCATTCCGCACTTTGACGCTTGGTTTCTGGATCGTATTTGGAAGCACCATGTTTCATCACCCCTAACAATTGTTTTCAGGAAGTTTGGATCATTTTCTGCAGCTGCAACCATGTCTCTAGAATGACTGACTCTCATTAATGTTTGGTAAGAATTTGTTAAAATGTCAACATCAAACGAACACGTGTTTTGTAAAATGAATGTCAATAAACATTAAATGTCAACCAAATGCCATGAAATTTTGACAGGTAGTAGAGGAAGATTGAAGCTTCAAAACGCATGTGCTCTCACATAGATGGCGCTTGGTTGCTGAGATATGGTTCGAGTCTTAATACAAAATTTTTTTTATGGAAATGTCTTTCTGTCTAAATCGAAACTAAATAATAATTTAAAGATATTTTTTTTTTAATCAAAAATTTATGTCTACAACTTACATTTATACTAGAAATTTAAACATTCTCTAAAACGAAGACATTAATCTAATCACATTGTGAAAATTTACTCAAATATCGAGATGAGCTCAATCGTTATCTTCCTAAACTTCGCACGTGCCAACTTTTATAAATGAATATAACAAAAAAGAGTCAGACAGAAGATGGCATAAAGGAAACAAAACTCAATACT
The DNA here is from genome assembly GCA_963854835.1 of Megamerina dolium. Classification (NCBI taxonomy): domain Eukaryota; kingdom Metazoa; phylum Arthropoda; class Insecta; order Diptera; family Megamerinidae; genus Megamerina; species Megamerina dolium. The sequence continues at coordinate 23,299,929 of OY978528.1, read as the reverse complement.
AATAAATAAAGCAGAATCCTTTGTTATTCCATAGCCACAAACACAAATAATATATATGGGTGTATTCACACATACAACATCTATATGAATGAGTAGATGCACAGTCGAAATATAAACGACACACAAAGAATCAATTGTTCGTCAACCTCAAGTTTAACTGAGTATCTAATTGTATGTAGTAGATATTTAATTGAAACATATGCTTCTATGTACGTTTGAAATTGAAAGTATAGTAGTACATAATTTCTGAATTGAACAAATATGTGTAGACTATGTAGGAAAAGTTATATTCATAATTATTATGTAGTTCTTCTTTTTACTTTTTGCAAAATATACATAAATAACACTCGACAATTTTTGTAGCATCTTAAAAATAAATATCGACATTGTTCAATCACGTATATAGCATTTTCATTCATGTTAATTTTTCAATTCAGTGTCAAATATGAAATTGCCTAATCAACATCCACTAATCTCTACATACAAAACATACATTATAACACTTACAGCCAAACAGCCAACCCTAGACTGCTTCCCATGTCAATGTCACCACAGCATTGTGAAAAAGAAAACGAAAACAAACACAAACAACGGCAAACAAATAAAGTGGTTGAACCCAGTAAAGATTATAAAATGTTCAATGAACTGCTCAAACATTTACAGAGTTTAGTACGAGTATATACATATATTCCTACCATCTCTCACCAGTAATTCCAGGACTTATGCTTTCTTTATACTTATTCACTCATAGCCGCACTATACTAACTGAATATTTATTCGAAAATAATTGCTGTGTAAGTTCCAATGATATTAAGATCGTTTAAAGAGTATTTTTGACAGGTAAACCTTTTTTTTTCTTATCGATATTAGCCGTGTTTTTTATTCGACACTCGTACTTAGCTTATAGTTATAGTCAAAGTTAAGATCATCTTAAAGTTAGAATCGACTTCTTGACAGGTTTTTTTATAAAAAAAAACCAATAGAATCTAACTTTATGTTAATCTTAAATTTGATTTTAATTTGACTATTTATAAATTCTTAACTTGTTCGCTAACTTCTGTGCTACCAATTACTTTCATTTTTTTTTCTTTACTGTACGGAAAAGTTATGTTTTTAATTAAACGCCAAAAATCATAAAATTAAGAAGAAAAGGAAAATTTTTACAACAAAATTAATTATTTCACTATTTTTGAAATTAATTCTATTAACTAACTATTGAATTAAATAATAAGTGTGTTCACACAAAGCTCGTTACCGTTACTTCATTAGTCTGTTAGGTTAGGTTAGGTTATGCGGTTAGATCTCCGTATCAAGGCGGGGCATCTACAAAGAAAGTGGTAAACAGTTTCCTTCTCTTCCTCGTCCTGGCAGCTACGACAAAAATCGTTGGCGAGTAAACTAAGCCTAGTAGCATGCCTACCCACAAGCCAGTGGCCCGTGAGTACGGCAATTACTTTACTGATAGTTTTCCTACTCATTGACAACAGTGAACGAGTTCTTCTATTGTCAAGAGTTGGCCAGACTTTCCTAGTAGTAATACTAAAGCTCTCATACCGCCATCTTCTGTTGGCTATAATGAGGTAATGTTGTGTGACAAGAAGCTTGCATGTTGCAAGCGGAATTCCTGTTTGATGAGATGGATAGATCTCTGGCAACCTAGTGCTTGATACCGCCAATTCATCTGCCTCACAGTTCACATTAGTCTGTTACTTGATAGTTTTTTATTTGTATTTTTTCTAATTTGGTAATTTTACAAAACAATACATAAATGGCCCATCCCATCTTTAATAATCGATCAAGATTTTTGAAAAAGTGTGTTTTAGCCCACCCTTTATTTAATTTTTGGAATAAAATCAACATATTTGAGAAACATTAGAATATGAAAATTTGAATTCAAAATTGAACGCTTTATATTTCTTTTTAGTGCGTTTTAGTATGTTGATTTATTAGATTTTTTTCTCAACTCTGAAGACCAATTCACTAAGCAGCTACGGCATCCTTGTCAATAAATTTTAGTACATATCTGAAAAATTTTGTATTATAACTTTGGCGTTTCACAAAACTCAAATAACTGGATTTGTTTAAATTAGGAAAATATAATTAAAAGATAAAATTGTGATCAAATTCGACAAATCATGTTTAAAAAACGAAAACTAATTTTCACAGGTGAAGTAAAAATTGATTAAGCTGAAAGATCATTTGTGAACAAATTCTGAAAAATTAATGTGACAGTGGGTATATCATGTACTCCTTTGATCATTTGTTAAAAGTGTACCGTTGGTCTCTGCAATAATTGTAAAATGATATTTGCTTCTTTGTTGCTGTCATAGAGTTAACCGGATTTACTTGAACTTTACACTTTCACTTGTATATTTTACTTTCGTTCTTTAATATTATTAATACTTTCATTGCTCTCATTTTTTATTATTATTATTATTATAACTATTATTATTGAAAACACTTTATTGTTGTTGTTCTTTTTGAAACACAATTGTTTTGTGTTAACCCTTAGCGCACATGGGCACATTTTACATGCACATTTGCACTTGAAGAGATATTATCCTCAAAAATCAGTATATTTTCTTAAAGCTTTATTCTTCTCTCACAACATATGAAATAATAAAAACAAAAAATGCATAATACAAGCACTAAGCATCAAGAAGAGGAAGAGACAAACACTTAAGTTAAGGTACAAATACATATATTCGAATGTGCATATATGTATGTATGTATGTATACATATGTACATATGTGCTATATGTTTTATGTACTTGTATGTGACAAAAGGTGAAAAACAAAAACAATACAAGACAATACTTAGAGACGTGCTCTATACGCCTATTTGTATGTATGACGGAAGAAAAGTGCATTTTGAAGAATAAAAAAAATTTTTAATCCTTTATGAAAAGAGGCCTTTGAGCCTTTCTTTTGACACTCTATACACACACACACACAAATTGAATAAATAAAGTATTATGCTGAAATATATAATTCAATACACGTATTCATTTATGTTTAATTTATCACAACAACAAAATGACTGACAAATATTCTTAAAATTAAACAAACTCAAATTATTGTAATAAAAAATAAATAGATAAAGAAAAGAAAAACCAATTATAAAAAATATTTATGTTGTATATCACCTTTTTGTTGCATTCAAAACATTTTCCATACGCAGTAATTTCACACTGGTTTAATGAACACATATTACAAAGAGTCCTTGATATTTGCATTTCATTTCAAGCACTTTATTTTAATTACGCAAATACATATACAAGACGCTTTTCATAGTGAATTTTTACTCTGAACTCATGACCATGTAATTCTTTTATTTTTATACATAATCCGCTTAAATCAATTACATAAAAAATGTGGTTTTATTTTATTATCATTTTTCATATTAATATTAAATATGCTCACATCTTGGAAGCACAGATTAATTGGAAATATTATTTGTGCTCTGTGTCTTTGTATGGACTAAATCTAGTAAATGTGGCATTGGGATATTATCCATCACCTCTTGTAGATGTTTTATATAGTGCGAATAATATTTGATATCAGAACAGAGAAAAGCATGAGTAGAAAGCTTGTGTTATCGGTATTTATTCATATCTCTGCAGGCGAGAGAAATTTTAACGCATGCGCAAACATTCGAATATACGAATAACATTCTGTTATTGTGAATATACGAATTTCGATTGTAATTACAAAAATTATTTTCAAAATTTGCAGAGGGATAGAGATTTTGCATATAAATTAATACAAAACGGAAATTCTAGTTAGTTACCACACTGTATCACCTGTGCAATAGCTATAGTTTGGTGTGTTCAGTGAATAGTGCTAAAGATAAAGGTACGGTAGAACATTAGGTGACGACAAAGAATATTGAACTAAAGAAGCTGCATACCCGACAGCATGTGAATTTCAGGTGTGACTAAAACGCGGTCACACTCAAACGGCAGCTATATATGAAAATTTTAACTTAAAATCGAAATTTTTTGAGTGGTGCTCTCGCATTTGGTTGAGTTTCCTACTCTTTTGAAAGTATTATATTTCTGTATGAAAATTTGTTATTTATTTATTTATGAAAAAATATTATTTATAAGGAAAATGCTACGTTGAAGTTTTATATGAAAAATGAAAATATTTTGAATGATTTTGAATATTTGAAATGAAAAGTTTTTAATTTTCCCGATTTTGTACAAAACGAAATTGGATTTATCAGGCGCCCATGGAAAACAATAAGCAATTTTTCAATTTTTATTTTTCAAAATACGAAATACAAAATTTGCCTACATCATACAATCATGTACACATGTAGCCATGACAACGTAAAAAATTCAATAGTAAATTCTATATATATATATATACATATATACATATGTAGAATTTTCATTCATAAATTTTGCATGGAAATCATTCGAAAATTTACATTGAAAATTTCAATTGTTTTTGAGAAATTTTCAACAAAATCTTGCAAATGCTTATGGAGTATGCATGTATTTTTGCTTGTGATTGTCAGTAGATGCCTTACCTCTATTCATATATAATCGTGTTATCATGGTACTATATGGCGCAGCCAAGAGAAATCTTTTACAATTTGTCTATCTTTCTTATTTTACCACGCAATGGTACCATCATGACAAAGAACTGTCAAAATCTTGGCGTTCTGTTTTGTTAACTTCTTTCTCTTATTGTTTTGCTCCTTAACTTCGGAAATTGAACAATGGTACTGAAAACATAAAATTCACATTAAATTAAATATTACAACTTGATAAGTGCATGTTTGATATCAATTATGATTATACCGAATTATTAATAATTATGTTGCCATCAATATGGTTCTGTTGCTGTTGCCTGTAAAGGAATTTATGTTAGAATTTAATTAGGCAGCTATTAGTTCCACTATCAATAAAACTACTTTTTTTACATTTTATGAGTAATTTTATTGATAATGGGTAAGCCAAGTCACCACGTCAAGGTTGCTGCCATCGACATGGACCTAACACTACCTAACACTATTTCTCTGAAGGACAAAATACAAAGTACATTCCAATAATATTCTACGCTAAAACACCATATGCACATAAGAAATAAGTAGCAGCGTTAAATGCAACATTGTTTTAAATGAATTATATTTTGCAAGTTTTACACATGAATCCTTTTTTTATTTGGTTTTAAAGATGTTTTCTTGAATTAATAGCTAGGTTATAGTTACTTACTTGAATCACTTGAATTCCATGCTTACTCTTGAAAATTTCGAATTGTTTATTTTCCTCGATAGAAAACGATAGAATATTATTGGAATGTACTTTGTATTTTGTCCTTCAGAGAAATAGTGTTAGGTAGTGTTAGGTCCATGTCGATGGCAGCAACCTTGACGTGGTGACTTGGCTTACCCATTATCAATAAAATTACTCATAAAATGTAAAAAAAGTAGTTTTATTGATAGTGGAACTAATAGCTGCCTAATTAAATTCTAACATAAATTCCTTTACAGGCAACAGCAACAGAACCATATTGATGGCAACATAATTATTAATAATTCGGTATAATCATAATTGATATCAAACATGCACTTATCAAGTTGTAATATTTAATTTAATGTGAATTTTATGTTTTCAGTACCATTGTTCAATTTCCGAAGTTAAGGAGCAAAACAATAAGAGAAAGAAGTTAACAAAACAGAACGCCAAGATTTTGACAGTTCTTTGTCATGATGGTACCATTGCGTGGTAAAATAAGAAAGATAGACAAATTGTAAAAGATTTCTCTTGGCTGCGCCATATAGTACCATGATAACACGATTATATATGAATAGAGGTAAGGCATCTACTGACAATCACAAGCAAAAATACATGCATACTCCATAAGCATTTGCAAGATTTTGTTGAAAATTTCTCAAAAACAATTGAAATTTTCAATGTAAATTTTCGAATGATTTCCATGCAAAATTTATGAATGAAAATTCTACATATGTATATATGTATATATATATATATAGAATTTACTATTGAATTTTTTACGTTGTCATGGCTACATGTGTACATGATTGTATGATGTAGGCAAATTTTGTATTTCGTATTTTGAAAAATAAAAATTGAAAAATTGCTTATTGTTTTCCATGGGCGCCTGATAAATCCAATTTCGTTTTGTACAAAATCGGGAAAATTAAAAACTTTTCATTTCAAATATTCAAAATCATTCAAAATATTTTCATTTTTCATATAAAACTTCAACGTAGCATTTTCCTTATAAATAATATTTTTTCATAAATAAATAAATAACAAATTTTCATACAGAAATATAATACTTTCAAAAGAGTAGGAAACTCAACCAAATGCGAGAGCACCACTCAAAAAATTTCGATTTTAAGTTAAAATTTTCATATATAGCTGCCGTTTGAGTGTGACCGCGTTTTAGTCACACCTGAAATTCACATGCTGTCGGGTATGCAGCTTCTTTAGTTCAATATTCTTTGATGCAGCTTCTTTAGTTCAATATTCTTTGGTTAAACAACCTCCAACGATGACTGTCACTATCAGCTGTTTCAAATATTAAATTACAACCGACCACACAATTGCATTGCAGAAAACTTTGAATGCCTTGATATAAATTAACAATAGTGAGGGGGAACATTAAATTAATGAGTAGAAAAAATGTCTAACGCATTAAAGAGGTGAATACGCATTGTAATTACATACATATTTCGAAAGGTGGAAAAATGAGTACAAATTTATGTGACATTGGCATTGAAAATGATGAAAAAATTATCAATTGGAAGGAGGAGGCATCAGCCATAATAAATGATGTCAAAACACATGTGTCCGAAATTTGCATTTCTGACGCATTGCCGAGCAGCGAAAGCAACATTTATCTCAACATACGCACATATGAGGATCAAGCATACTGTGTACATGTCTCCAACAGGGGGTTTCGTATAGTTTCACATCAATATGATACTGTGGATGATGACAAGCGCGAAATAGACGATGAAGACATTTACGAAACACCGTATGCATTACTAGATAAGATTAGTCCACAATATATAGAATCATTTGGTAATCAATTGTGTAAGCAATTGTTGAGCCTACAGCAAATGCGCATGCAATTCAACGAAGAGGATGAGGAAGATATTGACGAGGAATGAAATGAAACGGATGGATGGGGTTACGACTAACAAAGCAAATACTGTACCATATACTAAAATATCCCAAATAATTGTGTTGTTGAAGCATAAATGATTATTATATTTATGTATTGTATATGTTAAATAAATAATAAAATAATCATTGACGTGTTAAATGTAAGATTAATTAAATGTATATTCTTGACTGTAGTTTCGTATTGTTGTTTCGATGTTCACACTTTTAAACGCTTCAAAAATAAAGATTGTGATTGCAATTCCAATTCGGTTAATTTACGTACGACTGGTCCCAATTGTTCTACATGATCCTTGTAGCCGGTGCCAGTTTTAAGATTCTTCTCACCGTACACCACTTTTCCATCGAAATCATTTTGTGGAACTGACATTGATATATCCACTTGTTGAATGGTAATATTTAAATGATCCTCTATTTCACCAAGCAACTGCAAACATATAAAACAATCATTACAAATTGCTACGATTATGATATGATCAAATAAAACAACTTACGTTTTTCTCATTGTACCAAATGCAACAACCACGATTATCAGTTAAATTTGTATTATTGCAGTTTCGGCCACGTGTCTTACACCAATCACCATGATACCAAACCTTGATATATGCAAAAGAAATACACCGTTAATCGATCGCAATTATATTTATCGTAAATTGTACCTTTTCCGGCACGGTTGCTACTAGACTTATGGCTAAACCCATACGTTCAGCTCTACCCACACGTCCAATACGATGTACATAATTTGACTTTTCATCAGGTAATGTTATATTTATCACTGCAAAAAATGTTAATGTGATTGCAGGCTGTGGTCTAATCTTTTTTTTATACATACTGTACGGTAGGCCACTAATATCTAAACCTCTTGCGGCAACATCAGTACAAATTAGAAATTTCACTTGTTCACGTTTGAATGTTTCCAAATTCTGTTTACGCTCCTGTGGTCTACGATCGCCATGAAGACAAACACAAGAATAGCGTTGCCCACCACGAGATTTCAAATAGTTCTCCAAATTATCGCAATCGATTTTGGTGCGACAAAATATAATGGCGCGATCCATTTTATGCTCCTCAATGGCGCGAATACAATATTCACCCTTTAGCTTTTTGACAGCTTCAGAAAATGTTTCCGGTGTATGATTTTGAGGATTGACATTATCATGTGCGTGCACACCATCCGTGCGTATGTGTTGTCGCATATTATGCCAGGTGGTATCCTTTTGTGGATCAACCATGCATACAACATGATGCACTGTCTCTGGCACAGCATCTTCACCCTTAAGATCCACCCACGTTGGGAAGTGCATGAGCCGATCAGCCATTTTCTTCACTTCGAATGCATGCAAAGTTGCCGAACAAACGACCATTTGCAGACGACGTCCATCAGAAGTCATTTTCGGAATTTGCTTATGCAAACGATCTATGAGATCAGTGTACCCCTGCTTTAACAGAGCATCTGCTTCGTCCAAGACAAAAAATCTACGGGAGAAAAAGCAATTTTTGAAACATTTTCAAAAATCAATTGTCGAACCTTGTCATACCTGCAATGCGTAAGCTGAACAAAGCCACTGCTAATCATCTCCTCTAACCGACCTGGGGTGCCAACTACAATATGTATACCCTGTTGTAGTTCATTCTTTTGCGTTTCAAGCTTGACACCGCCAATTAGCAGCAATGATCGTACGTCGGGATTACTTAGATGTACTTTAAATTTCTCAATTTGATTATAGGTTTGTTCGGCCAACTCACGGCTGGGTTCAATAATAATGGCTTGGGGAGCATTTGGCGCAGGTTTATTTGCTCCAGCATTTGTAGATGGGGAGGCCAAAGGATTGGATTTGGAACACTCAACACCAGCTTGGCACAAAGCTACATATCCATCTTTAGGAGGATATTTCAAATCGGTTTTACCGAAATTAAAAAGCATTTCGGCATTTTTCAAAACAACAGCCGGGTAAAAAGTCTCATTACGCAAGTTCTGAGGAATGCGAAATGCTACTCCTAAATGTTGACCATTTTTGGAGAAAGATACTTCCAAACGATCCAAATCGATGAAGCATCCGATTACATCGCTTTTACCAAATGCCTCACCATAATCGTCAAATTGGCGATTATTTGACTTTTTACCAGTGCCACCGAAGCCGAATCCATTTTTGCATGTGCCAAGATCTAGATTAGCCGATTGGGTGGACCAACCCACTCGACAGAGTCCTTCATCGGTTACTGTAGCTTCATAGTAATATTTGCCTTTACCCTTAACTCCAGTGGTGGCACGACAACCATGCCACTCTTTAAATTCCCGTGACTGGCAACGCATACCATCAGGTGTTACAGCTAATGCCGCTCCACGATCAAAAAATGACATTGTCCATGGTGCAATGCTGCCAGCAGCTGCACTTGCAGTCGCACTCGTCTTCCCGTCTTCCAAATCACGCAATGTCTCCCATACAATTTGTAAAATCGGCAAACAAAAAGCACCCGTTTTACCTGAACCGGTTTCAGCAGCCATCAACACATCACCTCCACCAAGTATGAGTGGTATAGCCTCTGCCTGCACATCGGTTGGCAGACTATGAACAAATTTCGAAATATTAGGACATTACTTTTCCTGAAAGTTGAATTGAATTATTCAATATCAAGAGATAGCTTACGTCCATTCCATTTCATCGATTGCTCTTGCAATTTCTGGCAGCACACCAAACTCTAAAAAAATGCATTCGGATCAAAAATTCAATGTCCTATATTCTCAAAATATATGAATTTACCTTCAAAAGCTGTCATTTTATTTAGTTTATTAACACAATTTCACACAAAATTACTGTGTATTTTGCAATACCGGCGAATAAAATTACCTGAAAAAGTACAATTTGTATCGATAATAATATCGATAACACAGGAAGAGATTTGATCAGTCACCCCACTCAAAGTTGCATTTGATTATGCTAAAATTTCTTCGAACACATCCCACAATCAAATACAAATACCAAACATAAGTGAGGTTATCATATATTCGATAAATTCTTGAAATTTGTCGACAAATAATCAAATGTTATTCAATTAGATTTTTAAAAAATTAAATCCCATAATTCTAGCTTCATAGTGCGATTAGTCAATACGTATCGGTAGGTAACGGATCAGGTGTTCCGATCTATTTCATACAAAAGCCATAAAAGCGATAATTCAAAATTGATTGGTAAAAATTGGTCAAAATTGAGTCATTCTCTTTTCTCTCTATCACATTTCTATTTTATACTAAGCCTAGCTATCTCTTTCCTACCTATATATCATATGGACTAAGCTATCCGTATTGACTAATTGCACTCTGCTTCCCAAGAATGGACGGGTCTACGTCCCGGAAGCACTCGACCACGTGGTCGACCAAGGTCCATTCACCTCATCAGAGTACGGAAATGCTTTGAACGGGAACAAAATAAAGCATTTCCGTATTTTTGCTGCTACAACAACAACTAATCGCACTCTGTTTTTTTACATTACTTTACTTCATTTTCTCTTACTTTACGTGGTGACTAATTGCACTATCAATCGTGCATATATATAACACAAGGCATATCTGCACAATTTTTCGCAATCAACCTAATGTGAACCCATTAAAATTAGATTTTATCTGGTGATGAAATTGCTACATATAAAATTTTGCTGCAATGAGTCCGAGAACTTAAAAAAATCTGCCACAGGTTTTCAGTTTTCTGCTTAACTCGTTGCAAGTCGACGTAAGAATGAGTCGGCGCACTAAGTTTTATTAAATTGTTGGCAATAAACTACCCATGATTCAAAGAGATAAGGTTATGAATTGTCATGTCGTGGGAGAAAAAAGTAATGAAAAACAGACAATGACTTTATGCACAGGTGACCTGTCGTTCTGTGTATTAAAAGTTTGTTTACATTTTTTACACACAGACGACATGTCATCAGTGTATAAAATCATCAGCTATATGTTCTTACTGCGGATTTTAACGTGTCCTGATCTTCTCTAATTGGTTCATGTGAACTACCCATACTTCTTTACAAATGTTCGCTGCCTTGTCTTGTATGCCTACAGGGTAGTTCCAAATAGTGTCATTTGAAAGCAACCCTGGTTGTCAAAATATGACGAGTGATAAAATTTCTCTGCTGTCGTCCATTTTGGTCAAAGACACCGTGGTTATAGTTTGTGTTTTGGTGAGTTTTCGTTTTTATTTTTGTATGTGTGAAACACGAAAAATTAAATCTTGAATTATTTGTAACATCCATATCAAAAAATGGAAAATGTGATAGTGATTAAAAGCAATAATTTTTGTAAATCACGAATTTAATGTAATATTTATATTTTTCTAGTTCTTAAATTCATATTACGAGTCCCTAATTTCACAACTTGCTACAAGATGGTTAGGGAGAACAAAGCAGCCTGGAAAGCTCAATATTTCCTAAAAGTCGTCGTAAGTATTTGAATATTATTTATAGACGTTTTTGCTTTGTATATGATGAACAAATTTAACGTCTAAATACGTACTATTGAATGTCTTGCTTGAAAAAGCTGAACCCGGACATTCTTGTACGTGAAAAGTTGAACAATGCTCTCAGAGCAGACTGATTAAATAATTTAAATTATGCTGTAATATTTATGAATATGATTTACAACTGATCACTGTATTTTTTTCATCTTTTTCTCAAAGGAACTCTTCGATGAATATCCCAAGTGCTTCATAGTCGGTGCTGACAATGTGGGTTCAAAGCAAATGCAAAATATCCGTACTAGCTTGCGTGGATTGGGTGTTGTACTTATGGGTAAAAACACTATGATGCGCAAAGCTATTCGTGGTCATTTGGAAAATAATGCTCAGTTGGAGAAATTGCTGCCACACATCAAGGGCAATGTTGGTTTCGTATTCACCAAAGGCGATTTGGCTGAAGTACGCGACAAATTGTTGGAATCTAAAGTTCGTGCTCCAGCTCGTGCCGGCGCTATTGCTCCATTGCACGTTATTATCCCAGCTCAAAACACTGGTTTGGGTCCCGAGAAGACATCTTTCTTCCAAGCTCTGTCTATTCCAACTAAGATTTCCAAGGGTACAATTGAAATCATCAACGACGTACCAATCTTGAAGCCTGGTGATAAGGTTGGTGCTTCTGAAGCTACCCTCTTGAACATGTTGAACATTTCGCCATTCTCATATGGTTTGATCATCAGCCAAGTGTACGATTCGGGCTCCATCTTTTCGCCAGAGATTTTGGATATCAAACCTGAAGATTTGCGTGCCAAATTCCAAGCTGGTGTTGCAAATTTGGCTGCCGTATCATTGCAAATTGGGTACCCAACAATTGCTTCGGCACCACACAGCATTGCCAATGGTTTCAAGAATTTGCTGGCTATCGCTGCTACCACAGAGGTTGAATTCAAAGAAGCAACAACCATCAAAGAATACATTAAGGATCCTAGCAAATTTGCTGCAGCCGCCGCTGCTGTTGCTCCGGTTGCTGCTGCTACTGGAGGTGCTGCTGCTAAAAAGGAAGAAGCTAAGAAGGAGGAATCAGAAGAAGAGGAAGATGATGACATGGGTTTCGGTCTCTTCGATTAAACTCGTACAGCTTAAAAGCAAATGTTTCTTTCGATTACGCTTTGAAATTGTTTTTCAATCACTTGTATTTATACTGGGTGTTTAAAACATGTAATGCTCTTTTATTTAAAGCAAATTATTGTCGCGGTCTGACAAACCCAATGACAAGTTGCTTTAATTAAATGAACGCCTGAAAGAAGACAATTATACAAATTGTGTATAACTGATACAAGCAAAAATAAAGTCGTAATCTCAAAATAACACATTTACGTGTGGACATTTACTTTGTACCATTAGCCAGGTCAATTAATGAAACGTATATTTTAGCAATACTCAAGGGAAAACTGAAATCCCCCAGTAGCCTAATAGGAGCGCTCCTCTAAATTAATGAAGATTATTACTGATATACATTGGAGCAAATCTCTAAATAACCCCTTTAGTTAAACAAGAAAATAAATGTGTTATATTGATATCTTTACATACAGATTTATTCAAAAATATATAAAAACGACAATATTTATTTGATTTAACTGTATGATGATTGTGCATTTCATAGGATCACTTTTAGTTAATTAATTTGAGGCACATGACGGATTATATGTAAAAATATTGAAAGAAATTGGAATACAATAACAACAAAATATTAATACTTTGATAACAATATATAGCAAAATTGTGGGGAATGTCATTTTTTTCTTAGTGATAAATTATATCAATGCTGTCTTGAATTTTGTCTCCCCACTCGCTTGCAATGATTAGAATTTGATTTCTATTCAAATTTGGTCCAATAAGTGGGTGCATCTGAGTCATATAACAACAAAGCCAACTGTTGAATAAATGAATAAAAAAAGTGGTAATTAAAAATGTAATCCCTGCTAATGCGACAGAAGACACTTACAATAGCCAGCATGTAGCAGCAGTTAACATTAAACAGCATTGTGTTACACTAAAAATTTTTAATATTTATTAAAAGTGTTAACACATCAAAACTGAAGAAACTTACCCTTTATTTGGACCACGAGCAAAAAATGGGCAGACTATACCCACAATTCCCCAAATAATAGTGATAACCAAAGGCGCTACATAAGCATCCACCATTTTGCTCTATATTGATTGAATATTTGTGAAGGAGATATCTAAAAAATATATATTTTTGCCTAATATTTTACTTGAACACAAATGAAAAAGCAAAACACCACCATAAAGTGACCGAAAATATTTTTTCTCAGCTATCTGTGTGTCACATGACTGACTTGAGGCCTGACAGCTGATTTAATGCCACTGCTGGTGACCTCCTGTGGTGAATAGTAGTAATTATGACGTTGAAGGCAAAACATGAACAGCGGCTTACACAAATATGATTAAGGCAACCCCAGAGAGAAATTATGATGTTCTCATATTGAAATAAATGTATAGAAGCAAATCAAAAGACAGTTTTATGAAATCTATCAAAGTGAAAAATATGAAAATATTTTGTCACATGAACCTTCTGGTTATGTATAAAGGTCAAATATCTCTAATGCATTCGTTAAGTTTTTCCTTTCGATTATTACTAATTTTATTTTAATTACATCAACTTGTAAATATTTTTTTAATTGTTGTAGCATTCGTTCTCCTGCATATCAAAATCTGTTAATTTAGTTTCAAATTCAGAATGTGTCAGAAGTAAAAGCAATAGCAAAATCTCTTCATTTAGTGATAAAATTATTAATCCCATGTTGTGTACAAGATTTGGAGTTAAAACAATTTTTTTTCACTCAATGAACCAATTTATTGATTATATTAATGATAGTAATTATTACGTAATAAAATTAGAACAAATTATAAAAAATAATATGTCAAAATATTGTTAGAATTTTTCACTTTCGTATATTTTAAAAAGCTGTCCTTTGATTCTCTTTTTTTACAAATCTTTTCAAATCTACTATGGCATTGCTTTGCCATTATAATTTAGCATCCCGTATGAGAGCTGTCAAAAAGAATGATTTACATTTACTGTTCAGTGGAAAAGTGACAAGCAAAAATATTAAAAATGGTCCTCGAAAGTACTATGATCTGGTGAGTAAAATAATTATTTTTTAATAAAAATCATAAAGAAAACGTTTTAAATATCAAAGTGCACTTCTTAAATTATTTACTTGCTCCAGTTTACATCAATTTGTGGTAGCAAAAATTATTATTTAGCGGTGGTACAGAACGAATGAAACTTGTTTAAATTCTCTTGTTAGAATTGCAGAGATATCTAATGAAAAATTATGTTTTACATCTATTATTACAGTTTTGATAACAGTGATTATCAACGTAATGGTGATTACTTTCCCACACGTCTGAATGTCCAAAAAGATGGCATTAATTTAGTTTGTTTAACCAAGTTGCGTTCAAATCCAGAGAACAATGTTGGACTGATGACTATTTCGAAGTAAGTGTGGTGTGAGTATATTTCTGATCGATATCTAAGTAATGTTTTCTTTTTTAGTCCTGTTGAAGTATTGGCTACACTTACAAGTGATGTGGGGCGCATATTTTCTAAAATGCATTTGATTCAACCAAAGGGTGAAATCAATTTGCTGATCGGAATACGTATAGCTCATGTAAGTAGCATAACCAGTTTGTAATAATGATAAATTGAATATTGTTTTCTTGATGGTAGCTGGTACTGAAGCATCGTCAAGGTAAAAATCATAAAATGCGTATTGTTGTATTTGTCGGCTCTCCGGTCAATAATGCCGAAGGTGAATTAGTAAAGTTAGCTAAACGTTTGAAGAAGGAAAAAGTTAATGTCGATATAGTTAGTTTTGGTGATCATGGCAATAACAATGAGGTGTTGACAGCTTTCATTAATGCGCTCAATGGAAAAGATGGCACTGGCTCGCATTTAGTGAGCGTACCAAGGGGTTCAGTACTCTCCGACGCTCTGCTCTCTTCGCCAATTATTCAGGGAGAAGATGGTATGGGTGGTGCTGGCTTGGGCGGTGCAGGATTTGAGTTTGGAGTTGATCCGAATGAGGATCCAGAATTAGCCTTGGCCCTGCGGGTTTCAATGGAAGAGCAGCGTCAACGTCAGGAAAATGAACAGCGACGTGCTCTAGCTGATTCTAATACAGCAGGGGGTGCTGATGCTACTTCCGCTCCTGGAGCTGGTGAAAATCCAGTAGCTACTACAGCTGCAGCTGCAGATACAGGTTCACCCATTATTGCTGAAGAGTCTAACACTGAAGAAGCAATGTTGCAACGTGCATTGGCTTTGTCGACTGAAAATGTAAGTCTTGCAGTAGCTCTCATAAGGATCTTATCAATATAAGCATCTATACTATTTTAGACTGAAGATAATTTACCAGACTTTGCTAATATGACTGAGGAGGAGCAAATTGCATTCGCAATGCAGATGTCTATGCAAGACGATCCTGTTGCTCAACAAACAAAACGTCCTAAAACAGAAGAAACTGCACCAATGGATGTAGACGAAGACTATTCTGAAGTAATTGGAGACCCAGAATTTTTGCAGGTACATATACGTGAACACAAAATTTTATTTCACTAAAATCATTTCATGGTCTGTAGAGTGTTTTGGAAAACCTACCAGGCGTTGATCCACAATCTGAGGCAGTTCGTGATGCAGTAGGCTCTTTGAGTAAGGATAAAGAGAAGGACAAGAAAAACAATGATGGTTCCGATAAAAAATGATGTTCGCGCATTGGCTGTAGTTTAACTATCCCAACATAATATATATTAACATTAAATCATTAAAAGAAATACATTTAATAAATTTTATGGTAATTAATAAAAATGAAATGCGAAATACCTATATTATTTACAAATCTTATATGTATGGAAACTGCAACTAAATACTGTAGTATTTGAGAAAAGAATAAAATACAAAGAAAATCTCATGTTGAAATCCACAACAGAAATGTTTATTTTATTTTCAATTTCACTATTACATTCAACTTAGATGACAGCTCTGCTCATGTAATTGGCCCGATTTACTTTCCAGCCCTATAATCACGAATATGATATAGGACCCATGCAGGGATAACTAGCAGCGAGGCGACCATGCCACCACCAAGTATTACTTTTTCCTGAAAAAATGTATAGGCATTACTTCATTATTCACACATGCATGTCCCCAATTCGAGAAAATTAAGTATAAGTTTACGTAATGGGGAGCCTGAAAATTAAATCAAATTATATCGATTACTCACAGCGGTTGAAACTCTTTGTGATGGTGGTCCAGAAATAACCGATTGGCAGCGCCTTTGCAATGCATTGCGTACTGCTGGAACCAAGAGACGAGCTGCGCTATTTTGGAACATTTTTTTCACGCTATAATTTTAATATGATTCGATCAATTACAAATTCCCTCTGATATCAGATGTAGTGATGCCAAGTTCGTGTGAATTATGACATTTTGTGAATATTCTGCGACAGCAGTTTTATCGAAAAGCTATGAACACAATAAGTTAATGATGGTGCTGCCAGACGGTAATGTAATTCAGGTGTATTTTGTGTCATTGTTATGTCTCTTATAAAGCCTATATGACACTTGTTTTTTTTTGGGATTTATCATAATCTCTATGATGCATTTGGAAGTAACGACTAGCTTGAATGTGGCGAGTGTAAAAAAAGACATCACAAATGTAGTTTACATTTTTCAGAAACTAGTGACTTTTTTTCACATTTTACGCTCCCTCTCAAAAAATGTAAACAAATCAATTCGGTTAAGGGTGGGTTTTGTTAATGCATGTAACGTAGTTTGTAGCAATGTGTCTGTGTTTAAGTTGTTGTTGTTTTAGCAGAAAAAATACGGAAATGCTTTGTTTTTTTTTCCCGTACTAAGCATTTCCGTATTCTTATGAGGTGCATGGACCTTGATCGACCACGTGGTTGAGTGCTTCCGGGACGTAGAGTCGTCAATTCTTGAGAAGCAAGAATGCCTCTTTATGTGGGTATAGTGTGTATTTGTTTACACTGGTTTATGAACTAGAAATTGCATATTTTATCATTTATATTTTATTATATATACAATAAGTTAATATTTATATACATAGCTTATGTATTATTATATTACTAAAGAAGTAAAGTATTACTTTAATCACATTACTATTATAAACTAGGAGCACTGGTAACAAGACCTTCGGTTCACTTATCCTAAAGATATAGCTTATTTAATTTGTAAAAATAGAAGAAAATTAACATTTTTTTTATAAATATTTGTTAGTTAGTAGCTAGTTTAGTTAATTTACATAAAATACAACACATATAATTAGTATAAATGCTAACAATGTTGTGTATTCCGTCTTCACTTTAATTATTTCTATTTACGTTTTGTCAGCATTTGAGAATCCCATGTTAATTAATATAGTTGTCTTTTTCACAAAATCTACCGTTATTTTCTTTATCATCAGTGACATTTTGCGCTTTTTAATACATTACAAATACAGAAAAAATGGCGGAAAAAAGTGTCATACGGGCTTAAAGCTCTAAAAATAATTTATCCAATAATTGTTGGAACTTAAGAGAAATTGAGATTCGGATTCACTTTTGCTAGTATTATTCGCCACTACGGTTCTTTTTATATTGAAAAATTTCAAATGGATTTTATATTTGCACGTTTGAATATTGTAAATATTTTGTGAATGTCATTATACATAAAGTAAAATAGTGTGTTTAAGTAAGAGGTGTAAACAATATTGAGTTGGAACAATATTGAGTGAAAAATAATGTAAACGTTGAAAACATTGTACTTTTTAATAAAGTAATAAAAATAAAAGAATTAAAGCAACATGTCCAGAATAGCATATAATCATGAAATTTGTTTTAGATAACATCTCCTATTTTAAATTCTTTGAATCGATTAAATGAACAATTTTAACAAAAAACTTCCATTGTAATTGAATTATCAGAATATGGCAGATTATCCGAAGTATGGAACTTACTGTCAACATTAGAAAATAAGCAAAGCTTATTGAAATAGGGCTGATGAACTCTGACTATAATTATGGGCCAATAAGTCCCTTTTAGGATCCATCACACGACCAATAATATTGTTATGTAGTCTATATATAGTTCACCTATCCCGACGGTCGTCTGCTTCGAGAACTACGGGCCATTGTATTGAATCTACTTTTGCAATACCAGCGGCATACAACACTGAAATTTGCTCAACTTTTTGCAACTGACAAAGTTATCGAAATGTTATCGGGAATGAATACAATCACAATTTGTATTACATCCGTCAATGCGAAAGGGTGGAATTAAACAGTGTCAGAGCAAAGATAGATAAAAAATTGAAAATTTCAAGAAAATACGCAGTTCACATAAATATTTTCTTGAAATTAATATATCTGAAAAGTAATACCATAATCAAGCAGAAACGGTAAGTTGATTTTCTGCTGAGTAATTTCAATTGATGATGGAGTGAAAAATATTTTGTTGAAATATGAAGTGCAGTTATAACAAAAAGAGAATTCCCGACATTTGTCAGTAGCATTGTGTTTTTATGTGTGTGTTAATTTACTGGTTGACACGATGTTTCAAGGCAGACGACCGTCGGGAGAGGTGAACGATAGACTACGCTCCAAAACTCAAGAACATTTCTGCATTAACTGACAAAATAAAGAAAAAAATTGGAGAAGAAACAAAGTAATTGCTAAACGAACGGCATATTACTTACAATAATTAAGATAAACATTACATTCAAGTTCAAAAATCTCATTTTAATTTGGTATTTGTATACATAGTCACACATATGAGCATTGTTTTCGGCTTTGTTTTTTTTTATAAACTATTTCATTATTTTTCAATTGGTGGAACAACGTATATATTATATATATATTTTTTTTTTCTTCTAATTTTTTGTTTCATTCAATATCATTTTTTCATTTGATATTAAATCAAAATTTTTTTATATACATAATAAATATTTTAAAGAAAGAAAAAAAAAAAATATATATATATATAGTAAAATTATTAAGCGCAAAATAATATTTCCTCAATTTGATTGCAGCATAATCCTCTCAACTGTGTGGTGTGGTGTGAAGTGCTTCAACACCACTACGTTAGATCGAACGACCCTATTGCTTCTGTTAATCGTCGAGAAAGATAGAAGAAGAAGAAGAAGAAAAATTAACAAAAATGAGTGTAGCTACTGTAAGTGCACCGGCGGAATCTGTGAGTTTGGCAATACCAACAACAGGCGTAGTTGACTCGCATACGAATCCGCCAATATGTCGTTATTTCCTTCGTGGGATATGTCGGTTTGGTGAAATGTGCCGCTTTTCCCATGAAATTACAGGTGGTGAAGTGATAAACAACAAAGATCAAGGTGAATCCCCAACCATATCGGCGGTGGATCAGCAACCTAGCACCAGCCGTAGTAATTGGGCTAATGCACCAGTATTTGTGCCAGGTCGTACATATGCTGGTGATGTGGAAGAGGACTCAAATTGTGGCGCTGTAGGATATGAAACTAGAAAAACATGGGCAGATGTAGTAGGCACTAACGCTCCACATATGGGTCTAACTGCAGGGCCAGAAATAGGATCTATGAATATGGTGTGTCCCTACGAGAGTCCATGCCCATATGGCCCCTATTGCGTATACAGCATTCATTTGGAATTGTGTAAAATGTGTGATCAATTCTGTTTACATCCAACCGATCAGGCACAACGTCGCAAACACAATCAAGAGTGTTTGCAACAGCATGAACAGGCAATGGAATTATCATTTGCCATCGCAAGATCAAAAGATAAAACTTGTGGCATCTGTTTCGACACTATCATGGAGAAGTCCGGTCGCGAGAAACGGTTTGGCATATTGCCCAACTGTAGTCATATATTTTGCCTTGAATGCATTCGAAAATGGCGCCAAGCTAAGCAGTTCGAACACAAGATAACAAGGTAGAGTTGTTGTTTGTCGTATGGAACTTTATTATGGATGTTGCTTTTGCTAACTTTGTTTTAATCTTAGATCCTGTCCTGAGTGTCGTGTTTCGTCAGATTTCGTTTGTCCCAGTGCCTTTTGGGTTGATACCAAAGAGGAGAAGGATAAACTGCTTAATGATTATAGATCAGCGTTGGGTATTAAAGACTGCAAATATTTCAAAAAGGTAACAAACGCATTGTTTAACTTAAATGCACAATACTTATTCTAATGCCATTGCAATTATAGGGTGATGGCAAATGTCCATTTGGAAACAAATGCTTTTACAAACATGCTTTACCCAATGGAGATCTGGTTGATGTTGGTTGTCCAAAACGTTCGCGAAAAATACACCGAAGCTCCAATGAAATCATTGATTTACTCGATGTAAGTGACTATTTTATCAACAATCGAATTCTTGGCACATACCACTGTCCCTATTGTCTCAATGATTTTACTGATTACTAATTTGTATATAAAAATTTTCTGCTTTTACATACTGGTATTTTTAGTTGTTTTAGTTTGTCGCTAACCAAATATTTTGATTTCAATTTTTTTTTTGTTATTGTTAAACATGTTTCGAATTTAATTTCATAATCTATTATATCAACTAGTATTAAAGTTTTTATGTGAACATAAATGTTTATAACAAGCAAAATTAAAATCGAAAAAAACAATCCCAAACATTTTTGCACTTTTGGCAAACAGGTGTGATACAAAAAATTTCGGTTCCACCACTCGTGTGCTACCTCCGTATGCTATGAAACAATATGCAATATGCTTGCTCCACATTGTTGTAAAAAATCGATCAATTTGTACAAGAATAAAATCTTTCAAATGACAAGTATTGGAAGCGCAAACTCACGCTTACTCACCAGCGTACGTAGCGATCATTACAGCAATGCAGATTTCGTTGATTCTTCCTCCGCTTCTTAATAATCGTAATATGTATTAATAATAAGTCAATATTTTTAAATTGCTTTAACTTTAAGTAAAATACATAGTCATATATAGAAATAGTTATTAGAGTTGCATAAACATTTTTTTAATTAGTATCATAAGTGCTAGGGGAGTAATTTCCATGTTTTTTCTAAATATTTTCGAATTAAGCCAACTATTTGTATCAAGTGGAAAAGTGCTTTTTTTTGTATGATTGTTTATGATAGGCAATAGTAACTTTTAAAGTATTTGTAATGTTATGCTATTTTATTTTATTGTTTTTTATTTTATTGTTTAATTTTTATATTAATATAAATGTTGAAATTATGTATTTGATTATTTTATAAAGCTTGTATTCATTTCATTTTAGTTTGCTTTTTTATATGGTTTTTATAATTTTATATATAGATGTATGAAATATTTTATTTTTTTTTTTTGGCTTTAATATGTTAACAATAGTATTATATACAAAATAAATATATACATGAGCAATTTTAGAACAATTTTTGTAAAGCAATTGCCTAATTTCAATATAATTAAATGTCACATTGTAAATGTAGTATATTGGAAATTTTGAAGTACATTAGGGAAGAGAGTTAAAATTGGAGAACAAATTATAAAATATTGCAATTGTAATTTTTTTCAGTATTAGTATAAATTAGAACAACAACAAAATTATTGGATGTTTCCACAGATTTGTAATTTTTTTTTGTGTAAAGTTAAAAATAATTCTTTATTATATATGCTTTGTTGTTGTTTTATCAAGCAATTTCAAAATAGTAATAACGACTGCCACACTTATAATCGTGTTTACCGTCTATTCTAATTATTTTAGCCAAGAAAAAATGGGTCTTGATCAATTCTTACCTCCCCGCTTGTAGAGGTTAGAATTAGAATTGGGTTTTAGATCCAAATATACTAAAAAGCATTGGTAGTTTCTGTTCGATTTGCCACTTTTTTTGCCTAACTAACTAACTGTCCTGTTATACATAGCATAAGAAAAGCTCTGTTAAAGATTACACTGAAAATATATAATGTAAAATATATAAAAATGTTATTTAATTAAAAATATTTGTAAGAAAAAATTTTTTTAACGAAATTGAAAAGAAATTAAAAAAAAAATTACTGAAAAAGTTATTGAAGATTAACATAGTTTGCCATAATTTTAAAATTTAATATTCTTTCTATGTATACAATTATCGATCATTGTTACTTAAATAAGACGTCTCTAGATTTTTTGCCCAATATCATCTTTCTGACAGATGTAATTATGGAAAATATGCCGAATCAAATCGATTCTAAATTCATGATGTATCTTAGTTAAGCGTTAGAATTAAGTAGTGAGCAGAATAGACTCTAGACACTCAGTCAATAGACTAGATAATCAGTATAGATAGAACGGAATATAGAAAAGGATCAAGTAATAGAAAATTACGCATTTTTACCGCGAACTTATTAGCTGTTTGCTTGATGAATCCAAGGAATATTCGGGAAAAGGAAGAGCATGAAGTCAAGACGGATCTATGATGATACCCATAGTTTCCATGAGATATCCCCCTGTGTTGTGGCCTGTGATGACCATGATCAGTCTACTGAAGTCCTTTTTCTACAATTCTAAACGAAATTTCGGCAATCTTCTGTCAGGTGCTTTCACAAAACTCACTACCTCCAATACCGCAGTGTCCTTGGGCCAAAAAACCAAATGGCGTTTGTTAAAACATGCAAGTTCAAGATACGTTCAATAGTGATTTATTGACATTTGTGCAATTTTAATGCTGTAGAAATCGGATTTGAATCCAATTGAAATTTCTTTTATTAAATGTTTAATCGCTTATATCTCCTGTTTAATTCAGACATACCCATACCTCGCTAAGGACCACAATATTTCATTATGCGACTCGAATATAATTGTCGAAAATAATAAACTCATCAATTTTTACGAAACATATCGAGGCCGTACAGCGAGGTGTTGGGATAAGCGGTTTCAAAGAAACGAAATGTATGTCGGTCTGAATTCTGATTCGGTTTTCGATTGGATACTGCAACAATCCGCAATTTTGATCAATCAATAATATCGATTTCGAGCGAAAGTGAAACTCAGAATATGGTCTGGTACACAATTCTATGTTAATTCTGCGTTTCTCAAAATATGTGTTATATGTTATAAGTTCACACAGAGTGTATTAGGAGAAGTATACCAGTATAACAGTTTCGAAAACATTTTGCTGCAATTTTCTTTTTAAACTTGCTTTGAATATACGAAAAAAAAGAGTGAGTTTTTTTCACAGTTCTTCTCCTTGCCGCTATAATTTGCTTCATAATGATGTAGTACTTTTTTGTTTGCATCCATCCATATATTTATTATTTTTCTAGGCTACAAAACTAGGGATGTGCGATTAATCGTTAAGCCGAACAATTTGATTAATCACAATAAATTGTTGATTATCAAAATTTTGATTAATAAAATAAGAAATTAATCGAATAATTACGATTTTGAATATGCAAAAATTTAAGCTATTCGATTAATCATAATTTTCATTAATCAGAATAAAATTATTCGAATAAAATATTTATAATATTTTTGTCAATACAATGTAGACAGGTAGCTTTCCATAGCTACAAATATGAGAATGCGTTTGAAATTATTATTTCCAAATAAAATTTCAAAAACAAAAGAAAATGATAAATATTTTGATTAATCAAAATTTCTGATTAATCGAATAATTGATTAAACAGGATTTTGATTAATCGCACAGCCCCATATAAAACTATTAATTTTTCTCATGCTCTAGATTACTTTGTTTTACTTTCTTTCATTTTTTTTTTTGTAGGTGTATCTATGGGAATTTGTCGATCAGCGTGATTATCATTGGCTTGACTTGCTATCAAATACAAGTGACGAAGAATTTGATTCTGACTGGTCTGATGATTAAGAGAATTTTGTATTGATTTAATTAAAATTACATATATCATACGCTCACACAAAAAAAAAACACACACACACAAATACACATACATACATACATACAAACATGATCACTTTTTACTTATATGCACTCGACATGTTAAGTAAAAATGAAATATGGAGGATATGCAAGAAACTAGATGGCTGAACAGTAGTCACATCAACAACAACAAAAACAAATGAGAACAAGAAGAAGATAATAATGCTTAATATACGATACTACAATACAAAATCAAAGTTACTTTTTTTTTGTGAATTACAAATAAATATTAATATATTAATAATAGGCAACTATATGTAGATACAAATATAATAAAACAAAAAGAAAAAAAAAATCAAATTACAACATCCATATATATATACAGGGAATGATATTCAAAGAGACAGAGATGAAGAGAACGAGAGAGAGAGAGAGATTGAGTGAAAAAAGAAAAACAGAAAAATACTGAAACAATATGCAACGAACTTTTAAATAATCTGCTTATATCGTAAGAAATATATAAGAATTAAATATAAAAACAGATTAACATTTGCAGCAACACCCACCATTACAATAACTATTTAAATAAAAAAATATACTTAATAATATGGCGTACATATATGCTAAATGTCAAGATATATTTATGTACTCTCTATATCGATATATGTTTGAAATTAAATGAGATTAATCGATATGTTTTGAATTTCACTATCGATCGAAATCGATTTAGAATGTAATTGCAAAACACTATCAGTGTTTGGTAAAAAATTACAGAAACTTTTTTTTGCTGACTTTTTTCGAATGTGTATATAGCAATTTCGGCTTGGAGTGAAATTCAAAATATAAATCATATAATTCAGATGAAATTATAGCTCTAACATGAGGAACTTCAAACACTTGAAACTACATAAAAAGTATGTATATGCGCATTAAGATGCCACAGAAAAAAAAATTGATGTTTCTTAACAGCGAAAAATGAGGTTCAGTTTATTTTTGTACGTCAACCAAAATATTTTAGTTCAACAGAAAGCCTATATAAAAACTTAAAATGCAGAACTTAGTAGTTTTCATTTGTCTATTATCCTGCTGAGTCCATTTATTGGAAATACAATTTAGAAAACTAAGATTTTTTGTACAAAGCATGATTTTTTGAGGTTTTTTTTATGAAATTCATGAAAATTGAGCCCATTAAGTTATACTTTAAGTTTCGCTGCTAAAACAATAATACAATTTTTTTTTATATGAAGTTTATATCAAGATATCTGAGTACATTGGCATGAAATTCGTTAGAAATTATAGAGTCTACATGTACTTCTTGGATAGATTTTATGTTCGAACGTCGATAGCGATATTTTACGATAAATTTGGTCGTATCCCATTTTTTTATGGATCATTTTAGTCTACACCGAACGTACATTGAATGGTTAGAATATTAACAGTTGATATCGGTATGATGCGGCGAAAAAAAAGCAAAATTGTAATTTATCATGTATAAATGTCACTGTTAACAGACTCAACAGTGAAATGCAATGTTAATAACAGAGTTTACGAAATAAAATGTTAACTCTAATGTTAATGAGTACAACAAGAGAGTTACTGCAAGAGAATTATGTAAAACGCAATGTGGCTCTTTTTGATTTGCAAGCTATTTGTTTTTGTAATTTGTATGGAATAAATACAAAGTGCAAATAATAATTTTCTTGTGTTTTACATAATTTAGCAGTAAATGTTGTTTTTGCCGAGAAGTTGATATTCTTCGCAGTATATTTCAGCTCTTTAAATCGCTAACAATGACTAAAAAAAATCCATAAAATTGCAGGTTCAAACATAAAATTATTCTTAGAATTACATTTAGGCAATGTATGTTGAATTCATACAAATGTACCAGATAACAGTTTTTGATCTTTTGTTTTTGCCATATTTAATCTGATTTGCCTTTAGAATTGTGTTTTGCATTAATTTTTAATATATCGGTTAAAAAAAAAAATCGTGTAACATAACTTTCTTCTTACTATAAACTTCGACTGACTTCGAGAGTTACACAATAATAAATAATACTTTTTGTTTTCAATGTAATTTTTTGCGTTCGTTCTTTCTTTTTAAAAATATATTTTTTCATTTGTTCAAACTTGCAAAACTAAAGAAGACACAATACGTATACCAAAAAAAAATGTTTTTTGTTAACTAATACGTAAGCAAAATTTCTTCTTCTATCAGTATAACTATTAACATTATTATTATTCTCTCTTTGCGAAGAATTGCAAAAAAAAAATATATATATTTAGTAGTAATACCTATAGACGTACATATAATTAAAATACGTAAATATAACAAAAATTCATTGTAAAAACGAATAACCGAATAATGATTTACAAAAAAAAAATACTGTTTTATTGTTTATATTTCTATCAATATGTAATGTGTAATGGAATATATAGATGATATATTTAATTTGTTTGTTAAAAAAAAAATAAAGAAAACTTATAATATCGAAAAAATATAATAAAGAAAGTATATAGATCTTGCCCATAGGTTTAAAAATCGAAACTGTTTTTAAAATAAAGGTAATTCCACTAAGCCAATTTTATTTAAAAAAAAAACTAACATACTAAATACTGTTAAAAATGCACTATTCAAAGCTCTGGTAGAATACAATACAATTATATCCATTTCATGTTTGAATCATATAATAAATAGTATTCGAGCTTAAATCGCCGTTAAGCCCAAATCTGATTTCGAGAGCAATCGGATTCTACGATAAGTCTGTATGTTGTATAGCACTTTGAAACATGTTAATATAAATACTTGGCTATATGAAAATATTTCAAATACCTCCAAAACAAAATAAATAAAACAGCAAATCAACAATTTATTTTTTTCTTTGAATTTATGTTTCTTTTTTCAATTGAAATTTCTAAAATCATGTTAAATCTTTTCTAAATTATATTAGTAGTAGTTGTATGTAAGCGTATAAATGGTTTTTGCTATACTTGCATACTTATATACTCGTACAATATACAAATAATAATAATAATTAAGTTTTATGAAAAACAATGAAAAAAAATATGAGAAAAACAAGCAACAAAACAAACAAAATATTAATGGTTCCAGTATATAAACATATATGTATTAAAAAATAGCCTTCTAAAGCAACATGTCGGGTTCATATTATGATTCATCAGGAATTATCGTAATATTAATTTTAGATATGTATGTATTATGCTTAAGCGTATGTTTATTTCATTCAATTTTTTTCTTCTTTTTCGATTGTTTTAATTATTTTTCCTGTCTTTCTTGTTCTTTGCCTATATCTACCTATATATGTAGAAATAATAACTGTAGCAAACTAAGTACGTACATTGTAAAATTATAGTAACAAAATCAAACATCAAATAATCAATCAATCTATAAATTAATTTCTTGTGTTAACCACTCTACCATTGACGCTCTTTATGTCGATCATCTACCATTGAATTTTGTCGATTTTATCGACATATTTGAAACATCATACATTTTCAGTTCGTTTAATTCGCTGTTCGATTCGACACTAGATTGCCTTGATAAGGTTTTGATTATTTTTCATTGAGAACATTTTTCTACCTGCAATTATAAATAAATTTAATCACATAAAGAAAAATATAGCCAAAAATTATAATAGTAAAAAAAAGCTAAATAATCAACAATACAAGATTTATTCCCGTTTATGTTGATGTTCATTCAAATCATCATTTTGTCTTGTATTCTTTTTATCCTTATCCCTATGATATCGTATAATACTAAGCTTTGTTATCGTATGAAATCGAATAAAAGAAATATTCACAAATTTTTTGTTTAAATGAACATTATATAGAAAATATATATATTTATATATACTACACACACACACACACACATATATATATACATACATATATATACATACATATATATATATATATATATATATATATATATATATATATATATATATATATATAATATATATATATAAGAGAATGTACTTAACATTCATACATAGACATACATACATACCCATGCATACTCACACATATTATTCACAAAATTTCATTAGAAATATATTAACTAAAATACAAAAAAAAAAATAAATAAAATAAAAGATTTTAATTGGTAACTACACATCTTATAAGCATCTGCCTATATACATAAATATATTAATAAAACAATCTGAAAACTTCAAATACAATATTGTTTTACTATAGCTGTTAATTTAATAACAAATGCATAATGTACTACTTAAATAATGACATATTTAAATAACAAAAGGAACCCTCTTTAAAGCAAATAGTATATTTTGTGATACTGAAAAATAGTTCAACTCCTGTATAAAATAAATAAGAAGATAAACAACAAAACAGACATGTGGTAATACACAATAATATAATTACAACAATAGTAATAATATCGAAATAATAATTATAATATACAAAATATAATTGTATTAGTGATAATGTATTCATACTTTCTAATAAATGCGCTTTCATTAAGTTAATTATCTTTTACAAAGAACAAACAATCTATATTATATTCACAGTAATCAATATACCATTAATATCAATATTAATTCTGTTAATAATCTTCATGTTTATATTACATCTGAATAAATATATTTGTATGTACTATTAATCAAAATGAATATATATATATATATATATATATATATATATATATATATATATATATATATATTTATGTATATATATATATACATATATACTAACAATATATGCTTATAGACAACCCCACACAAAAACAACCGTTCATGGATATAATAAATGATTATCATATGTATCAAATGTAGTTGTAAAAGTTGTATTTTAAAAAAAGTTATAATAATTTAAAAGAATACAAATAAAAAGTAACACCGCACAATAGTGTTTTCTTTTAAATAATCGGACTAATTGTATAAAGTCAATATAAAGAACATGGAAATTTTGTCAGTTATGCTTTAGACGGCGACGTTGTTTTATTTTTATTCGTCGGGTTGCCTATCTTATTACGACAATCTTGTTGAACTTTTCATACATAGTCACTTCATTGGACCATCTGAGATCGTAAATAATAATATAAACAGTATAGATAAAGCTTGTATTATGAAGTTTATAATATAAAATGGATATAAAAATTTGCAGTTGCTGTGGTTCTTGATTGATTGCTGTAGTTTGAAAATAGTCCACCATACGTAATTTTGTTGTTGGTTTTCCTCTTCATTGTAAGCAACCACTTTGTTTTTGAATGCAACATCTTGTGCTCCCCTGTAATATTACATGAAAAAAATAACCGATTTTAGGATTTAACACATTATTTGCGATAGAAATTGTTTTTTGCATTACATTTTGTTTAATATATATACTTTAACATGTAAGAGTTGCAACTAAAAATTGTTCATGCTTTATTTCTTTTTTTATAGTACCTGACATCGGTATAAGACCAAATTTTCAAGCGTCCGTAGTGTTTGTTGCATTCCTTCTTTTTAACAATTTCATACAAAGAGCAAGTATATGTGGCCTTTGTAATATTGTAGATGTTGTCGCAATAATACCGCCTATACTAATTACGCCTTGAAGCTTCTTCTTTCATCCAATTTCCTTGTTTTGAATGTAACCGGCTGCTTTTAAACGTTTTGAAATGGCTGCTTGAGTGACTCCCAAAGATGCTGCAAGCTCTCCTTGTGTTTGGCAACAATCTTCATTGAGTAATGTTTCCAGTTCTTCATCTACAAGCTTTTTTGGCTGCCCAGTACGTTCTCCGTCTTTCACGTCAAAATTACCACTTTTAAATCGTGCAAACCACATTTGGCACGTTCGCTCAGCTAGAGCATGTTCACCATAAACTTCCACCAAAATACGATGACTTTCGGCAGCAGTTTTCTTCATATTAAAGTAATGAAGAAGAACTCCCCGCAAAAACACTTTATCAGGCATAAATTTTGACATACTTGAGTGAAAAAAAATCATTGTTGTTTACGCTTCACATGAATGGCATATCCTTAGAAAGATGCACAATGACGCACAAGTTACGCCATCTCTTAGCAAACGCAGCTGACTGTGTTTATGTTTACAGATAGAAGCAATTGTATGAGTACTTTGTGATTTTATTATGTGTGAGCTGAAAAAGAAAAAGTTTCTCATGCGATTAAATGGGGTGATTCAATAATACTGTAACGAGTATCGATAGTTGATTACTCATCACTATTGTGACTGACTCTATTGGCAGCATCGAAACGAATGTCAACAAAAAGAAATAAGCGATAACCAGAACAAGCCAACGAGAAAGGAAGAGAAGAATCTCGATAAAGGAAGATTCTGGGGTGTTGCCAACAGAGTATAAATAGAGCCAGTGTTGAGTATTGACAATCAATCTAATTTCGAACGTGATTGCGAAAACATTTATACAGAGGCAAAAGTTGCAAGTACATTTAAGTGTTATAGTAAATAGTTGATTGTAAACAGTGTTGATTGTAAATAGAGATTATTAAATAAATTGTTGCTGTATATAGTTGTATAAAATAAGTGTTGCAGTTATCATTAACAGAATCCAGTGATCGAACAAGGTAATTCAAATAGAATTAAACGTTCACAGAATAAAAACGTAACAATACGTTGGTCTTGTATTTTTGTTTGTTTGTTTTCGTTTTTTTTTTTTGTTTAAAACGTGTTTTGTCTTTCCGATCTAGTTTGACTGTATCTTGTTGAATTCACACATTTTGAACTCATAAAATATATCACGGCATAGTAAGGCTTACCATTCATGTGATGTGAAGCGATGACTTCACGAGTCTCAAAATGTTATCGACGATTTCTTCGATTGACGAAATTTACCAACTAGTGTAGATAACATTTACCTGTAAAGAACAGTAGAGATGAACATTTTAGCAAAAATCATCACTGTCAAACAGCGATACATTGTCACCTTGAATCACCGTATACAATAAATATGATGTAATACGTTAGCAACAATTTCAAATATGTGTTCGTTTGATCGATGCTCATTTTACATATTTAGTTTAAAAAGTTGGTTAGTAGTGTAAAGTGTGTAAAAGATTCAATGAAAGTGAAAACAAATACACAACAAATTCCCTATGGGAAATTATAATTATTACACGTAGAAAAAAGGAGTAGTGTTTGTTGCATTACTTGCCTTTAGCAATTTCATACAAAGAGCAAGTACATGTGGCCTTTGTAGTATTGTAGATGTTGTCGTAATATTATCGCCTATACTAATTACGCCTTGAAGCTACTATGGGCATTGCCAGATGTGAAGCAGATATGCTTCTTCACAAAATGCAATAACAATGCAATCAATTGACTGACATGAATAGGAATTTGACAGCAATCGAAGTAGAAAGGTGGAGCTGGTTTTTTTGTTTAAATAATTTTATATTGGATTAATAAATTTTATTTGATTAGAGAGATAAATAAATATACGTATGCTTTAAACTACAAAGAAGAAAAAGATGTAAATACAGAAACTAAGGTGGTGAATTGTAAATTCCAGCACAAGTTATTGAATTCCAAGGCACAAAGAAAAGTAAAAGCAAGAAAAAAAAAATCAATTTTTAATGTCGTTGACAGTGGGGCACCTATGAAAGCGGCAATAACAAAAGCAAAAGTAGCCACTCAAAGAAGAATGTCTTTTTATATGCGCATGAAAATGCTAAATTGAATCATCCAGTCGTGGGGAAGATTGCAAATCAAGCAGTGTTAAGCATACAAAAAGAAGAAGAGAAATCGTGTGATTTATCATACATATTGTGGTGTGTGAGAAGCAAACTTAATTTGCAGGTGGTTTAGTGGCACGCAATTTATTACTATACTTACATTATATCAGGTGGCACCAGTACCAAGGTCGTTATCACCATTACTGAAATATTTAAAGGCAAGTGTCATCAAATAGAGGTATATAAAAATGGCCATTAGTTTCGAGAAACATCGTACACAAATTATTGCAGCTTGGAATGATGTTCTGGACGATAAAAGCAGCACCAATTGGTATGATTTAATATGATTGATATTTAGTGTTTCTTTATTTCTTGTACTTCCATATTTGTATTGAACATTTTATTTGGTTGGATTCATGTGTGTCCATATATGTATGTATGAGAAATTATGGTTATAATCTTAGTATATTTAGAAATCGATTTGCTTTTACACATATTTAGTAATGCAATACTATTTCCTAAAGGTCAATATTTGGATACGAGGGCCAAACGAATGAACTAAAGGTTGTTGGCAGTGGTGAATTTCAGGATTTTGAAGAATTGTGCGAAGAGATGAATAGTGGCAAAATATTATATGCTTTTGTGCGTATTGAAGATCCAAAGACTGGTTTAAAAAAATTTCTCCTTATTAACTGGCAGGTGAGCAATCTGATATGATGGTATATTCGTAAATAGACTCCTACAGGGGCGCACACATGATTTTATTATGGTTAGTTGAGTGAGAAAGGAGTATATAATTACCTTATGCCCTTTTAACGTACAATCTACCACCACTCTACTCTTTAATAATACACCACGAGTGGGATGTTTCGCTTTAAACTACTTGAATTTAAATGCGTAGTACTCTTATGTATGTAATTTGTTAAGCAAATCATATACAAAATTTCTTGATAAAAATAATGCTACATTTGATCACTCACCGTTTAAATCTAAAAATCCCCACCATGTGTCCGCTGCTGTACCTATATGTGTACATAAACTTATCTATGCGTACAGTTGTTTATAAGCTTATTGATTACTCATAATAAATATAATGCATGTAACCTTATCTTCAATTAATGATTTATATGATTTCACTTTTACTTAACCATACACTGAAATGTCTGTTTTTCTAACCGTCTATGTTCATTGCATTAGGGGGAAGGTGCACCGGTTTTGCGTAAAGGCACTTGTGCCAATCATATACATGATGTAGCCAAATTATTATCGGGGTCCCATATGACTATAAATGCACGAAACGAAGATGATTTGGATTATGAGCGTTTATTGAAAAAATTGGGTACTGTTAGCTCAGCATACAGTTTTAAGGAGCCGCGTAAAGCTGTCGACGAACAAAAGACGCCAGTTGGTACGAATTATATACGAGTTATCCCAACAAAAGAGTTGAATGCCAGTGTTATGCAAGATTTTTGGAAAAAAGAGGAGGAAGAAGAGAAACGTCGAATAGAGACAGAGACAGAGGCGAAACGCCGGCAATTATTTAAAATTGAACAGGAGCAGCGTGCACGTGAAGAAAAGGAGCACCTCGAGCGTGAAAAGACAGTGATTAGTACGACTAAATTACAATCGGCTCATGTGCCCATAAAAACGTACGTATTTGTTGTTGTTGTTGTTGTATATTTCAGATCGATCTAAAGTTATTATTTTTCAGATCACCACAACCTTTAAGTCCAGAAAAAACCATTGCATCTTTCAATTCAGCTTTGACCGAGGCAGATCGTATGCGTCAATTGCGCAACCAAGAAGCACGTGAATTAATTGGTTCACGTGTTGGCGCTGCTAAAGCAATTTTTACAAAAAATACCAGTGAGGGTCAATTACAAACAAAGTAAATTGAATGAAGTTTCATTGAAGAAGACGATTTACCATCGATTCTAATTTTTTACTTTTGCTTGTTTAGATTAAATTCTGCGCCGCCTGCAAAACCGGCACGTACATCTATTGCACAACGTATAAATGCCTTTAATCAACCACAACAACAACAACAACAACAACAACAACAACAACAACAAGCAAACGAGCTAAAACCACCAGCAAAAGTAGTACTACCTAAAGAAGATAATAATGGAGAAGTGGCAGCAAAAGCAGCAAAATCACCAGTGAAGTCGTCGACACCACCATCACCGGCGCTACCAGATAGTGCCGCTGTTGTGACAGCAATGTATGAAGAAGCACCAGTAAAACCTGAAATTACAGCTATCGCTAACAATGATGATGTTCAACCTATTGAGGACTATATAATGGAAAACGAAGAACAATATTCGACAATTAAACGATCACCGCATAGCAAATCGAGCTCATTACAATCTCCTGATGAGACATCATCGTCAAATGCTACCGATACGGCAGTGTATCAGGATCAGGACGACGACGAAGAGGACATCGTACGTACAAAAGTATCGGTTACAGTGCAGCAGTCACAATCTAAGAATGTTATGATTACTTCATTGGAACGTAATGAATGTAAGTGATTTTAAATGCGCGAATTTAATAAATAAATTAATGCGATATTTCATTTCATTTGATTAGTGACTGATCTTGTTAACGAAGACGATTTTATATGTCAGGATACTTTAGGAGATTTGGGATTACGAGCCAGGGCTTTATACGATTATCAAGCAGGTATAATATTTATTTTTACAAATTCCAAATTGTTTTGTACATTTTTATATTGTATTTTATAGCTGATGAATCGGAGATTACTTTCGATCCTGGAGATATTATAACACATATCGATCAAATCGATGAGGGTTGGTGGCAAGGTCTTGGACCTGATGGAACTTATGGACTGTTTCCGGCAAATTATGTCGAAACTATAAACTAACTGATTGATGATGATGATGATGATGATGATGAAGAAGATGATGAAAAGGGAATTAAGTATTTCTACAATTTTTACAAAATCAAGTCAATAATACTATATACGTTAATATAATGCTACTATATCTATATAAATATGAAAATACAACTTTTTCTATACATATAGGGGTGTAGTAATAGGCAAAATAAAGTCGACAAATATCTATCAAAGAATCAACTTTATTTGAAATATGACTACACGCCATATTATCGACATATACACAATGTACTCCCGCAGCAGCAGCAACAGCATCAACTGAATGTATTCTTATGCATTTTATAATTGTAATAATAACATTTTTGATGAACATTACATTACCACATTAACAGTTACATATTGATGTACACATTCAAATAGGCAGCAACAGCAGCAGCACATATATTCAACTTGTTTTTTTTTTCTATTTTTCGAAATTATTACATACATAATTAATTACATTATTTTTACGATCGATATAAAATCGATTTATTATTAACAACATACATTTGATGATACTTACTAAATAGGTAAATAGTGCCAAGTTAACAAAATTATATTTTAGTTATTGAATTGTCTGTCCCCTTTTCTTTATTTAAAATTACGTTAATTAGAAAAAGTTTTAAACTTGTTATTTGTTACTTGCTGCTTCATGATATAATTTTATTTAATTTATTTTTGTATGCATACTTGCTTGAATTGTGTGAATTGTTTCTAAATTTTAGTAATATTAAATTTATTGTGCTTGCTGTGTTAATAAAAATTTTGAAAAAGTAAAGGTCACAAAAACAAAAGGCAATAAACAAAAATAACAAAAAAAAAAAAAAAAAATCAAAAGACCAAGAAATATATGAATTTGTAAATTTTATCAACATTGACAATAAATTTAAAATGCCAACATTTATATACAATCCACACAAGAGGATTTCATAAAAAAAAAAAAAATGAAAAACAAAAATTTTTTTTAAATAACTCATTGTTTCTTAATATTTATGGCTACATTATAAATATGTTTAATTTCAAAACGTCCGTTACATTGCGTCCTTATTTTGTTAGTCTCTATATCAGTCTCTTCCTTGTTAATTTGTATTACTCTCAATAATCTTGTAACACAAAAAGTATTGAAATGATGTAAACACTTTTATATTATTATACATATATGAATTTTATTCATCCCTATATAAAATAAAAATTCTCATAAATGCACATTCGAGTTGTTCTTTTTTTTTGCGATATATTTCAAAATGCAGATAGACGGTATTATTATTATTAACAGGTTTTTAATAAATTTTAGCACTTTGTTGGGTTCATTATTCCACAATTGATATGGAGGCACTGTACTATCACCAAAGTGGTTTAGTCCTTGTCTGCCAAGAGATTGGTATTCACAGAGAATGTGCTCCGAGCTTTCGAAGCTTTAGTTGCAAAATCTGCAGACATCAGTGTCAGATAGATCTAACTTCTTTAAATGGTATCTGAGGCTACACTGGCCTGTAAAATAACCACAAAGAATACGTAGGTCAGCTCTACCAAACGTGAATATCTTTTTAGATATCCCTTTATTTGGGATTAGGAACTGTTTTGCTTGACGCTGCCTTGTACTATTGAGCCAGTGTTCTGAAAAATTTCTTTTCCTCCCATTTCCTGATAACCTCCTTGGCGTGGTATCTAGCCAAACCATAGAAGGGTTCAGGGCCGATCAGGGGCTTTTCAGCGCCCATTTTGGCTAGTTTATCAGCTATTTCGTTCCCCTCGTGTCCTTCATGGCCTTAATACGACAGTATTTAGGTCTCCTAGCTCATTTAGAAGGCTTATACATTCATCTACTAATTTAGAGGTGATTGTGAAAGATTGAGGAACTTTTCAAGTTGCTTGGCTATCTGATAATATATAAATGTGGGATCCTTGCATCTTTCTTCGAAGACACTCCCGCACACATATTTCAATGGCATGAAGTTCCACTTGGAAAATTATTGGGTAAAAACCCATTGGGATTGATCACCTGAATTTGGGGCCATAAATTCCCGCCCCGGTTCCATCATCTTCCAGCTTCCACTCGTTCGTGTACCAGACTTGTGAGCCTTGCTTGAAGGTGATTGAATCTTTCCTTTATGCTTCTCTTTCGCTTATAACGATTTCGAAGTGCCGGAAGTATGATATTTTTGAGGCCAGTGTGTCCTCGTTAAACAAAATGGGGCTATTGACAAAGTTTTCTAAGATTTTTAAGCACCCGGCTAGATCTCCACTTTAGTATCTGGAGATACCTTGCAGCTTTAGGGCTGAGAGGCAGTCTTCTTCTTCATTTAGGATAGGAAGTGGAGGGATGAGAAGAAGTGCTCCCATAGCGTCGGTGGGACAAGTTTTTATTACCCCCGTGACGTGCTGCCTTTCCAGTGAAAGTCCAGTAAGTCATTTTGGGATTTAAAACCCATGTTTTTACAAAAAGCCTTGAACAGACAAAGAATGCCCTGGTAGCTTTGGTTGTGACGTATAAACGGTAAGTATATTCTGAAAAAATAGTGATTACGGTAAACCTGATGTGAGCCAGTTTTACATTTCACCCTCCTAGATTCGATTCCTGGGCAGCTATAGAGTTATTTGCAGATTTTGGGATAGAGATGTAGAAAACGTTAGAATAAAAAAATGTGTGTGGGGCAATAATATATTTTACCATTATATAGAGGCTGATAAAAACGTCAATTTTTTAGGTGATTTCCAAAAGAGATGAAGTTAAAAGGGAAGTATATTATGTTCAGCAAAATTGTTGAGGACAAAAAATTTATAAGATTTGGTCATACATACATTTAAACTTCTAAAAGTGAGATTTCATTATTAAAGAACAAAAAAAAAAGTGGCGAAGAACCATTTTTTTTTTCAACTTTAAGTGATTTTGTAGTTTTTTGATTTCGAAATGTATAGTATTAAAATTTGCTGCTTTTTAGTCGACTAAAAAATTACACACATAGAAATTCCAGGGCCTTTGGGACTCTATTGAATGCAAATTGAATGACTTGTTTCAATGCAATACTTAAAATCAAAGGTAGTACCGTGTATCCATTTCCGGTTACTTTAATTTCTTATTATGGATATCTATTACAATTTATTGAACAGCTGACTGTGTTTATGTTTACAAATAGAAGCAAGTGTATGAGTACTTTGTAATTTTATTATGTGTGAGTTGAAAAAGAAAAAGTTTCTCATGCGATTAAAATGGGGTGATTCAATAACACGTTGGTCTTGTATTTTTGTTTGCTTGTTTTCGTTTTTTTTTTTTTTGTAGCATTTAAGAATGTATGGAAAATCATATTTGTAAAATTTTCCACGACTTTTCGGTTTAGTTTGACTGTATCTTGTTGAATTCACACATACATTTTGAACTCATCAAATATAACACGGCATAGTAAAGTTCACCATTCGTCGTCATAACAGCATTACCGAAATCATGTGATGTGAAGCGACGACTTTACGAGTCGCAAAATGTTTTCGACGTCTGTTTCGACATTTGTCTGTAAAGAACAGTAGAGATTAACATTTGAGCAAAAATCATGAATGTCAAATAGCGATACACATTGTCACCTTGAATCACCCTATACAATAAATATGATGCAGTACGTTAGCAACAATTTCAAATATGTGTTCGTTTGATCGATGCTCATTTTACATATTTAGTTTAAAAGTTGGTTAGTAGTGTAAAGTGTGTAAAAGATTCAATGAAAGTGAAAACAAATACACAACAACAAATTTCCTATGGGAAATTATTTGCGAAAAAAAGATAATTATTACACGTAGAAAAGAGAAAAATGTTACAGCACAAATATTCATATCAATTATATTATTAAATAGTGCAAATATTGTAAATAATTATTAAAAAGCGTTTTTGAGTTTCATCGCACATAACACAGTACTGCAATATGGGAAATACGGAAAGCAATGTAACCAGTGGTGTTAAAAAACAAGCTGGTGTCTCAACTCAAGCTCTATATAAATTTGTCAATCTCAAGGGTGGTGGTTTGCTTGTGGATATGATGAAACGTGTATATATTTGATATTAAATTTCAAATGAAATATTTTATAGTTCATTGCGGAATTTACACTTCCACTGTCGCTTTACATTACAGGCATGTCAATCAAAACAATTTGCCGAGATCGATCATGCGATTAAAACGAAAGTGGAACCGTTTCTCTACAATAAGGGTGCCGGACGTTATTTTCCCATCTCCAAATTAGTTCTACTGCGAAATAAGGAACGTGCCAGAACGAAACAACTGCCGGAAATAAGAGCTCTAGAAAATCCAGAAGATTTCAATATACATGATCACTGTGTGGACGTTTCTGAGGCTGAATATATATCAAATCCAAGTGCATATCGTTTTGTATGCTGGAATTTGAATGTGAGTTTTGCATTGGTGCAAAATAAATTGTAAATTACTTTTCTCTTTCTTCTTCTTTGTATCGAATTGTATTGATAGGAACGTGGAGCCGTAGGCGAAACTATATTGCATTTATGTCTATTGAATGCGAGCTCATTGCATGCAGATTTAGCTAAACGTTTATTGAAATTCTATCCAAAACTCATATTGGATATTTATCTATGTGATGAATACTATGGTGAGAGTGTATTACATATTGCGATTGTCAATGAAGATCCAGCCATGGTGAAATATTTATTAGATGCCGGTGCAGATGTACAGGAGCGGTAAATTTGGATAATTATTTGTATGTAATACAAACAACTAATGATTTTCAATATTGCAGCTGCTGTGGTGCTTTCATGTCAGCTGAGGATCAAAAAGCATCACGTTACGATTCACCGGATCATGAGTATGTTGGCGTTCATTCGATGACAAATTATGATGGCTATGTCTATTGGGGTGAATATCCGCTTAGTTTTGCTGCATGTCTCTCACAAGAGGAATGTTTTCGTCTTGTATTGGCACGTGGTGCTGATCCTGATCTGCAAGATACAAATGGCAATACCATACTACATATGCTGGTTATCTATGAGAAAATCGAAATGTTCGATGTCTCCTATGAGGTGGGCTCAAATGTGCATATACGTAATGCACAAAATTTAACACCATTAACATTGGCCGCCAAATTGGGACGTGTTGAGATGTTCTTTCATGTTATGAGCATTGAAAGGGAAATCTATTGGCAATTGGGCAGTATTACATGTGCAGCATATCCATTATCGAAAATTGATACAATCGATGGTGAAACGGGCAATATTAATAAGGATTCAGCATTGAATTTTGTCGTTTTCGGAGTAGGTGTATTCAAATATTTTTTTTCGATTAGTGCTGTAATTAAAATTGATAATGCTTCTTTGAATAATTCATAATACAATTTGGTATGAGATTTTCATTTCAAAAGTAAATTTTAGCATTAAAAAATCTTATTGATTACTCAGAAATTACTTATTAATTAGACAATTTGATTAAACTCGCTATACGGCTGATAAAACGATCTCTTCAAATTATGACACTTCTTTGATATACGGTTTACAATGTTTTGCTGTAATTATGCTTAAATGATGTGCTGTTCGGCGGTGTACTGCCGTTATACATACAACAAACAGCTTTCACGGAACGTATGAAGGCCGTATAGCAAGGTGTTGATCTTCTTTGCTAATGTCAGATTCTTTGTATTTCTTTGTACGCAGGATAAACTGGAACATTTGGAACTTTTGGATGGTGTCGTAATCGATTTGCTAAAAACGAAATGGGATGCATTTGTTAAAAAACGCTTCTACAAACAGTTTTATATGTTTGCATTCTATTTTCTATTTTCATTGATTAGTTTCATACTTCGTCCGGGTCCACAAGTAAAGGATGATGACGATGATGATGATGTAATCAAAGCAAACATATCTAACTATATACGGCATATGGGAAAAATTGAAAGATATAGTAAATTAATATAATTATAGAACTAAAAATATTTGTGGCAAAAAAGCAATCACCATATAAGTTGATATTTTTAAGTTTTAATTCAAGAGCTAGTTAATATAAAAATTGGAATATCGTCACTTTTGTTTTAGAAAAAATTTCGCTTAAAATTTGATAACTTTTGAGTCGATGGTTTTTCTTTTGAGTCGATGGTCAATGGTTTGCCGTTAAATTTGTTCAATTCTGACGGTAGATTAATTCAACAGAAGCACACTATAGTTCAGCCTTTAAATACGTTGAATATGAATGAATACGAGTATTCATTTAATTTTCAGAGACTTTTTGGTTAAATTCAACGGAATATGTTGATGCTAATGATGATGATGACACTGGTCCATCTTGGTGGCTTGCCTATGCTGATTGTCCTTTAATGAATATGGAGTCAGATTTAGCAAAGGTAAAACAGTTTAAATTTCAAATATATTAAATAAAAATACATTTCGAAATGTTTTTTTTTTTTACACTAGTTACGAATATTTGCTGAAATTGTATTATTCTTTGGTGCCATACTGTATTTATTATCTGCTCTACGCGAAGCTAGATTTTTAGGTTATAAAATGTTTATAGAGAATTTGGTAAGTTTTAAAATTATATGTTGTACTAAATCTAGATGTATATGTGCTATTGAATCAATTTATAGATGACAGCACCATCTCGTGTTATGTTTTTATTTTCGACATCATTAATGATGACTATACCATGGTTACGTCTATCGTGTCAAACTGAAATGGATGATCATGTTGCTGTCGTCATTATGCTAACAACTGCACCATATTTTCTATTCTTTTGTCGGTGAATATTACTGACTGTATATGTGCATTATGTATAAATACAATTACATTTTTCTTACAAAAATTAATTACAGCGGCTTTAAGACTGTTGGACCATTCGTTGTGATGATTTATCGTATGGTCATGGGCGATTTGATACGTTTCGTTTCCATTTATCTTGTCTTTGTGATGGGCTTCTCACAAGCATATTATATTATATTTTTAACATTCGATAATCCAGCTACACCCGATGACATAGATGATTCACAATCAAATCCAATGCCTTCACCAATGGAATCAATTGTTGCAATGTTTTTAATGTCACTGACAAATTTCGGTGATTATTATGGTGCCATGTCGTCCACACAGCATGAGTATGAAGCGAAAATATTATTCTTTCTATTTATGGTTATTGTGACTGTGTTATTGGTGAACATGTTGATCGCCATGATGGGTAATACGTATCAGAAAATTGCCGAAATACGTAATGAATGGCAAAGGCAATGGGCACGCATTGTATTGGTGGTGGAACGAAGTGTACCACCGGCTGAACGTTTGAAAAATTTCATGAACTATAGTCAACCGATGTCGGATGGTCGGAGAGCTTTGGTATTGCGTTTAAATATGAGCGTAAGTTTTTTCAAAGATCTTTAAAATTATTACTAAAAATTATTGCTTGGTGATTTCATAACTTCAAAAACTTATTTTTTTCACTTGTAATAGGATGAAGATAAGGAGGAAATGAAAGAGGTGCAAGAAATGAAACGTATACATCAACGATTCTCGAAAAAACGTCAAACCGAACGTGAGGCACGTGCAAGAAAAAGGCAACAAGAATATGATAATTTTTTTGCCAACTCGGCTTCAAAGAAAAATGATCAGAATAACAATTGAGTTGACTAAAATAATATAAGTACAAGTTTTGATGTGAATGCAATCAAGGCATATTCAACACAGTGGGTCGATGAAAAAAATTGTATATGTACACCCTTTAATGCTTAGCTTGAGGGCACCTTGGCATCATTTAGACCACGTAAAAACAGCTTTCATGTTTGATGAACGATTTACAAATACTCTATATCATTGAAAATGTTTAGATAAATATTGTATTTGACGTCATTAATCGTCGAGGATCTGCTTCGATTTCTACGTAAATCAGGCGTATTTAAAATAAATCAAAATGTACCTCGAGCGAAATACAATGAACGTTTAATGTCTGAGTGCTGCGCTTGCGTCGATGTTCGACAAAAAAAAAACCTCCGATCTCAGAATTGGCTAGTGGGCTCAGTAACTGTGAGTTGAACCCTGCTTGAAGTCCCTCTTTTTTAGCTCATAAATTTAAACCCCTTGAAAATACATGAGACTTTTTGAGACCTTTGAAGTGTTTTTATAAACTCATAAACAATAAGTCTATAGCAGTTTAAAGTTATAGTCCAGATGATGTCTGACAAGCAAATATAACGGTCATCGAGACATTTTCAACGATATACAATATTTGAAAATCGTCCATCGAATGTGAAAGTTATGACAAAATACCTTTTTTGGCAGTTTTCGGGGGATTCAAAAAAATTTAATTAAATTTGTGTCGAAAGTGGGGCATTAAGCCCCCGAAAATTAAAATAAGGAACACCATTTTCGGCAAAAAAAAAATACAATAGTTTCGACAATAGTTTTGTTATGACAGCCATTGAAACACGCTTACGAACATTTTGCTAAAAATGGAAAAAAGTAAATTTCTAGCAAACCAAAGCTTAAAAATTAATATAGGGGACTCTTCACGATCGACTGAAAGCGTCCATCACTGGTTTGCTAAATTTCGGTGAGGTCGTAGCAGCACAACTGAGGCCACCACAAAAGAAATGGTTTATAAAATCCACAGTATGATATCAGACGATCGATGAGGGAAGCTGAGGGAAGACTAGGGACTTATTACATGGCAGTGATTTCTATTTTGCGTAACTATTTGGTTATGAAAAAGCTATCCGCAACATCCGTTTCACAACTTCAAAAGAGTGTTTGACAATATTTAATCGCAATACGAACGAGTTTTTGAGTCGTTTGTAAATGCGAATGAAATATGGATTCTTATACCAGATTACCAAAGTCACAAAGTTACAGACGCTCGGTGTTAGTCATATCGATTAATTTGAAAAGCGTAAAACGATGACCAACATATTCGATGTACAGCGGTTAGATCGATTCGATGCCGATTTGGAGCAAAACCGATGACATTTGGCGATTAAAAACGTTCTTCCATAGCAGCAAAATTGCCTGGAGTATATTATAAATTG
The DNA here is from genome assembly GCA_963854835.1 of Megamerina dolium. Classification (NCBI taxonomy): domain Eukaryota; kingdom Metazoa; phylum Arthropoda; class Insecta; order Diptera; family Megamerinidae; genus Megamerina; species Megamerina dolium. The sequence goes on along the minus strand of OY978528.1, from coordinate 23,255,824 downwards.
CTCTGTCATCCATCATATTCTCTAGTTTTATCTTTCTGTGACTATTTCTTGTTCCCAACGATGAAGATATGGCTCGGTGGTAAGAGATTTAGGTAAAATAAAGAAAGCTTGCAAAATCGTATTATTTTGAGGACATCAAATAATTGGAAAATCGTTGGACGAAATGTATCGAACTAAAAGGAGAGTATTTTGAAAAATAGAACATTTTAGGGATTTATAAGCTCCCGAGCTCTCGCAACCTCATAAGTTTTCAATTAAAGGGTGTACATTTAACACTCATTATCCTAATACCTAATATTCCTATAATTTTTTATAATACCAACTTGTTGAGTATTCCTTGCGTAGCTACGAGTAATGCTGTTCATTATGAAGAAATAAAAAACACATTTTAATTGTTTTTAAATATTTTTACATAACCAACAATACGTATCTAATATTTATTTGATTAATTTTGAGTGCATTTTTAATACATAATACATTATACGAGTATATTGTATTTATGTATAAGTACAATCAAATATCATTCGTACACTGAGTTTCTTTGAAAATTTTCAAGATTGTGATTTCAATTGTTTGTTATTTTTTATATATTCTTGTTTTTTTTTTTAATTATTATTACAAACTAGACATAATAATTTTAAATATTTTATGTACTTTTTTTTTTATTTTAAACTAAAATTAATTAAAATTAAAGATTAAAGTAATAGAAACCAAAGAAAAATAATTAAAAAAAAAATCACTATAAATCGAAAGCAACAATTAATTAAAATTATACAAGGCATGAATTAAAGAAAATAAAATGCAAAAAAAAGAACAAAAAATCAAAGTTAAGTATTGGACAAATTTTTTTTTACTTAAATTAAGTATGTTTTTTTTTTTAAATTAATATGTGAAAAACGTATGCATGTATTTACGTATGTTTGTGTGTGTTTACTTAGAAGTGGTTGTTCTTTTTTTCCTTTTAGCACTTTATTGTATTTTTATATTATTTCTTAAGCTGTTTACAAGTAAAAATTTTTAATAAATATAATATCGTTTGCAATATCGTTGTGGTTCGTTTGGTTATTATTATTTTGTTTTTTTTTTTTTGGAAAATTTCTTTAATTCTTAATTGGTATATAATTTGATTTGATTAAATTTTGTTGACGGCTGTTAGAAAATCTGTAGCAATAGGCACTTTTTCTATTGTTTTTAATTTATTTGTAGGTAGGTATAATCTGATTTCTGTACAGAATTTTTTTTTTGTACATAAAATAACAAATTTACTTAGATTATACTATTTATTTCATATGTAGAACTTTTTTCCACACGCGGGTATGTACAACATATATTTTAAAATGTAAATTTACATAGAAAAAAATGTTAGCTTTTCATAATTATTGGTGTACATTGTGTATTAACGATGTGTTGTAATTATTAATAAGTGCAAAATATGAAAATCAAAATATTGCTACAGTGTAGTGTTTTAGGGTATGTTGCCATTCAAATTTCATTTGATTTTACTTGTCTCAAAAAGGAACTGCTTGCTTAAGTTATGTGTAATATACAATAGGCTCGACTTCTAATTTACATATGTGTACGTAAAAGTGTATTATACACATGCAGTGGTAGCAAAAAATATTTATGATGATTTATGGTGTTTTTGTATGAAGGTGAATTTTAAAAGCGTTTTATTATAAAATAATTGTTGATGGCCACAACAGTGCAAGATTTAAAGAATAGTTCCTTTGTAGTATTTTTTGCTTTTATGCTTTGTATTATTTTTCTACATATTTCTAAATACAAAACAAATATGTATGTTGTATGGCTTTAGGACTTTCTTTTAGTAATTTTACGTAGTTGCTTAGAAAATGTGGCCGAATATGAACGAAAGCCTGAGCGTTGCAATCATCATTTCGACTCAGCTATGTTTGCTGTAATTTCTGCAGTCTCATTGGATGGCTTCGATGCTTCTTCATTCACTGTTGCTGCTGCTGCTGCTGCTGCTGGAGGACTAGCTTCTTTTTGTGACTCAGCAGATTGCTGTTCTGCTGTCTGTTGTGCAGCACCATCTGGTGGAGGCAGTGGTATGGGTTCTTGTATTTTTTTTCCATCATTCGATTCAGCACTAGTGTTGCTGTTGTTCGCCGTTGCTGCAGCTGCAGCATTACTATCACCCGCAGCGTTGGGCTCTTTGGTTGAATCTGCATTTGTTGGTGATGGTGCTGCTGGCGCCGCCGCTGTTTCACCTCCATCCTGAGCAGTCTTAGCGTTTTCTGTGGCCTTTGCCTCAAGCACATTAATGGATGCTTGTATGCATTTGATTGCCTCCTTGCGTGCCAAGCGAATGCTGTCTTTGCCATTCGTGTCGATGGTGTCTAGCTTGAGTAGATTTCGAGTTAACATTTCGTCGAGGTAAGCGTACTCTTTGTCTTTACGTGTTCCAGTGTATTTCTCAACTTTTGACATGAGATCGAGTACATCGCGTTGGATGTCTTGAATTTTATTAATCGAATCCATGGTATGTGGTGTTTGTGGTGGCACTCCGGGTGGTCCGCCTTGCTGTTGCTGTTGTGGCTGCTGTGTATTAAAAGGTGGTGGACGATGTTGTTGTTGTTGTTGTTGTTGTTGTGGAGCATAAGCTCTTGCTGAGGCCGATGCTGATGGTCCACTGGCTGCACTATTTTGATTTGGTATTTCCTTATGTGAATTGATGACCGGCTCTGAGCGACCCTCAACAAAAATAGGAATCGTACGTATGTAAGTGCCACCGGGAGTTTGTGGGCCCGCTGGTGGTGGCGTTTGCTGCTTCTGTTGTGGATGCGTTTGCTGTTGCGGAGCATAGTAAGCTTTGTGGAACTGTTGTTGTGACGGCTGTCCACCAACATTTGCTTGCGGACTAGTCTGCGTACCAAACTGCGGATGTCCACCATGTGGTGGTGGTGTCTGACGTTTGCCGTTCGGCATTTGTTGCTGTGGTGGTGGCGGTGCCGAGTGGGAACGCGGACCAAAGTCTTCATTCTCCAGAGCCGACTTGACGCCCATGTCGACGGTATTTCGCAAACCATGCTGTTTCAAATTGTCTCCATGTATGGGAGCAGCACTATCAACTTCATCCGTTTGTATTGCAGCATCGCATAATTTGCGCGACGGAGATTGTGGTCCACCCATATTACCATTATTCGATGGTGGCGTCCCATAATATTGGGCTTGTGGTGGACCCTGCTGTTGTTGCGGTTGTTGTGGCATTGTATTACCGCTGCCGCTACGACGATGCCCGAATGTCTCTGGTATATATTGGCGAAATTCGGATGGCAAACGTGTAAAGAAATCATTATCATCATTTATAGGATCAGCGCCGGCAGCAGCAGCACCTGCACCAGGACGTCGACGTCCCATCGAACCGAATTGTGGAAAACCGAAATCTAGAAATAGAACATATTACCAAAACGTCAGTGCTATATCCCGGAAGAGATCCAAGCTTTCGTTTAATACTTACGAGAACCACCGAATCCGGAGAATGGATCGTGATGCATGCGTCCTATACGACTACGAGGGAACATATCCATATCCATGTCCATGTCCATATCTGGTTCAAAGCCAAAGCCTTGCTGCAATGGGTCAGAGCAAAACAGAGAAGAAATTTGACATGAGAACCTTTAAGCTAAGCATATTGAAAAAGATTTACATTGGAGAGTAGCAAATAAAGTGACTAACTTTATTTGCTAAATGCTGAAATGATCGTAACCTTTGTACGAGAGAAATTGATCGTCAATTATTGCTATAGAGAATATATAATAAAAAGTGAATAATATGCATCTAGCGTCAGATTTAAATGTACATATTACTGATGATGATAAATATTCGTGTTTTTTTTTCTGAATATTTCAATTTTATTTCTTTTCTTTCTATCCTATATTCTCCTCAAGTATGCATATTATAAAATTTGCTAAATATACAATATTAAACAAAAATTAAACCCACACAAAATGATCGAACAAAAGAAAAAATTGAATTTTTCTTTTTAAAGAAAAGCAATATTTTTGTCTATGATTCATATTTAATACATACCTACTGATAATTTGTTAAAGAAAATGAATATAAAATATTTTCCATTTATATTGGTTTATAAGAAATGTCAAAAGCAATGACGTCAGTAAAAATAAAAATAATTATAATGAAAAAATTGAAGAAAATTGAAAAAAAAAAAATAAACTATTGGTAGAAAATAGTATACAGTATTCATTGGCATTGGCGTCAAAAGTTAAGTTATATGAAAATGACAGTAAAATGACGTCTTATCAAGATGACGTTGTTTCTATTATAGTAACTAAAATTTTGAAATTTCTGACAGGTGGAAATAAACTATAGTCACAATATTTAAAATTCAGGAGAGAGGGAGAGATAGAGAGAGAGAATTGTCTATAATATCTCCAGACGACTTTTTAAAAATATTTTTTCCGAAGAAAGCGATCTGAAATCTTCAACAATTTCCGAAATATGGAATTGGACTTTGAAAAAGTGGACATTTGTTCTCAAAATACAATTAATTTGAGTTCTTATAACAGTAAACAGTTTCGACAGATGCTTTGTTTTGACTTGAAGGAGAATCTGGAGAAAATTTGCCTTTCATCTTCGTTTTACTTATATTATAGACAAATAGGCGTGTTTTTTTTTTGGAATTATCAAGATGTGCCTCATCTATAAGAATTTTTGGTGCCATTTTAGTTTACAAGCTATGTAACATTTTGGATTGTTTGTTTGGAAAACATTCTTTTTTTTCTTCAACATAAAAAATAAAAATCACAAATTAATTTTGAATACTAAACAAAAAAATAAAATTCATAAAAAAGTTGTTTTTATTTTCAAAGAAATATATGAAAAAAAAAAAGAAATCGAAAAAAAATTTCTTTTTCTCTGAGACAATTTTTATTTCTGAGCAAACTATACAAGTCTTAGAATAAATGATTATATGTATTTAAATTTCTTCGTTATTGCTCCTAATGCACACACTTTTATCTATGTAGGCGCTTACTTAAGTGAAACGATTGACTGTAAATTCAATTCAATTCAATTCAAACATCGTTTATAATAAATCTGTTTATTGTATAAGTATGCCGGTATACATACGATACATACGTCTATATAGAAGAGTACATACAGTTGTAAGTATGTAAGTACCATAACAATGCCTATGAGCATGTGGGCAAATGTCTGATGTTAATTAGAATGCCCACACGCGTCATGTCACGTCACACCAATTTACTGCCACTTGACTTGAAGGGAAATCAGACTGAGACTACTTATTTGAATCATATTTCAGTTCAATTGGATTGCAATTCCATCCACTTGACTTGTTACAATATGTAGCGATGTAAATGTACACACATTCATATAGTATATTGGCGGCACAACCGGAAATCATTGGAGTGTATTGATCTCTTTTTAAACAAACACTTTATTCATAACAATGTGGGTTGAGTTCGAGTTGGAAGCGTTCTACACGTATAATATATATTTTTTTTTATTTTGTACAATTTTATTTTGCTTTTGTAATACATTTGCAGGGTTGTCAAATATTTAAACTTCATATAAAAAAAAAAAAAAATTTTAAATATTCAAATAATTTGCATACCTCCTTTTTGACTTTTTCATTTAAATCAGGATCTTGCTTTTTATCAGTTTGCATGATTTTCTAAGATATTCGTTTTTATTTATTCAAGAAAATAAGAAATGACAAATATACGCTATTTGGTATTTTTATTTTTATATCACAATTTTCACAGTAAATAAAATTTTTGGCACACACACACACGCGCTGTTTTTATTATTTTCGCGTTCGTTTTGACTGTTCAACGTTCAGAATACAACTCATTGCATATAGGCTGCTCGATCGTATTTTATATATGATTTTGCTATCCTTCTCGAACAGTCTTGCAAGAATGATTAGCCTCTAATACAATATTATTGATCAATTATGCATACATAAGTGGGTATATATTGTTGAAATGTTTTGAAAAAAAAAATGTGTACGAGAAAGTTCCAACATTTTAGATATTATCATGCTACATGTAAGTATTTACCTGAGCACTTTTACTACAGAGTACCTTTATTATTAATGTGGAAATATTGTAAAATATTTGCAAGATATCTTTAGAATTGTTTAGTTTTGATTTTCCTTTATTTGCAGAGGCAAAGAATTTTTAAAATCTGTGCAAACAAGTAGTCGGTAATAGTAAATCCTTGCCGTTTATGTTGTTTGTTTGGTTTTCTTATCGATGAAAAATGTAAGAGAGTATCAACCGTATAATGACACAGACTCAAGGTTGCATTGAGATTTTCCCATTTATTTTATTATACAATAAATATATCATTATATTTTATTTTGCTGAACAAAATTAAATTCTTGAGAAAAAATACCTAAAATCGTTTCATGTTGACATATCATATTTTAAAATGGTTCTAGTTTTATGTTCATTTTGTTCATGAGATTCAAAGGCCCATAATCAGAGATGTTATTTCACGTGAGTAGAGAGTTGTTGAAAATTGTTTTCTTGATTTTTTTTACAGTATTTTTATTCTTGTTGTATTTCATTGAGTTTGCTCCTACGAAATAAAAATAATTTTCTCAGTCTTTTGCGTCGTTTTATTCTTTTGTGTTAGCTTGTCAACTTTCATTGGCGACATTTTTTATTTGCTGTCAAATTAATCGGTCAAGGTGGGTTGCAAGAGGAAAAATTGAAATTAATTATGAATAATTCTACAATCAAATTTCGGAAAGTGAAAGAATGGGGAATAATAATTAAATTTAAATATAAAATACATTCATAAATAGTATAAATAGCTATGTACGTCTGAATAATCCTACGTAAATTTGTTAATACATATGTATGTACATATGTACGATTATATAGAAAATATTTTTTAAATTAATCATATTTTCGAAATGCGTTGTGACATTCATGCAATATATTGTACACACTCTCAAGAGATAATAGTTTATCTAAATAACGTCAAGATATTTCACTTCGTATGCATCCGTTAATTTCACAGACATTCTCCTTGTACTAATATTTCCCGAAGCGGTCAGATTTTGCTTGTATTGTTTTGATTATTTTCAAAAAAATGCTGACAAAAAATCAGCACATATACACACAAATAAATAAATAAATAAATAACAAAAAATTTGGATAGACAAGAAAATTGAGATTTTTTGTTTATAATTCAAAAATTTTTGTGCGTTGCAACATAAATGTTTACAAAAAATTAATCTATTTTAAATTTATTATTAGCATATTGGGCGTATACATTAATAATATTACGACTAAGCAACCAACCGGCCTACATGAAGTCAAGATAAAAATTTTACTTTTGTGTAATATGCATGCATATTGTACAAAAAATAATTTTTTAAACATATTGGATAAAAGAAAAAATTGAAATAAGGAACGAAAAACATTGATAATTACAGTAATGCTATTAATTCGCTTTTACGCAAACATCAGACTGTACAACTATGACCTTTGACGTATATTATAACAAACGAATTGTATTATGAAACAGACTTGAACAGCAAATAAACAATTTCAAATCAGAAATATTGTCAAAAATAATCAATAACTAAAAAGTAATGAAAATATACGTCCAAGTAAAAATACAAATATTTATATAAAATATAAATTTGTCTTTTAAGCGACGCATTGATGACGAAATAAGAAGAAACAGATAAAACATATTAATAAAAACATCATCAGCTTGATCAAAGAAGCACCCACGGAGTAATATAAATTATATTTGATGGTTTAAAAAAAAAAAAAAAAACCGAATCACGATCATACCTACACATAGGTAGCAGAAAAAAAAATTCTGCACTCTACTTAAGCGACACCTACGGCAAGAGAATTAGCATTATGTGGTATATAGATATATTGTATCAAGTATTGTGAAAAAAATGCAACTATTGTGAAACACTGTTTGAAAGGTGGGCAATTAAAAGTAAAATCAACGTATGAAAAAAAAAATGAGAGATATAGAGAGGAAATTAATAATGTACATATGTACATGTGTTTGTAGGTGGCTAAAAGCAGAGTAACAATAGTATGCGAGAGCGAGCCACTTTTGTGGTATGTTGTATTAATGTTTGTCGATAATGCGACAAAACTACATTCATATAATCAAATTTAAAAGCAAGACAATTTATTTTTTATATTGCAAAAATACAACCGTGTGCGTGTACTCGTATATGCACATATAGTTATATATATATATATATTTTTTTTTTAATATGTACATAGGATAATTCCAATATACCAATATATAATGTAAAATATATATCTAAATTTAGTATATTTATCATTTATACATTTATAGTATACTCGTCTGCAGACAGAAATGTCACTAAATGTACGAATGTTGATTGATTTGAAATCCAAATAAATTATTTACGATATATACATATATATATATACATATATACATATATATATATATATATATATATATATATATATACATATATATATACATATGTATATATATACATATATATATATATATATATATATATATATATATATATATATATATATATATATATATACATATATATATATACACTTTCGTGGAAATGCCAAAAGAAAGTCAATATAAATATTTTGGAAAAAAACCATCCAATTACACATATTCTATACAATGACAGTACACAATAACAATATGTCCAAAAGATAGTCATTAACCAAATTTTTTGTTTTTGGGTATCACAACCGAAAATCGCTTTTATTCGCACGCAGATCATTTTGCCAGTTATACATGTTTTGGGCGCGTTGGCTCCAGTTGGAAATACTATCAGCTGTCTTTGTCGGTTTCCATCTGCGGGCCTCGAAGGGGGTGGTCTAAAAAGTTTTCGAACAATATACAGATACCAGTGCTGTTCAACAGAAGCTAGGGAATGTGTTTGGGTATTTTTTTTTGAATGTGAGTGTACTTGTGAAAATCGAAACAAACACGTTCGGGATGATGACATATCTCTGAATCAGCTTAAAAATAAAAAAGAAACACACTTTTTCATTGTTTGGGAAAATGATAGCATCTGTTTTTTTTTTGTGACAATCTTAAGCATACCACCATGCATCATTATCGTAGGGGAAGCCCATCAATTTGCGTCAAGAAATTTAACGTAGGACGACGGTCTTGGGAGAAAAGTACTTCAAACGTATTTAATAGATTTGAAGAGTAATGTAAGAGTACATTTTTTTTGCTATTAGTGTAATTCGTATAGGATAGAGTTCTTATTATAGAACTCATAATTGTGATCAATGGAATTATATTGCGATCTGCCAGGTTATGATATTAAGTGCATTCATGCTTTTTTCTCACTTTTTGGTCTCGAACTTTCATTTATGTTTTAGCACTTAAGCCCTCTAGATTTCAACTGTTCAGTTGTTAATATTTGTCAATGCAATAATATATTCAAATGGAAAATTTATAGATTTCCATTAAGTTCACTACAAAAAACAAAAAAAAAAACAATTCTTATGTCCATCTGGGAGACTTACAATCGCATAGACTGTCGATAATATATGTACAACAATAAAGAAAGAGCCATAAGAAAATAAAAAAATAAAAAACAGCAATAAAATGTCGAACATGAGTCGAAAGAAAATTAATTTCGAAAATTTACGCTTCACTGTTTGCTGTTGTTTTTGTTGTTGTGGCTATCTTATAGCCTATTGTTGTTAGCCACATTTTGTGCAATTCAATTGAATATTATATTTCAATTATCTAAATGGAAAATCACAACAAAAACGAAAATAATTATTGTGAAATCCATTTAACATAGAGGCAAGCTTTTGCTATCACCCTGTATTTACTCATATTGAATAGTTAGTTAACTTTGGTTATGCAATACTATAACAACATCATTTAGCATTGTGTACGTGAATGTTTCTAGCTATTCTTTATTCGATTATCAGGTTTTTGTTTGAATGAATGTTTTAGTTTTTCTATCTCTTTTCCTGTTTCGTTTTATTTTTCTTTCAAATTTGCTTTTTGCTTTGATAGTCAATATTCTAATCTAGTTTAAGCTTATTTTTTTTTTTTTAACAAGCTAGTACCTACTTATTCTCTTCCACTTGACTGGCACTTGCTCGAGATTCGTTTTTTGCTTGTTTGTTCTTTCTCCATTTTTAATGAATTTTTATTATCATGATTTTTACAAGTATAATTGCTTATCATTATTGCAAGTATTCACAGTCAATTCTTATCATTGTTTGGTATCTGTGATGGTATTTCCAACTTGATTAACCCATTTTTTGTAGAGATTGAATTATATACGAGTATACAATGTATTCATTGTATTAATTAAAAAAAGTTTTATTTATTATAATTTGCTGCAAACATAGTTTGAAATCTCTGACAAATTTGGGCTTCTCAATTTGACGTCAAGTGTTAAATCAATTTGATGTTGCTTTAAAATAGATTTCCTCTGTGTATGTCAAAAATTATAGAAGAAATCGCGATTACACTTATAATTTATTAAAAAGAATAAGAGAAAAAAAAAATTTATTGAATAAATGGTTTGATTTTGCTATAACTCAAATCAATTCAATTGGCAACTTAAAAAAAAAAGTAGATAAACCTCAGATTTCTTTCTAACTACCAATCCATGAATGTGATTACTATGGTCTGGTCCGTGAGCTGTGTAATTTTTTTTTTTTTACCGATTTTGATTAAAAAGGAGTACTTAATTCTGCGTGCCTTCTGACCTGTAGGTCGTGTCTTCAAACCTCGGCTGAAACACAACTTAATATTGAGAATGTTTTTATTTCGAACAATTTCCACTTTTTGGTGAGCAATAGGCAATTCTCTCGGCAGTAACAATTTGCCATGACAAATCTTCTAAAAGAGCTCTGCGAATAGGCTCAGAAGAAGTGATGTCACAAGGTTTCTGCAGTTCGGAACCGGCTAATATAAGTAGGTATAATAAGTAAGTGTCAGATATTTATTTTTTTTATTTAATTCGATTGGTATTACGAGTATTGGTATTATTAAAGGAGGTCATCAATTCGATCTGTGACTGCTCGAAGATTCACGGTGTTCGCGGAATCTTTCATATATTTTTTTGAATAAGAAATGCTTTGTATCAATATTTTCCATTTCTATTCGATTTGAATTTTGCCTCACAATTTTGAATTTTTTTGAGAATGTCAAAAACACGTGTTGCTACAAATGAAATTTCGACAAACAGAGAGAGAGCTAAGAGTGAAAAAATATAAGTGTTGGAGCAAAAAGAAAATCATAAAACGTCCTTCCCAATTTTCCCAATTTACCCTATAATTATATACATTGTAAAAACAGGCATTTCAACGACCTTGTCACCATGGAATACAACGTACTATAATGTAAATGTATAAATATTTCGTATCTATGCATTCATATTTATGGATGTAGGTGAGAATGTTCATGAATGACCTTGACATGTATCTGCATCGCGTAGTATGCGACTTTGTGCGCAGAGACACATTTATGTGTGTGTTTTTTTGTGTAAATGTACATATTGCGTGTGAATATGGGAGTGAAACTAACCTGAAAATGTGCTGGATGCTGTTGTGGATGTTGACGTGGCGAACCATACGCTCCAGTGCTTGCATCAGCATATTGTTGTTGTTGTTGCGGTTGATGATGTTGTGACTGCGGATGATATTGTCCACCACTGTATTCATGATTAATCGGTATGGTTACACCATTTGTTCCCATTTTACCAGGACCTCCACCGCCAGTACCTGCTGATGCGTTAGCATTTGCTATCACAGTTGGTTTCATCCTATCGTTTATGAATTTCGAGTACGACGCGTGTATATTATGTTCGTTGTATGGGCTTTAATAATAATTTTTTTGTCTTTTCACCCTTTGATTTCTTTTTTTTTGGAGGGGAGGCGACTTTCTTTTTGCACTTTTGCTGCGTAATGCTGCCGTCACTATTTTATGAGTTGAGTTTTATATGAAATTCTTTTTTTCTTTTTCTTTCTTTTCGCTTTCCTTTATATTTCGTACTTTCAGTGGTGACAGAAAATTTGTAAAAATAGCCGAATTTATGTACAACAAATAGTAGAGAATACAAAAAAAAAAAAAAATAAAATTCCACTGCCGCTGTTCGATGTTTTGCAAAACTGTGTGAGAGACACGTACACGTATACAGACAGCTACACTTTATTAGTAAATTGTGGCGACTCAACAAAAAATTCCTTTTCCTTCGTTTTGTTTTTTCTTTGCTTTTATAACGAATATGTGAACACACATAGAAATTAGAATTTTCACTTTTCGTATTCTTTTGCGTATTGCGTTTGTAGTGATGTATGTAGATGATGGTGGTGGAAAATTCTCTACGTAATGTTGCTTGCTGTATTTAGGTACTAGCCTTTGAGATTGTTGTGGAAATTTTGAGAACTTATTTGTGAAATTTTGTCTGATACTTAAAAATTTGTTTGTTCTTTTTATTATTATTATTAATTTTTTGGCTGTTTTCTGCCTGTTTGAAAATTAAATCCCAAATAAATGTTAGGTATGATTCAGTAAGTAGGTTTTTTTTTTTAGGTATTGCTTCAATGGAAAATATCGGACGGCTGGTAATATTATTTGTACATCTGTTACACGTTCAATATCAATAACGTTGGTTTTTCGCGCACACTCACACATACAAATGCGCAATTACAATCGAAATTTTCACCCTGTTTTGCACAATGTACTCTACTGCCCTTCTAATCCATGTATCGTACTCGTATATAAGTAAGTACGTATTTTTGCGCACTTTTATTTTCAGACAGGTAACAATTTATTGACGTAAATTTCGAATCGATTTTCAATGACCACAACGTCACAATTTTTATTATAGTTTCAATGTGAGGGAATATGCAAGTTGCAGCTAGTAGTAGGTACTTCTATTTATTGTCGCTAACTGAATTATTCATTTATTCACTCGCGCGATTCATCATATACACTTCACCTTATTGCGTTGTTCTTAGTGGGTATTTTTTGTTACTTTAGCTTTGTTTGATCCCCTTTCTGCCTCTTCTTCTTCTTCTAAATATTAGAAGAATTTCCCTCTATTTCGAATAGTGTTGGTTGATTCTATTCGATTTGATAGGTATTTCAAATATTTTTATACAGCTGCCCGTTTATATTTGTGAACTTTGTACTAGTAGTACCGTCACTATGATCAAAAAATTTGTTCTGCTTAGCTTTAATGCTATATCTCGACTGCCCTCTAATTTGTTGAACCTCATAACTTTAGCCATTTACCATTGCATTGTAGTTTATTATTTTATATATGTAGAAATATATACATATATATATAGATAGATGAACATTCTCTCATTCTCTTCATTTGTATGTACGTATATTTACTCATTCATGAATTGTATGTTTTTGTGTGAAATTCATATATGCAGAGAGCGCGCCAGCGCACTTGCTTTGTCGTTTTACGCATGTATAGGTGCAAATGGTTGTATATATAACCCACTGGAAATATTAATTGACAATCTTCAAAGAAAAATGGATGTGATTTATTTTCAGTTTGGGATATAACTTATTTTAACCTTCGTGGAAGTTATTTACAATATGATTATTAGGAAAAAACTGACTTAAAGGTCCAAGAACTGCGATCTAAAATATCTAAATTGTGCTAAATTAACCCTATAACCCACTGGAAATATTAATTGACAATCTTTAAAGAAAAATGCCTTATATTTATTTTCTGGTTGGGATATACCTTATTATAACCTTCGTGGAACTTATTTACAATATTATTGTTCGGAAAAAGCTGACTTAAAGGTCAAAGAACTGCGATGTAAAATATCTAAATTGTGCTAAATTAGCCTTACGAAATCTAATTTTTTTAATTTTTAATTTTTTTTTTCTACTGTGATCTAAAACTGGACATTCACAAGGAGGTAGCCAATCACTTTATATACAGTTCAATTGCTTATTTAAAGAAAATTCTTAATATGATATATGAATATGAATTTAGAAATTTCAGAAATGACAGATAGATAGACTTTTTTGCTAAAGGTAGGCCTAATTTTCAACCGACTGTATTAATTTTCCTTTATATTCATTTATATTATGATGTTGGACAAAATAAATATATGTACCGATATCCAATCTTATTACTTTGTAGTATGCTCGTGTACAAAATACAGTCGAAAACATGCATTTGTATAAGAGGCAGACTAGATTTTAATCCGACTCAGTCTATTTTGAAATTTGTGCATTTGTTAGTAAATGCTGAGTTTCAGCTTGATAACTTCATACTTTCGTGCACAACGTGTGAAATATATACAGACGGCAGCATAGATGTGTATGGATTTGATCGAATTCAGACTATTTTCGAATATGTCTATTGAGTAATAAATATAATTGTACAAATCGTGTTTCAGCTTGATCACTTTTTATTTTCTAGTGTCAAATATTAGAACACACATTCAATAAATTACTTACTATGTAAACAGGCATGGCTAAATTTAGTCGGATCGTGATTTTGATCAAAAATACTTATATCTAATATATATTTAATAAATATATCTAATATATCATTTCTGTTTCTTCTATTTCTGGGTTTTACGAATGGTGTCGATGAAAAAAATTGCAAATGTCCACCACTTAATAAAAAATTTACCTTGAGATAATCTTGACACCATTTAAATTTTATTTGGACCCCGCGAAACACAGCTAAAATTGTATTTTGATCATAACTTTGCGCATTTGATGACCGATTGGCAAATATAGTATATCAAAATATAACAAAATTATATAAAAATATATATAAAAATGTGTAGATAAGCACCACATTTGCTTCTAAGATGTCATTGACCGTCAAGGTCAGATTTGGATAATGAACTCAGGAGCTCAGAAGTGTTTGCCCTAACTCAGCGTACCTTGAGAACATCTCAGCACTATTAAAATTTGATTAGTTGGACCTCTCGAAAAACAGACAAAACGGTATTTTGATCATAACTTTGTCATTTGATAGCCGATTTCCAAATATTGCTTATTATTAAAAATGTTTCGATGGGGACTACTTTTCTTTCTCCGATATTAGTGACCTCCTAGATAAGATTTAGCTACCCTCATAAGTATTTTTTTTATTTATTTATAGAATTTAAACCCTCAGAAGTTAATATATTATAAACTCTTTATCATGGAAAGCTAAAAATATGTAGGTATACATATTTTTCCTGCTGGGATTATGTCATTTTCAGTAGCTTAAATGTCTGTATTCATTTGTTTACCTTTATACCAGTACATCTGATGCAGAAATGCAGATGTTGCTAAGTATCGTAGATAAGTTGGAATTAGTAATTTTGATTACGAGTACGATATTAGTATAAAATGAAAATGAAAATAATTTGTTAAATGAAAATTGCAAATACTATTATGACGATTTTTCGTATTCAATTGGCAATTTCAATACAATCAATAACAATTGATTACATTAAATTAACCAAATCAAAATGTAGTAACCATTCTGACT
Organism: Megamerina dolium; assembly: GCA_963854835.1. Classification (NCBI taxonomy): domain Eukaryota; kingdom Metazoa; phylum Arthropoda; class Insecta; order Diptera; family Megamerinidae; genus Megamerina; species Megamerina dolium. The sequence goes on along the minus strand of OY978528.1, from coordinate 23,240,319 downwards.
AACGCACACAAACATTAATAGAATGTGCGAGTTTTACGCACAGTAGTCATTTTACAAGTAGCTCAACGCAGTAAAAATAAATAATAACAAAAAAAAAATGAGAAAGAAAAATTGACATTTTGTATGCTCATGTCAGATATATGTACTTACATACATACGTACAGAGTACATACATACATCCGCACATTTTAACGTATGTACTAGCACATACACATCAGATTTATAAATAGAATTCAACGTGGGAATGATCACAAGCAGAAAATTATAAAATACGGCAAAACAACACAACACAACACAACAACAACAACGACAACAATAACCGCATTAGACGCTATTTTGCTAAATACTATTCATTTTATTTACCTTACATACATGTATTGGTGATGACTTTTGATATTGCCAATATTGAATTTAAACGAGAGCTTGGGAGAGTAATCGAATAATGAGTACAGAATCGAGAGTGTGAGAGACAATTTATTTTATAAATATTGAAGAAAGAGAGAGAGAGAGAGGGAGTAAAAGTGATAGAGAATTGAAAATAATTCTATTAAAATATATTTGCATAGAATTTAGCGGAAATTTATTTTATTTCGGTGATTACACAGTAATTAAAAATTAATTATCACACTATATGTGGCATACAACGATTTACAATTTAGTCATTATCATTTGTGAAACATATTACACACATATACCTACACTCTAAATTCATTTTATTAATGTTCTCAGTACAAAAGCGAGCAGTGAAATTTTACTCTTTGCTCTTTTTGTGTTGGCTACAAAACCACATTAATATATGTCTGTAGTACATACCTACAAGATATTCTAGATGAATCTTGAAAGTTTTTATGTACATGTATTTTTTTTTTTTTGTTGGTTTATTTATTCTGTCTGACTGCTTTAGTACATATAGCTTTCATGTATTGTATGTATGTGTGTATATAACATACATACAGCAAGTTAAAAAAAATGTGAGCATATTTTGCAAATTCTATATGCATATGCTTACACATTGATGGCTGTGTAAATATGTATGTATGTATGTATGTATGTATTTTCTGTTTTGTAGGTGGCTTTTTTATTTTTTCGTTGCTAAATAACTTGGCACGGCCCATATGAATTAAGCCAATTTAAGCCAATATACACATGTGTCTTACATAGTTTCGTACATAAATTCATATAGGTACATACATATAATCAGAAATGTCTTAGTACATTAATATCTGATTGAGAAAACATTATCATTTACATTAGATGAACATGTTGTATACTCGTACTTGTATACATTGTACGTCTATGATAGTATATCAATCAATTGGTATTTTAACAATAATAATTATACCTCGATGAGAAATCAAATTGGCATGTTAACCAATTAATCAAACATGGTTTGCTTTGTCTCCAGTGTGTCTAATCGTTTAATGATAACAACGTTCAAAGGTAATTGCACTTTGTATCCATTCGTTATCATTCATAATGTGATATATATACATAGGTACAGTAAAACCTGCTTAAGTGCCTCGATCAAAACGTGTCTAACTTAAATTTTTTGTGTCTACCATAATCGATTCATACAACATACAACAATTACAGTGCAATAACTCAAAGTAAGCCCCAGATTAATACTTCTGGCAAAAATAACAGCCTATTGAGTCAGAAAATTATATTAGGCAATTTTAAGTTAGGTTAGGATATTGTGGCTGCCCTCGGAGAGGACATACTTAGACCAGAAAGCCTTTTTTGTGATACTATCGAGCTTATCTCTATAGTGTGTGTTAAATTTTGGACAATTTCAGAAGGACCACACTTATATTAGTCGGATTCCAACTGCAGAAACCTTGTTGCATCACTTTTTCTAAGCTTGTCATAGAGCTCTTTTAGTTGCATTTTTTTCATGACAAATTGTTAATCCCGGAAGAATGGCCAATTGTTTGCCGATAGGTGGGCACCGTTCGAAATAAAAATCTTTTCGATATTAAAGTTTTCACAGTCGAGGATTGAACCCCGCAACTAACGGATCAGAAGGCCAACGCGCTAACCACAGAGTTACGCCACCCACTTGGCAATATTTGTTATTTATTGAAAATTCTAGGAGCTTATACAGCAAAAAAAAAGCAGAAGATTATATTAGGCAAACCTTATAATCATATAATAGAACCATTCTTATAGCCTAGACAGACGGCAGCCTAATTCCGGATTACCTAGTTAATTCGAATTAACTCGGGCATTAACTGCAGCTAATCCGCATTAACTCTATGAGTTAACTCTCAAAATAAAAGAGGATTAGGGCAATTTGAGATGGCAACACTGCTGAAAATTTTCTATTGTGAATTTTTCTCAATCCATTTTACAAAATATTAGGTGTGTTCGCTTATAAAAATCTTTCAACAATTCTTAACAGTTTTCTACATGAAAAGCGTTGGCGATCAAATAAATCCAGCTGTCAATTACGAACTGTGAATGCCAATTTACAAGTTTCTGATAGTTTTCAGTTCACGTACTTCTTGTAGATTTTCTCATATCGAGAGTGACAGATGACAGAAATTGATATTGATAGTAATGTAAATGAGCAGACCTAATAAAACAACAATCAGCCGTTTAGTTAATCCGCAATACTGCCGTCTGTCAGGTTAAATTTTATTCGGATTAAGTGCGCCGGCAATCCGGATTAATGCTGCCGTCTGTCTAGGCTATTAGATTATTTATTTAGTGCTGGTCGTTACTGCGGCTAACGTGATCTAACATATTGAGTGGTATTTGACGAAAGACTCACAAGCGCACTTAAAACTATTGTTTTGTATGGATGTAATGGCAACGCTTCGAGTTGTTTTTCATCCCGAAAACGGCAAGTTTGCTTTTTGTCAAAGCCATTATGCCAGAAAAGTCCCTTAAAATCAATTGTTCTGAGCGCACAAAACATATTCTTCGCAGAACATTGATTTTTGTAATAAGGCTGCACAATTTCTAGACGATGTGTCAGGCTAAAGGTCCATTTACAATAGCGCGTGATGCGAGGCGATGTTCGAAAGAGAGAGCGCATCAGCTGTTTGTTTGAAATTGAAAATTAAAATTCAAAACTATTTGAAAACATAAAATATAAAAAATATAAAAACATTATTGAAAAATCTTGAAATAATTACTAAAATTATTCGCGCTATTGTAAATGTGAGCATGCCATGTATTGCAGCGAGTGTTCTCAACTTCGAATTCGAATGCGAGTCTCGCTTTGCATCACACGCTTTTGTAATAGACCTTTAATCTTTCCACCGTGATATGGCAAATACTAGTGGAATAACATATCGTCTTAGTTTAACAGTTTGACAGGTCGAAATGTCATGAAATCTCTTTTGGAAAAATACCTTTCAATGAATCACCCTATTATTAACTAGCTCACTAGAAACGCAGAATTCTTATGACATTATATTATTTCGAAATAGGTTTCCCACAAAAAATTTTTCTAATTTAACAGCAAAGATTGACAATGAAACGGTGTCATCACTGTAGCTGCACCTCTTTGATATACACAATATGCGTTTTGGCGACACACACTTTACTAAACAAAATTAACTGGTGTACAACAGATATGTAGGATAGCTATGTAGATAAAGAAATAAATAATAAAGAAAGGTGGACGAAGCTAAAAATCAATACGCAAGCATTTAAACGTGAACATGTGATTTCTTCTTAGAAATTCCACTTCCGTGTGGAGCTGATTGATTTCTGATGAAATTTGCTGGTTAATGTTTCTTGACTTAGTGACGTATAGTACATATATATATATATATATATATATATATATATATATATATATATATATATATATATATATATATATATATATATATATATATATATATATATATATATATATATATATATATATATATATATATATATATATATATATATATATATATATATAAAGGTATAGTACATTTACATATACAGTGGCTCCCAGCTTATTTCGTACAGTGACACTTTAAAAATTGCTGCAGTCGTAATTCCTAATATAGCAAAAATTTGAACAAAATATAAATGCCATTTTAGAAAGGAAGGTTTGTTTTTTATTTTCCAAAATTTACTTTTTCAAAATTTTAGTGTTTGACACTATAAAAAAATAAAATAAGAAAAAAATAGGAAAATTCATGTCACAGCTTATTTCGTACAGTCTCTTTAAGTTCAAACTAAAAACAAAGTAAGTTGATTTTAATATTTAGTTGACATCCCTTAGCGTTAATGACAGCCTGGAGTCTATTTGGCATTGAATCCACCAATTTTTGAGTGATGTCTGGTGTGATTTTTTTCCATTCTTCCATCAGTACCTTCTTTAGGTCTTGCTTATTAGAAATCTTGTGTGTTCTTATTTTATTGTCCAAAATAGACCAAAGATTTTCAATCACATTCATGTCAGGTGACTGTGGTGGTGGAGACATCAAGTGTGGGCAGTTCCAAATAAGCCAAGATTGCACAATCCCAGATTTATGTTTTGGGTCATTATCTTGGTAGTACCGAAATTCTTCCCGCAAACCCAGTTTGTCTGCACTTTGAAGTAAATTGTTTTTCAGAATCTCGAGGTACTTCATTTTGTCCATTGTTTCCTCAATAAAAACCAATTCACCTACTCCGGCTGCTGACATACAGGCCCAAACCATCACGCTACCGCCACCATGCTTCACTGTGGGCTTAAGGTTCTCCTTGTTTACTCGACCGTTCAAGTCATGATTGCGCAGCACACGTCGGACAGTTTCAGCACTGGATGATTTTCCTATTTCACGCTGAACCTCTGCAGCCAACTTCGGAGTGGATAACTTTGGATTTTTCTTAATTTTTCGTACAATATAACGCTCGTCTGATGCGTTGAAAATCTTATTAGGTGCTTCTCTGCCCTTGTTCTCCAACCGATTTTCGCGAACGAAGCGTTGAATGATGTATTGGACAGTTGAGGCACTTAAATTTGTCATTTCAGCAATTTTTCGCACACTCTGACCTTTCCTAAAATGGTTAATTACCAGTTTACGCTGTTCCATCGTTGTACGACGACCCATAACGCTAAATGTTTAATTTACAGCACTTTAACTATTTAAAATAATAATAATAAAAATTGTTATAATAGTTAAAAAGGTCCAAAAACTCATACAATTCAAAAAAACTTTGTAACTGCGCGGCAGAATGAAACTTACTTACATTGAAGTTTGTGTACGAAATAAGATGTGAGCTGAAAATCAGCTGATCAATAGTTTTTCTCTCTTGCATGACAAAAAGAACAATTTTTGGGGTTCCCCGTTTTCTTATTAGGTTTACTAAACACATACATAGACATCTACATTCAAAACTTATTGATAAGTTTTTTAGTTTCGATGTTACAGCCATGTACATAAAAATATATACACTGTACGAAATAAGCTGTGAGCCACTGTATGTATGTAAATATTTACACTGGTTATGATAATTTAATTTTCCATGCGATTGGATTACAACTTACTCGTTTATGAGCAACGACAGGAGTTGCCATTTTTTGTTATTGTCATCGTTATTGTTATGGGTTTTGAGCAATTTATTTATTTATTTATTTATATTTTTTTTTCAAATTTATTTTATTCCTAAGTAGATACCCTTTGTAAGCTAATGTTTGGTATGAAAATAAGCAAACTTAATGATAATTTAATTCAAATGTTTTGCAACTCATTTAAATGCTGTTCTCGTACGTGCAAATCTACGTACAAGTTGTCTACATATGTATGTATATTGTCTGTGAACGTACCTGCCTTGCCGTACGTACATATAGTACGATCTATGTGTACAAATAAAAATTTCATAATTTCATTGCACAATTTAATGTACACGTGTTTGTGTGTGTGTGTGTGTGTTTGGATTGGTAGGTGTGACAATATAAAATGTTTTCTATAAGATTAATATCACCTATGCGAATACATAAGTACCTACGTATGCATGCACAATGTATTTTGTCGAGTGGGTGCATTTTTAGACCTGCCCTCATGCATGTTTCAAAATTGTTGGTATCGCAAGAAACATGTACGCGCAATCGAACATTTGCGCAAAGAATACGTAATGAGAAAAAACAAAATTATGAAGAAATGAAATAAATAAAAAACAATAATCAATAAATAAAAGGTGAATGATAAGCAATGAATGAATGAAATATATAAATATTTTAAAGAAATTTATAACAAAAAATTTGGAAAAAAAAAATTATAAAAAAAAAATTACTTTTATGGGATTTTCTAATATATAAATTTCCTGGTCAAACTAGCTTTACCTATTTTTATCGGATTCGTTGATGAAAATAACCTAAGTATCAATTTTCACCTCGATCGCTCTTTAATTATGGCAGTTATATTTAGCTTTCAAATGGCTCAAATTGTTATTGTTGTAATTTTCACTATTTTTCTGGGCGAAAATTGTATGTCAATTTTATTTTCCGTATTTTGGAAATAACCTCTAGAAAGCATCACACTGGATCTGAGGTATATGATATTGGGCGAATATGTTCTATAGGGTGATAGGGATAGGTTGGTAAAAGCGAACTTTCTTTTTGGCAACACTGTTTTTGGCAGCTCAGCTGTTAATCAACATACAAACGAACAACGCTTGCAGATTATTGAATTTTATTATCAAAATTCATATTTGTTTCATTCATTCATTCATTTTATGGTCAGTTTGGGCGACCTTTTGAGGCGGATATTCGGAATCTTCTGACTAAATTTCGTCCCAAATTTACATTATTGGACATTAAAACACTAACACACATACGTAGAGTTCGGATAGATGAAAATATAGCAGCTGTAACCGCCAGTGTTGTTGATGGCCGTGAATTATGGATTATTCGTGAGATATCGACCGATATATTGGAGAGAGTATGCCAAAATTGGACCCAATGTGTGTGAACATTTGAGGCGCAGCCGCGGCCAACATTTACATGAAATCAACTTTAAACATTGAATTATATAGACCGTTCTATCGACTCAAATAAATATTTCATACATTTCTCTAAATTTTATGTGTTTTGTTTTAATCAAATCCGAATGCTTTTAAAAAATCACCCAGTATACTTAAAAGCTCAATATCTGTTTCTTTATTTTCGAGTTTTCCAGCTAAGTTTTTAAAATCTGTGCTTAGCGGATTTCATCACTCTTATACCACTATGCTGTAGCTTAGTGGTTAGTACGTAGGTCTGCTGATATGTACATAGGTTGTGGGTTCAACCTCTGGCTACAGCATAATTTTAATGTCGAAATGATTTTTCTTTAGAACAGTACTCATCTATCGGTACCCAATTGGCAATTCTTCCGGCAGTAACAATTTGCCAAGGAAACGTTTCTAAAAGAGCGCTGTGACAAAGCTCAGAAAAAGGGATGTCACAAGGGTTCTGCCGTTAGGAACCTGATTACCTAAGTAGTCCCTTCTAATAATGTTCACAATTTAACACACACAATAGAACTGGAAGAGAAGCTTGGCATATAAGTGCCACTTATTCAGCATCTAGGTGAACTAAATTTACGATTTTTGTGTTGCGGAAATCGTATAATATTATTACATTTGATGCTGACTTTTTTGTCGACGCAAGTATTATATTATTTTCAGAAAATTTGGGGTGGTCATTCGCTATAAAAAAAATCATTGAATCTTATTGGAATAGTTACAAGATATGACGCATTCATTCCAATTGTTCTAGTTGATCACTGCTTCATTGAAATTTCACTAAAAATTGTTTTGTAATTGATAGCAACTTTTGTGAATGTTTAATTTAATCTTAATTCTATGGTAGCGGTCAAACATACAATCGCATTTAATTTGAATAGAAATGATCTATGTATTCTATTTGATTCTAAGTAGACGAGTACATATAAACAATAATGTAGTATATAATTAGTAGTAGTACGAACCTATGTACATTAATGAGTGAGTAACCATAGCTAAGTATGCTTGTAGCGTGGGCGCTTGAATAAAGTGTAGGTATTTGTTGTTTTTAGAGAGTCGTGTGGGGGTACAAAAATTTCAAGAAGCGCATTCATATGTATATACGTAAATTTATATATATTCAGAATAATATAAAGAATTGAAAAATTGTTTTCGACAGCTGATTGTTGATTTTCTCTTTTATACATACATATACTCGTATATTTATTGTATTTCATTATTGTATTGATACTTACGAACATATCCGTAATTGTACATATAGAATGTTGTTTACTACTTACTACTGACTTTCAGTTGATTTCATACGAATATGGTATTATTGCAAAAATCTCAGGTGTTATTCAATTGTGTGATGACGATGATGATGATGATGATGAGAAATATATCTGTAAAGAAAACAAAAACAGCAATAACAGCCGGACAAATGTAAAACCTTAAAAGGTGTGATTTGTTGTGAAGTAGGTATTTGTAATTGTTTTAAAAAAATTTTTTAAAAGATTATACTGGAAAATATTCAATGACAAAACAAAAAAGGCTAAAGTAAAAAATTTAATAATGTTTTTTGTTTTTGTATACTTTTTTTTTCCAACAAATTATATAATTAAGGTATTATTAAGCATTTTTGATTTTTAATTTTATTTGTTCAAGTACATAAATTTGCCATAGTAATGTCTGAAAAATTAAAATTTCACACACATCAAACAATTGTGTATGCTATTAAAAAAATTGTATAGACGTCGCACTTTCGCTGCATATCAAATTAGCTTGTAGCTTTCCAATAGATTCACATGTACATAGCTCTATTGGTTTTTACCAATACGCTTAAATTATGCGTACGAACAATTATAATAACTTTCAATCTTTCCGGCAACAAAAGACATTGGCATTTTGATGACCATTATTAGTTAAATAGGGTAAGGATCCATATATTGGAATTAGTTTTTTTTTTTGTGGGCCATAAAATTTACCTAATGATGATTTTGGATGAAAAAAAAATATTATTCTAAAGCAAAATTTTTCTTGGATCGACTAGGTATATTAAGTATCATTTCTGAGAGTTTTCGGATCGTTAATGAATATTTGATGTACTCCTTCAGAGCGTGAAAGCTCCGAAAAGGGATTCAGGAATGTATATTTTCTAACTCTTCTGGTATGCTGAGTTTTTGCTCGGTTGAATAGGCCAGATAGAGGCCAGATCGAGGTCCATTGTTATATCAAGCGGATATTCCCTTTACCCAGTCACTTGTTGAACCATCCTGAGTTTTTAATGGATTTTAGGAGGTTGTTAACCTCAACCTGTGATATTTCTGCGGATGCGCAAACAATCCTGCACAAAGCAGGGCAGGTGCATAGTAGAGCTCCACCTCATCTCTGCAGCTTCTGCAAAAGTCGTCTGTGAGATAGCCTAGGAAACTTTTTTTTTTTTACACGGATTCATCCTTTGCTTGTATCAAAATGACAAGGAATATGTTCATTTTCAATAAAAACTATCTGAATAAAAAACAAAATTTTGCAATTCTGAACGTATTTTGTATTTTATGTGCAGAAAACAATGGTGCCCCAACGTACAAATCTTTTCCCTATATCTCTAAGTATATAATTTTCAAGAATGCTTTTAAGATTTCATAACTAATAGTGGCGCGCCATTGCAAACTTCGGTACCTGCATATAAATAAGCATTATTGATTTTAAGCCAATAATTTAAACATTTTATTAAATTTGAAATTTCTAGAAAATATTACACGATATAATTGCTTCTTTTGTATTTTATTGTATATTATTGTATTTTATTTCATTGGGATTGCAATTATATAATAATATAAAATAATAAAAATAAAATAAAAAACAATATTCGACGCCATTTCACGGTCAACCGGCGGGAGTTTTCTGATGTGTCAATATTATGCTTCTTCTTTTCCTTCTTTTTTTTTTTACTTTTTTGTTGTGAACAAATTTAATTTTTGTTTTTGGCTATGTATCACTGTTGTCTGTTGCTTGTGCTTTTTTACATATTCTTTTACAATTTATATTATTTGTACCTTTGTATGAATGCCAGTGTACGTATGTGTGGATGTGTGGATTAGTATGTGGTTGATCAGTTTACCTCAATTTCCTTATATGGCAAGAGTTCGAGAAACTTGTAATCAAATCGTATATATATATATAAATTTATTTATTTGTGATAAATGGCAGATAAATATGAATTAAAAAATTGAATCGATTAAATGCTTTATAATAGGTCCGTTCACGTATGTAATAGTTTTTACAAATTATTACAAATTTTACTATTTCGCAAAAAAAACCAGTAAAAGATGGTGAATTGAGAGAGCATATTATTTCTTCTCTGTGATAATTTTTGCAAATTTTTATTGGTAAAATTTCTACTATGTAATAAGAATTCGTAACATGGAAAAAACAGCTGTTCTTACTGACAAGTGACAGTAAGAACAGAGAATTTTTCTTGATAGAGACATTTTATTAGTGAACAATTTGTAGAGAAACCCTCTAAGAAGTGGAGATATGATATAAGTAGGTTAGGTTAGGCCACACTTAGGCCAGAAAGGCCCATTGTGATACCACCGAGCTTCTTTTCCAATACTGTTGTGGGTGTTAAATCTGGACAGCGTTATAAAGGACATACTTATATTACCCGCTTCCGAACGGCAGAACCCTTGTGACATCACTTTAACTTAGTTTTGTCACAGAGCTCTTTTCAGAAGCATTTTTGGCAAATTGTTACAACGGAAAAATACCAATTCGAAAGAAAACTCTTTTTGATATGAAATTTTTTTACGCCTCTGTCGGGGATTGAACCAACAACCTACAGATCGGAAGGATGATGTAAGTAAGAAAATTCAGTTTAGAAAAAATTCAGGGGTCGGTCATTCCATTGCTCTTGGGACGATTTTTGATCACCTATGAGGCTATTTGTTGATTTTCTGATAGTATTGTAATCATTTTGTATGGGAGGAGACCCCTTAAGGATGGAAATAGAATTTATTAAATTACTGATAAAATGGCGTTTCAAAATCAGGAATTTCTTTATGCTTCCTTGGGAAAAGATGTTTGAAAGGATCCGCATTTTATGTTTTTCGCTCAACTATGCAGTGAAAATGTTACTCTTGACAATTTAATCCACCTTAATGTATGATATATAAGATTTATCAATTATTGTACTTAATTTATTCCTTTTTTTCTTGTTATTTTATTGTTGATTTTATTAATTAGTTACATATATTTTGTTTTCTTAAATATTTTATGTCAATATTTTTCTATTTTTTCGTTTGTTGTTATTTTTTTTTTTATGTTAATGACAATAAATTTCTTTGTTAATTCTCTTTATATGAATGTCTTTTGCATTAGTGTTCTAAATTGCAATTATGTCTGAATGAAAGTATTTATTAATGTACATATATACAAAGAAAATCTGTACAATACGCAATATGTTATTTTTCTTTCGATTATTTATTTTGTTCAAAAATTTATCCAAAACAAAAATCTTAATTCTTTGTTAGCTTTTATTAATATGTACAGTGGGTGCAAAGAGTTTAGTACTTCTGTGTATTTTGGAAATAAACTATATTTCCAACCATCAATATATTGAAAAACGGTTTATTTAAGGTGTATATTCTTTATTTCTAGGGCATTCGCATAATGAAAGGCGGTAAAAGTTGTGTGTTATTCCCATTTTGGCTGCCTTCTCTTCAATGGACCAGAAGCCAGTAATGTCTAGACACAACTCTTCGTTTTCCGTTTATCAGTGATATTGATTGTTTAAGCGATAATGACATTTTAGCCCAATATATTTCAACACTCACTTTATGTCAAACAGCCCTTTTACCTACACTCAGTGATGTGAACGCCAGCTCTGCATGAGATTCTGTCCTTTTTTGACCAATTGGATTACTTTTTCGTTTCCCTCTATATTCTGATGACGAGGAACTACGATCAAAGAAGCATTTTGCCGTTCGTTGTAGCTGGTGTGGCTCCTTCTGTTTTGTGATTTGTTAATTCAGTCCTGATTTGAAGTTCAACTGTTATTAAATAATTAATTTTGATAGTCAATTGGCTGAGACGAATGAAAGGCACATTAGGCGCTGCGCTTGGGAACTGTCCGATATTATTTATCACCATGAAATTTTGAGCAGCTGAATTTAAACGTGACAATATCAGCTTCGTAGACGATTAATGTCTGAAACGTCCAAAAACTGCAAGCACTGACAACCGTCAAATTAAAGCAAGAGAGATAGCGAAAGGTATGGATATGTCCAAAGAATTTGCTTGGAACATATTCAATCAAGATGGAGTTAGGCGAAAGTTGTCCGCGAGTTGGGTGACGTTAGAGCAAATATGTGTTGCAAGGCTGTTGTGTTGCAAGGTGTTGTTTCAAGGTTCTATTTGCACAATTGAGGCGAAATAAATGAGAGTTATAATTGCAATCAAATCAGTGGACTGTGGAAGAGGAATAGGTTCCAAAAAAGTCAAAAGCAGAATTTTTGCTGGGAATGTGAATGCGATTGTTTTTTTTATGTCAATTATTTTCAAATTTTGAATATTGGAATTTGACCAAGAGCCCTTAAAGGCTAGCCCCAAGTGAGCTTTGTTTTTTCCCTAAGCTAAACGTTGCCCCTAGATATGTGATCCATTTTGTAAACAATTATTTTTCAGAGAAAGACTTCAAATACTATTTAATCGGATTGAAGAGATGAGATCTTTGCTGGATTACATAGAAAAAAAAAAGAATTTGAACTAATCACTTTTTCGTATCTTTGTTAGGTTGCAAACTGTACTAAAATTGTGGCGACCACTGTATGTGCATACGTGTATGTATGTATATGTAATGTACATATTTTGAGTGCGCTAAGAAAGAATTAATAAAATATACAAATATATATATTTATTTGATTTTTTTTGTTTGGTACCAATATTGTTGTTATAGTAAAGTGGGCGTTTTTGTCATCACTTGCAGCTGAAACAGGACAGAATAGAAAAAAGCAACGTAATAATTAAAATGTTCTTTGATTGGAATTTGTGCCAAAAATCAAATTAAAAAAAAAAAAATAGAAATCTACGTATGAATATAAATATGCACATATTTAGATATATATTTGTGTATATATGTATATTATTTAGAAAAAAGTAACAATAATATATGTATATAGCTAAGTAGATATTGCGAAGCTTCAAAGTCAAATGTGTCGTATTTTAAAGAAATTTATTTTCATCTTGTATAAATTTGATTTTCTTTTGTATTTTTTATTAAAAAAAAATAAATAATTTTCAACAAAAAATCCTAATCATTATTATGTATAAATTTATTAATTTTATTTCATTGTATTTTCATTTAATATTATCTCTTGTTTAAATGTCGTAATGGTTATCGCGTCACAAATTTAAAAATATGTATTATACCAGAATATATTCTGTTTAAATTAACATCAATATTCTTCTGCTTCCACCTACTCCTCTTTTTCTCTTTGTGTTATATTAAGTCACATAAATACAGTACGCTATACTAATTGCTCATACATAAATATTATTTACTATATGTGCGCGCTCATACGAGTACTCATTCACATACACGCTATATAGCAATAATGTTTGTTGCTCACTCATTGAATAAATGACATATGTATATACGAGTACGTACGAGTATGTATGGATGTACCTACTCGTTGATACCTTCTCACTTCACGTTGTGTCTTCAATTAACGTAAGTATTAAATTCATCGCTTGCGTGTGAATAACGTGATTCATCCTCATTGTTGGCTGTTATTTTTTACACGATTAATGTAACCGTTTTTAGTAAAATAAGAAAATAATAATAATAATCGCGTCAAAGTAAACACCATACTACAATACTATATATGTAGGTAAATACATATAATATATATTTTTAGTATGTATTACTATTGCCATTATTATTAGTATTGTTGCTTTTGCATTTCCAAGCATTCAATCGATATATATGTTTTACCGTTTTTGGAACTAAACGAACAACTAATGATCTTGCATGTGTTCATATGTACATATTATAGTATGTCATACGAGTTCATACATACTCGTATATGTATTAATATATACTCACTCTTACACGCTGATACTCGTATATTTGTATTGTGAATTGAATTGGCAAATTTTATTAGTCATCACAGAAGAAAATGTTTAAAAGCAAATAAAAGACAGTGAGAGAATGAAAAAAAATAATAATATAGTCCAAAAAAATTTAAGTAAACTATTGAATTAAATATGAATGAGTATGCATAAATAAAAAAAAAAAATATATAAACATTTAAATTAGTGTACATAATATTAGTTAACCGGTGAGGAATTCAGTTGGGCAATATCGAAATTTATGTACCCTACACTATAACAGAACATTTCACGTGTTATAACATTTAAAAATAACATTTTGTTTCTTCATACTGTAGGAGAAAAAATTCACTGCAGTTATTTCGGAATTCTGGCTGCCTTTCAATCAATTCGTGTGGCGCCTATTTTGCCGATTTTTGAGCTTTTCCCATGTTAACGTCTATAAAATGCTGATGATCAACATTTAATACTTCTGGTAGTTTAAAGTGGGTGCCGTAGCTCAGTGGTTACTGTGTTGGCCTTCTGATCTGTAGGTCGAGGTTCAATCCCCGGCTGATGCATAACAAATTTAATATCGTAAAGATTTTTCTTTCGAACGGTACCCACCTGTCGGCAAGCAATTGGCAATTCTTCCGACAGTAACAACTTGCCATGAAAAAGCTTCTAAAAGAACTGTGTGACAAAGCTCAGAAAAAGTGATGTCACAAGGGTTCTGCCGTTCGGAAACGGCTAAAATAAGTAGGTCCCTTGTAATACTGTCCAAAATTTAACACGCACAACAGTAATGGAAGAGAAGCTCGGCCAATGAGCCCTTCGGGGCTTTAAGTGTCACATATTTATTTATTTATTTGTTTTTTTTTTTTTTTTGGTGGTTTAAAGAGTCATTATCGTCCAATATTTCTTTCAATTCGGGGTTTTCTAACTTTTTAACGGTCTTCCACGTTCTTTATTTCTCAAATCAAAATTATTATTTCTGAATAGTTGAAATCATCTTTTGCATATTAATTGACTTCGGCAATTAGGTTAAGAACTGTATTGGGGAATGGTATCTCAACAATGTCAACTTAATACTAGTATTACGAAGCGCTGACTATGAGATAAGAAAGTTAACCTTTAAAAGCAAAGACTGACAAAACAGATGGATTCCTATCGAGGGATCAATCGATGGCTCAAATTTAGACGGTCGGGTAGGAGAAGGTGGGGTATGACACTCTTGAGATGCGCATGGCATTTAGGTTACCAGACCACTATAGCATTTTTCAGGCGGAGGTTTTGGCTTTTACCGAGGTAATCATATTCTTTCAATTTAACTGTAGCCTGTAGATGCAGGGCAATGGAACCCTCATGTACAATTTCGCATACTATCTGACCTGGGATGGACTAATTAAGGACAAAGGAACTACTACACATTAACAGACGTATTGTGAACATCGCGTATTACATAGTACAGGGAATTGTATCATCGGTAGGCAAGCCACTAGATTAGGCTTAGTAGCACCTGATCACTGCAGCAGCAGTGGTGATGAGGAGGAACTGAAAATCACATCGCATCTTTTGTGAAAGTGTCCAGTCCTAACACACCGCTGAAAGGCACATCTGTGCAATTATTATAACAACAACTTTTATATATATATATAACTTTTTCCGCAATTCGGGATAGTTTGGGGTTTGAGGGAAGATAGGGCAGGCCAATTTGCGGCCCAAGAGGGCCGAGAGATCATGGACAAATGTTCATGAAAAGGCATTGGAAAAGTAGGAGTACCCCTGTGCGCTTTGGACAATTATATTCATGGGTGACGGAAAGAAATTAGGTTACATGGTTTGAAAATTTATCTTAAAAAACATTTTGGCGCCCCTGTATTCGCACATACATATGTATATTACGATGGATCTAATTTTCGTATAGTAAAAAAGGAATTAAGTAAAGGTATAATGTTTTTTTGTAAATATAGGAATAAGACTACTTATTTGTTTAGATTCGAGAAGTCAAAATTAATTTTAGCCTCATGATATCTTCGTTAAGTATACTTAGAATCATCGGTAATTTATATTTATGTTGCCCTAATGCATGTAGATACATCTGTGGGTGCTTAACTTTTCAAGCACTACTAAATGGAAACATTCAAATGTCATTCAGTATGCCATTACACATTACATATATATACATAATATATATATAAAAATAAGTGTAGCACTTGACTTAACCTAACTGCAAGTGCCATACGTATAGCATGACATTTATGACACCTGCCCTATGATTTTTAATAACAAGTGCATAAGTACATAGATACGACTACATATGTATGTAAAGTATGTATATAAAAATATGAATGTACTTTTCACTCATATTGTACAACACATTTCCAGACATGTTGACAGGTGACATATTATATGTAAATACTCATATGTACCTAGGCATATATAAAAAAGTAACGATGTCAATAAAATATTTAACGCAACAAACTAAATGAAGGTTAGGATGTTATTTAAATAAAGGTCATTGTACTGAAAGAACATTAAAATTTTGACTTTAACATGACATGTCTAATGTACTTATGGTGTAAATGTGAATTGAAATAAAAATATGTATGTGGGAGTATAGAGCTATCACATTACTCAAAATTGTAATATTAACAAAGCAGATCAATGACAGTAAAATAGAAGAGCGTACAGTTTAAAGAATACCAGAAGAATAAAAATAGACATTGAATTGTAGAGAATTTCATTGAATATATATTACTGCCATTTGCCCTAGAGAACGGCCATATACGATAGTTCATTTTTAGTCTGATTTTTAAGAGATTTGAGATTTTCCTGAAAAATTCGAAAAAAATTGTATATAATAGAATTAAAAAAATGTTTAAAATATAATTTTATATTGCAGATATTTATATGAAATATTCGAATTTTTTATTTATTTTTTATGTATGTATTTTGAAATAAAACTGCATGCATGCAATAGCATGTATTTATATATTTTTATGGTTCCCATTGGATTATTATGCATTTATGACGTCAAATATTATTGCAGGTACTCGTATGTTTATGCCCTAACATATGGGAGCACATGAAAGCTATTTGAAATAATAAAAATATTTACCACATATGTTATAATGCACAATGCAATAAAATATTATAGCTTCATATTTCTGTTGCTGGTTGTTGAAAAAAAAAAAAATCGTAATACTTGCCATCATCGAAATTGCACTAAACGATTTGATCTACGAGCATAACGCTATAAAATGTTTAACGACAAAATAAAATATAGTAATAATAAAAAATATATATATATATAAGTAATTGTCTAGATAATAGCTGTGAAGCGAAAGAAAAAAAAAAATAAAATAAAATAATGGTAAATACAAGTGTTTGAAATCAAATTTAATTAAATTACCGAAATGTAATTAAAAATGAAATGAAATATTAGAATTTTATATATAACGCATATAATAATATTTGTATATATTTTTTTGTGACATTTTAACACAATATAAATAAGAAAATATGTATTGACTGTTTTTAGGACGAAATACAAATTATTTGAATAATTTTATTCTGATTAATTGAATAATTTCAATTTAAATATTCAATATCATGATTATTCGAATAATTTCTCATTTGAATTATTAAAATTTTTGTTAATTGATTAATCAACAATTTATGATTAATCATATTAATCGCACAGCCCTAATATTTTTAATTTTGGTGATCATCCTAATTTCTTATTTAATATATTGAGACGTACTAATACAATACTACACATTTATTGCATCAAGTTGCAGCGCAGGTATTCTGGTGCATTTTCTAAAATTATTCGCAGAAAGCTTCAAGTCAATTCAAAAAATAGTTTTCGATATACTCTACAAATGCTAAAGGCATTTATGATTACACAGCCCTACAATAAAAATAACAGTATGATATCTGACGGACTAGAGTAGTAACATTTTATGGATTTCGGGTCATTGAAGCAGTCAAATTTCCTCTGTCATCCTCAAATTTACTTCTAACTACAACAAACTGCAAAATGAGACAGAAACGGTTGTTTTTTGAGGTTAGAAAGAAAACGTTAGATTAGATTAGATTGGTAAGGGCTAGACAATTACTGTCTATGGCACTGCGTTCGACTCGAACTATTGCGCCATACCTGAGTTTAATATTGGAAGAGATTATATCCTCCTATTTTCTCAAAGAACATTTTGATTTTTATGAGTTCAATTTCAGATAGATTAGTAGTCTGTAGTAGTTCCTTCCCGAA
Source organism: Megamerina dolium (assembly GCA_963854835.1). Lineage (NCBI taxonomy): Eukaryota > Metazoa > Arthropoda > Insecta > Diptera > Megamerinidae > Megamerina > Megamerina dolium. Next base: position 23,222,033 of record OY978528.1, on the reverse strand, counting down.
TGTTTGTTTTCTCACACGGATAAGGGCTGGGCATTCTGTGATTAGATGTATGGATGTCTCATCCTTCTCCATACAGAATCTGCATATTTCGCTGTCTGTCAATTTCAGACGGGTTTTATGTTTGTTTAGTAGACAGTGTCCACTGATTATACCTGTCATAAGTTTTAGCTCAGCTTTACTCAAACTCAAAAGGTATTGACCGTCCCACATTACAATTATTCCTTTCCTATAAGGACATTGATTAATAGCAAAGACTTCCTCTTGAAAGACGGTTGTTAAGCTACAAAAGACTTATTGACATTCATTGACATATTGAAAGAAAACTTACCAATAAATAATGTGATCGAAGTGAATTTGGTGTCGTTGGAAATGTGAAGCACGATGCCTAAGAACATAGTTTTCCGAAATTGCTAACGTTAGGTAATTCCAATGGCAATTTCATAATTTAACTAATCAATAAAATATAAATAATATAGTTTACGTGCTTTGTAAAAAAAAGCTATACGCATTTTTAATACCTTGTACCTTTGACGATTTAATATTCAACAGGATTATTTTCTACATGGAAATAATATTGGTATATGGTAAACCAACCCATAAGCACGATATATAATATAATAAAAATGCATTTATACAGAAGACAATCAGTAGTATGTATTAGTATGAAATTATTGCATGCATAGATTTTCAATACATTGAAATAGTGCAGCACTCTTAATACTAACAATTTGCGTTATCTTTTAATGCCATCAAGTAAGAAAAAAAAAATAATAAATCCGAAAATTTACTCATGATTTTATATCACATGCGCACATTGTTGTCCTCTCTAAATAACACTCATTGCGAAAGGAGTACTCACTCAAACTATACTTTAAAACTATCACTTTTCACTCAAACAAATTATAAGCACAAATTGCCACCAAGCCCGATTCACACTCGTTATATAACCGGTGTGACAAACTATAAGAGAGTTGTGGAGTGAGAAAAAGAGAGTTACATTATACGTGGCATATAGATTAAGGGAATTAAAAAGAGTGATTTAAAGAGCAGCTGCGAAAAGTTGTGTTTTTTTTTATTTACTATACAGTTAATTTACATAAGATATTAATAGTGATTGAGTAAAATCCTAATAGGTGCCCTATTTCTGTTTCACTTTTGTCACCTCATATGCAAATGTTGCAAGTGAGGAATGTTACCATGGAGATTCATGTAATATGTCAACATCGCCATCACCATTTTGCATAATATGAATTTAAGGTTAAGGTTACAATTGCTATATAAACTTTATATTATGCTTTTCTTATCATATATTTTGTATTTCTTGAATGAATTCAATCACACGCATAAGTAAATATGGATTACAATAAAAGTTTATTCATACTCAATTTATGGTTTGTGTATTTGCTAAATGACACCATTTCAGAAGCTCTCTCACATCTGACATGAATGCGTACACATTTCTGTTCCTTTCATTTTAGTGGAAATACTCATGTGTGAAATGATTTTTAATTGTTATTAATTGCTATTGCTAACATCACTGCTACATTTACTCAGTACAGAAGTAAATAAGTACAATATTTTTAAATGTTCTACAATAAGCGCTACAAATATCAAAATTGCGTCATGCATCATTTAGTTGTCAAGCGTTTGTCAATTAGTATTTTGATTTATTCGTAACGATAACTGAAGATGAAATTAATGATGTTTGTTAATTATTATAAATTAATATATATGTATAATATAATTTGATTTCATTAAGCATATTACCTTTTGCTTCACGCAATCAGTGTCAATTCCAATAACTGTCTACCACATGACAAATATTCACACGTTTCACATTTTCGTATAATAATAATATCAAATTTAAAGGGTGGAAATAGGAGGCTAGTATGTTTCGGAAAAATATCAAGGTAAGAAAATTGAAATTATTCTTTTCGAATAATAATAAAATTAAATTTAAGGGGTTACACCACTGTAGAGCACAAAAAAAGGCATATTTCGGGAATTTTCGTAGACCAAATAAAAGGAGATATTCAAATTCTGTAAAAAGTATTCTTTAATGTCAATCTTGAAGTCCAAAAAAACGAGTTGCGGGATTCAAAAACAAGATGGCGGCTGTGCAGCATTTCCCCGCTAATGCGTTTTTTTTCACCGCGATGCACGGCCGGAAACAAAAGCAATTTTCGATCTGGAACAAAAAACCGAATATTTTTTGATTCCATATTACAATAGCAAGAGACGTACGTAGGGGTTTTTGGATTAATTAATTTTTCGTAAAATGGCGACCCTTTGAAGAAAAAGTTCGAAATTTCACCTAAAAAATCGTCAAAAAATTGTTTATAAATAAAAAAATATGGCACAATTTCAAAAAACACATATGTACGTACGTTGCTGAAGAAAACGATTTCAAATGTATTGTAAAAATTTTCAAATCAATCGGTTAAGATTTGTTCGAGTGGTTTCGAGAAAAACGCGTTTAAAGTTTAAAGGTGCTCGGAGAATACCTCAGACGTCTTGCGGTAAAACTCGAAATTCAGACACTTAGACATTTTTCCCGCCTTCCATCCTTTACTATATTATTTTTGAGACTATTAATGACTATTTAAGATAAAATTTTTTTTTCCGTTTTTTGAAAATTCTACAGTGGTATAACCCCTTAAAGGGTGCAAATAGGAAGCTAGTTTGTTTTGGAAAAATATGAAGGTAACAAAATTAGAAGTTGACCCTTCTAGAGGCGAGGCAACATGATTTAATAATAAGAAAAATTATGAAGACTAACTTCTCCTTATTGATGTCTCATAAGGCATCAATCAGTACGACACCCACTATTTGTTTTTTTTTATAAAATCGAATATTTTTAGCCTGTCAGAGTAAGGAAGAAAATATTTTTCTAAATAATGTCCATCTTAAAGGTGTAAGTAATATTGAAGTATTAGAAATGAATAATACAGAATTTGTTGCGGTAATTATTACATTCTAAAAACAAATTATATGAAAAATTGAATATCTGAAACGTAATACAATCTAATTTTTATGAAGAAACACATAAAACTAGAAAAACATATTGTTACGTTTTTATTCTGTGAACGTTTAATTCTATTTGAATTACCTTGTTCGATCACTGGATTCTGTTAACGATAACTGCAACACTTATTTTATACAACTACATACAGCAACAATTTATTTAATAATCTCTGTTTACAATCAACTCTGTTTACAATCAACTATTTACTATAACACTTAAATGTACTTGCAACTTTTGCCTCTGTATCAATGTTTTCGCAATCACGTTCGGAATTAGATTGATTGTCAATACTCAACACTGGCTCTATTTATACTCTGTTGGCAACACCCCAGAATCTTCCTTTATCGAGATTCTTCTCTTCCTTTCTCGTTGGCTTGTTCTGGTTATCGCTCATTTCTTTTTGTTGACATTCGTTTCGATGCTGCCAATAGTGCCAGTCACAATAGTGATGAGTAATCAACTATCGATACTCGTTACAATATTTTAATCGGAAAAAACAACCCTGATTCTAGTGAGTGAGTGAATGGGTAAAATTAGTCACTAAAAAGTAGGTGAAAAGCATTTCATATTCATTAAATAATTAATGAAAAGTTGAAAACAAAGCAATAATTTGTATATATTTGCTTTTCTATAGATGGTGAGCACTAGACAATTTCTAAGACACTCCTCTGAATACATCACAATTATTTTTAATTTATTACTTCTCATTTTTCTGCAAAATATTTTCATCTGTCATCTTTTATTTTGTATTTATACCTAAAACGAAATAAAAATATGAATAGCAAAAATTCAAGGTTGCAATATTTTGACAAATTGATTACTCAATATTATTGTATGGCTTGTTGATTTGAACAGCGGCACGCGATTTAACAAGTGAATACAAATATGAGATCTAAAAAAACACATAATATATACATATCTGTGCTATTGCTTAGAAAATGACGAAGCGAAAAAAAAAACAAAAATTATGGTCAGATTTTCCCACAAATTCTCATATCTATCTTAAATTGGCTGCAATTGCACGCACAGGCATAACAATGATATTTGCATAGAATATGCCATCAGCAATAAATTTTACTACATACGAGTACACCATTAATCGTATTGTTATAATAATGCAACTATATAATAGCAGAAAATTTTATAAGAGAAAATTGACTCGTTTCCATTTAAATCACTTGTACTCACTTTTGTCATCGCTTTCTACATGTTCATATATGTAATTATCCCCCTAACCAATAGTCATATAAACATTTACTTCCTTCGCTCCAAGTCAGAAATTATATGTTATTGTTTATCCATTTGGTTTTTTTTTTTTATTTGCAATTTTCTTTTTCGCACTTTGATTCTTTTGCGTGATTTTGATATGAACGTAAACATGTATGCTCCCTGGGGGGCTGCTGTATATAACGAAAGCATTTATTAAGTGCGCTACAGTTTATCAAGTATACTTGTATACTATTTATTATTTTACTCCCATAATGCTTTTTCTTTTTCTTCTTCATGTGCTCCTTTTTTATTATTATTTTGTTTATAGCTGATTTGTTGGTATTTCCATTGTAATGATGACGCGTTTCTTTCATTCATAATCTAATGTTGTTATGAGTGAAAGTTTTGCACATACACAAACATACAAATTTAAAGGAGAAATATTGAGTGAATATTTAAGAAAAAACTTTCACTTGCTATGGATAGAAAGAGCATGCAAAAAATATTGTTAAGCTCTTTAGAGATACTATATCCATTTTGAAAAATTGTGAAACATCGAAGAACTCAAATTGACAGCTGAATATGACATTATTTGACTTCAAAAATGTATGATTAAAATTTTTTAATTTACTTATTCTAATAAATGATGAGCATAGTGTAAATTAATATTAAATTATTAAATTAAAATTCCTAAAGGATTCCTAAAAGAATTTTTAAAGGTTTATTAAAAAAGAAAATACAAGCAATTCATTTTTCAGTTTGATCTAAAGTTCATGAGAACAAAATTCTAAATTTTTATTACTATTTAGTATGCCACAAGTTACATCAAAATGTACTTATTTTAAAATATTATGATTAATGAAATATTCGAGACTAATAAACGTATGATAATGGATGTCTTTTAGGGGTTCCATTTTCAGATAGTGATTAAATGGCTATGAAAAGTTCGATCTGACAACGTTATTATCAATTTGGCTCAGTTTAGTTTACCAACGTTTGTAATTGTAGAAATTTATTTCGAAAATCATGGTCAAGTTCGGGAATGTTACCGTGCGCTACGTCCATCTTACGGTTGGCATAATCATCCATCCAAACTACTAATTCTACTAATTCTGCATATTCTCTAAATGAAGAAAAAATTGCTGCTGGAGACCATAGTATTGAGGACGACCCAAATGAGTCGATTCGCAATCACGAGCAGCAATTGGATGTGTGTGCATCTATCCACGCAAAAATCTCAGGCTACGTCTTATAACATTCAGCTAGTGTTGTAATTAAAGCCGAATGATCATCATTCCCACTGAATGTTCGGCGCAATGGGCACAAAATCAAGTGGAAGTTCAGACACTGTTTTATCGCAATATTCAGTTCAATGATGAGGATTATTTCTGGCTCAATGGGCATGTTTATAGGTAAAATATTCACGAAGCACCGTCACCATTTTGTGTGCTTTATGCGCTGGAATGGAATGTAATCGCTGGTCCTTACTTAAAAAAAAAAAAATAAGAACGGCGAGAATAATATCGTCAACGGAGAGCGCTATAGAGCAATGTTTGCCGATTATTTCGTACCCCAATTGAATGGAATGTTGATTGAAGATATATCTTTCCAGCAAGACGGCGATACATGCCATACAGCACAACAATCAATCATGTTATTGAAAGAAACATTTGGTGAAAGTGGTATTTCTCGAAATGGACCAGTCGATTTGCCACGAATATTTTACAATTTAACGTCTGTGGAATATTTTCTCTAGGGTTACATGAAGTTTTAAGTTTATGTGAACAAATTAGAAACTTTGGATCGCTTGGAAGAGAACATTGTGCGAACTATTGCCGAAATATGGTTCCCATTACTTGAAACTCCCCAACTGCTGTAATAATAAAGTATGAAAATGAATGATAAAATCTAGAAAAAAGTATATGTCAGATGAAATAAAATGCTCTAGCTATGAGAATCCTTAACTTTTGTTAAACATTTTTGTTTTTCATTAACTTGTTCAAGTGAAAATATTTCTATAGTTTTCATTGACATTAATTTTATGTATAAAGCATGATTCCATATCATTTCACGTGAAATTTCACCATCAACAGGAATTTCTTGAGTATACATTTCCACAAAAAACGCTTTCATTTTATTCAATTCATTTGTATTGTAAATCAAATTTCAATTGTCATTTTAAATTTAAATTTCAATGCAATAATGTTTCTAGTAACATATGTTGCTAGATACATTGTTGCGGTTATTCTATGTAATAAAATAGAGAACATTTTCAGAGTGATATGAAATCATGAAATTTCAGTTGATTTTAAAAGTAATTAATTTTTTGTATGTAAATTAGATAGTAGATTTCAAGTGAAATCGAAATAGAATACTAAATTAAGTGTTGACTCAATTTTCAGATGACATTTTTATAGAAATATAGGCATATTGTACATAAAACATTATGGTAGCTGGCGGAAGTACTTTGTGAATATTATGTTCTTTACACTTAAATACTAATTTTAATAGAATAAAAATGCGTAATAAATTTTGATTGAAATCGTAGAATATTTACGATTTCTTTGGCCACAATTTTAATGAGAAATTGACTATTTTAAAATGAAACCTCTCTCTGAGTAAATAAGCGACAATATACAAAATTAGGAAAATGTTAATGAAATGTGATAATATTGCATTTTTTTTGAAATATTGATATATTTCTAATAGATTTAAATGATTTTCTACAATTTAATTTTACTCAATCAGTTTTACCTTTTTACTTTTTCGCTCACTTACATGCTATTTCACTCAAACTATAAAAAACTCAGTTACTCACTCACTCACTCAGTAATTCATACGTTACCTCAATATCCTTTTTGTTGCTTTCGTTACAAATTGCTGTTATTGCTGCTGTTATATATACATGTTTACGTGAGTATACGTGGATATCGACTCCACAAACACATTCATATACGAGGTTTTTCCGATGTGGCCCGTTAGTCTATCTGCTCAGTTCGCTTGGAAGTGTTTTATCGCTCTCCTTGAATTCGTTGCATAGTTATTTTTTTCCAAACATGCATATTAGTTTCTTATTTCATTTAGAATTCAATGTGCAGCAGAGGGTTTCAAAATAATTGTAATTGTTGATAATTCGAAAAATTCGTAATAATAAATAAATTGCAAAAAAAAGTTTATAACAAATTATTTGCAAGAAAAAAAAAAAAATAGAAGGTAGAATAAAAGAAAAGGCACAACTTTTATTGTAATGTATTTGATTAATGCTTGTCGGCCAATAGTGGGAGTGTATGCGTCGCATGCGGTGATATAACAGCTTTAAAGGAAAAATTCAAACAAACAAAAAAAAAAAATGAAAAAAATTAAAAACATGCAGCACGAAAAAGTATATTTTAGTATTTGTGTGTAAAAAATGAATGTAAGTTAAGAAGATAGGCCAACACAACAATAACAATATCAATCATGTGAGCGGTAGAGAAATTTTCAAAAAATATTGCACTTTGGAATTATTTCGCGAAACGTAGGTATCTACATATTTTTTTTTTCACTCTCTCTTTATTTTCATTAATAATATTATATTATTTGTATGTTAATCTAACTATTTATGTACCTACCACATATACTAAAGCAGGCATATACGCTATTATAAGGCCAAGCACGTAACTATATGCAAAGATATTCAAGATACGCATAGTCAAGGTGAAGTGTATTTTGTATTTTTCTTTTCTTCTTCTATTGCTTTAAATATGTTAAGAAATTATATATTATATACATACATATATATATATACGAGTATATGCAACGAGAAGAAGCATATCATTCATGCTTTGGTAAATGTACGCACAGTTTGAGTAAATAAAAAAAAAAAGAAAACAAAAACAACAACAGCACAACAACAAGAACCATTTCAGAGAGTAGAACAAATTTTGAAGAAAATAATGTGCTTATATACACACACACACATACGCCTGAATATGGCTAAGGAAGCATTTTAGGCTTTCACATTAAGCACATGTTGCGAATATTTGTGTTTTGGTAGCTAGGTAGGTGCTCGTTACTCGTAAGTACATTTAAACATGTTTGCGGTTATGAATGACAGCCTCTAATAACAGTTATTATATTCTTTGGTAAACGTCAAATTTACATAGCTGACAGCTTAAAGTTTCATTATTCTATAATGATTTGTACATACAAAGTGTTGGGCGTATACGTAACATTTATTTTTTTACCTTACAAATCATACGCACCTATGCATATAAGTACTCGTATGGCTGAGCACACTTGTATGGTTGGTTGCAGAAGCACATAATTGCATTACAAATATGTAAATAATTGTTGGATTGTAATTATTACAAAAAAATGTTAATATTTTTGTAAAAAAAAAATTCAACAATACTATTTGCAGCAATTTAGGGACTTTTGTCTTTTTTTCTTTATAATGATTCTACTTTTTAATGACTTTTCAGAAAATTATATTTTATGTGTGAATTTTTTTTGCTCTATAGGGATGATGTTTGTTACCAAAAAATTGCAGCAGATATAAAACTTTTGATATTAGCCCTGTTCCTGAAAGTGGCATAAGTCAATTTTATGTTAAAATGAGTTATTGTTAAATTTCAAGTAAAACAACAACAAAAATACCAATAAACATTTTTATTAAAAAAAACTTTTGAAAGCAAAGGTTGTCACATATTTGCTTAGCATTACAGCTCTATCATCAGCTATCACTAGTTGTCTGTCAGCTGACTTATACGAGATATTTTAAATGAATTTGGAAGGAGAAATCTATAGATACTTATACGAGATATTTTAAATCAATTTGGAAGGAGAAATCTATAGAAATTAAAGACTATAAAAAACCTTGAATATAAAGGTGATTAGTCAATTGTCACAACCACACAAAACAATCAAAGGGATTAAGATGGGAATTGTTCGAAATTTTGATCGATATTAATTTCTTTAATATTTTATGTATGACACTCATAACTAAATTTAATAAGTCAGTTGCACATTTCAAGCGTTAATAATATCGCAAAAAAAAAAATGGGCCTCTTTGACATTTTTGCATGCGTATTAATGATGTCGCTATATAATTTTTTTTAAATGATTACAATTTTGCTATGCTTAGCAGGGTGAACGATATTTGAATTGTTAACGATTTTAAGAAAAATAGCTGCACCACATTTACTCTTTTAGGTGGCTCCCTTACAACGTCACTATATTGATAAACTCAATGATATCGCTAAAATTGACATTCAAATGGCTGAAATTATGTCATATTTGGGATGTTGTTCTATATCTTAGTGTTAAAAAATATTTGTAAAAAATCAGCGCATCACACCAGCTATTTTATATAGCTCCCATACAAAGTTGCTATTTTGACACGGTTAATGATGCTCCTGTATTTTCCTTAATAATGGGTAAAATAATGTCAAATTGCATAAATTCTTCCAAATTTTAGTATTAAATAAATTTTGTGAAAAATCAGCGCACTACGCCTGCTATTTTACATGGCTCCCATACAAAGTTACTATTTTGAGTCACTCAATGATGTTGTTATATTGTCCTTAAAAGTGGCTATAATATAGTACAATTTGGTCTGCAGGCTTATAAATTAATACTAAAATATTTAGTGAAAAATCAGCTCACCACGCTTGCTGTTTTATATAGCTCCCATATAAAGTCGCTATTTTGACACGGTTAATGATGTCCCTGTATTTTCCTTAATAATGGGTAAAATAATGTCAAATTGCATAAGTTGTTCCAAATTTTTGTATTAAATAAATTTTGTGAAAAATCAGCGTACTACGCCTGCTATTTTACATGGCTCCCATATAAAGTTATTATTTTGAGCCACTCAATGATGTTGTTATATTGTCCTTAAAAGTGGGTATAATACACTACTATTTGATTTGCTGATTCATATATTAATGTTAAAATTGTTAGTGAAAAATCAGCTCACCACACCAGCTATTTTATATAGCTCCCATACAAAGTTGCTATTTTGACACGGTTAATGATGTTCCTGTATTTTCCTTAATAATGGGTAAAATAATGTCAAATTGCATAAGTTGTTCCAAATTTTAGTATTAAATAAATTTTGTGAAAAATCAGCGCACTACGCCTGCTATTTTACATGGCTCCCATATAAAGTTACTATTTTGAGCCATTCAATGATGTTGTTATATTGTCCTTAAAAGTGGCTATAATATACTACTATTTGATTTGCTGATTCATATATTAATGTTAAAATTGTTAGTGAAAAATCAGCTCACCACACCAGCTATTTTATATAGCTCCCATACAAAGTTGCTATTTTGACACGGTTAATGATGTTCCTGTATTTTCCTTAATAATGGGTAAAATAATGTCAAATTGCATAAGTTCTTCCAAATTTTAGTATTAAATAAATTTTGTGAAAAATCAGCGCAGTACGCCTGCTATTTTACATGGCTCCCATACAAAGTTACTATTTTGAGCCACTCAATGATGTTGTTATATTGTCCTTAAAAGTGGCTATAATATAGTACAATTTGGTCTGCTGGCTCATAGATTAATACTAAAATATTTAGTGAAAAAATGAGCTCACCACACCTGCTCATTTATATAGCTTCCATAAAAAATCACTATTTAGATGTGCCCAAAATTCTACTTAAAAAATCATTAAATATTTGATGACAACTGGGATGTTGTAAAATATTAAATATTAAGATTAAAGATCGTTAAACTCATAAGATATATGATGTGATGTGCCAATTTTTTTTTTATCTTCCTCCCATTCATCGATATATGACCGATAATTCCAAAAATTCAGTTTAACGTAAAATTTATCTTACTAACAATTATTCGTATAGAACACGATGAATATGAACTTTGATATTTAAGATATCATCATTAAATACACTCACACACGGATGGATGGATGGATGGATGTGTGTGTGTATGTCTTCATGTAAGTACGTGTAATGTGTATGGTTGCAGTTTGTCATTATCAGTCACACATTATATGGTCGTAAATATACGCTTTGAATGAGATAAGCAAAAACAAAAAAAAAAAAAAACCAAACAAAAAAAAATTGTGTTAAAACGAGCTACATATTACACTGTATACAATGTATTTACACTATGATAGATAGTCTGCGGTGAGTAGATGATGCAATTTGTGATAATATCAACTCTCTGAAATCAATGTGGTACGTTAAAATATCTCGAATGCATTATATAATGTAATTATGTACTCTATGCTGAACCTTTGATGAATTTTTGGCTGACTCAGTCACATATTGGCCGTCCCGAAGGTACCCAGCTGTTGCAGCAAGACAATGAAACGAGAAAGAGGGAATGTTCTTTGGGAGGGTACTGAAAAATATATAAAAAAATGTTTTTTTAGTCTCTTTTTTAACTCAAACATATATGCGAAAATCATTATCTGAGTGTTAGCTTCTGACAGTAGCAATTTCAACTTCTAATTGAAGTAACTGCTCTAATGGACCCACACAGCTTAGTAATTTCACTCTAAGATGGCCAATAGTATCGAGTTAGTCTGAATGATAAGTCAATCATGTTTTTGTGTATTAATTGTGACATAAGATAAATAAAATATTTTTACTATAAAAGATGTTTCATAAAATTTAACGTAAAACTTCTTGACAGACATTACGGTAAGGTGACAGTGATTAAATTCATTCTTAAAAGTTACCTTCGAGAATACATCCTAATTATTTTGAAAAGAGAAATTATTTTGAAATCAAATGCAAAATTGAACTTTACCCAAAGAGAATAACATTAAATTGATGATATGTATGTATATATGTATGTATGTATATACTCATAGATGATTGTTGTGGTTATTATCTTAATGTAAATTTAATTTACTTGCTCCGAGACTAGCTGACATTTTGCTTGGAATTAATTAAATATGACTAATGAAAAACGAAAAATAGTAAATAGAAAATTACAACAATTTTATTGTCTATATAGACTTGCTGATGTGTAACTAATTAGAATAATATTGAATAACTGAAAAAGGGAGCAAAACAAAAACAAAAAGCATACACAAACCAAAGTAAAAACAAATTGTTCAATAAACTGCCTAAAATAAGCTAGTTGAAGCAAACAATTGCAATGAGAAAATCACACTCTCATGCATAGGTAGGTACTTGTGAGCATACACATACACCTATGCATACTATTCATACCGTTAGTTACAAAACGTTTACAAATAACATTGACGAAAAGCAATTTTGATTAGCGTGAAAATATGTGACAAACGTGCCAGGCATTTCGTACAACGAGTTTATGTATATACCTTATACATATATGTATGTACGTGTATATGTAAATGCTTCTGTTTGTGTGTGTTGATATGTTGAATGTTAAATATAACAGAGTGTGCGGAAAGGGATGACAATATATTGATACATAAACAGACATGGCAACATTGGAAATTCTATTTTATAGTAAAATTATACTATATAGTCGTTTAGTCTAAGCTATGGTACACACGATATGTACACTGAATGACTGACTAGTCAAGGCATAATTGAAGGATTTAAATATTAAAATGTTGTATGACGGTCTAGTGGTAAAAATTCATACTCCATATGCATAGGATATATGGAAAATCAGAAAAAAGAAATAAAGCAATAAAATTGAATTCAATAAAATTTATAGTTACGGCAATTTCGTTATATGAACATAAACACATGTCCATGCATATGTAGGTACACAGACATATATAGTTAGTATATTAGTATATCGTATATGTTTGCGAAAATTTATGAAATCAATGTTCCAAGTGTTCTAATATTATTTGTAAATAAATGGTGCAAATAAAAAAAAATAATAAAATACAGAAAAAACAACATGTGCATATGAAAAAGTGTACGGGACCGCTACTTGTTCATTATGAGCGCCCTTTTTCTAAAATTAATATAATTCGCATCTGAATAGTTATAATCCAAATATTCATTAAACTAAATGAATATATTTATTTAATAATTCGAATTTATTTCTGCATTTTATCAGCAATCATTAGTTGAAACGACAATGAGCTTATAAGTCCTTTAGCACTGAATCCATGCAGCGAAGGTTCGGGTTTCGGTCTTTTAATCGGCGTCAATTACAAGTTTCGTAATAGTACCGCCTTCTATGTGGAATAGTTAAATAAAAAAAAGAACAAATAATTAATTGACATTAATTACTTTAATGAATATTAAGGTCTCATTTATGTTCGAGTGAATTAATGTGAATTTGATACGGAATAGAATATAATAAACTTTTCTACAATAGAAATAAGCCCATATTCATACAATTATAGCTGATTATATATGGGAATTTTTTTCAGGTGCTTTTATTAGCATTTGTAGATTAGGTACCCTAAGGAGTAATGAGAGGGGGTATGTATGTTCAGGAAAACGATTGAATTGTAAAAATTAGTAGTGATCTGTCATAAATTATACCATTCTAGTGAAAGTCTGGGAGTAGTTTATAAAAAAAATGTAATTTTGTATGGCAGTTCATCCATATGATAAGTACAGGGTGATCTTTTAGCAACCTTTTTTTTTTGGCAACATTGTTTTTGGCATCTCACCTTTTTCGTGTAACATGTTACTGTCAAACATGTTCAGTTTGGTCTATAATTTAACCATGAATCGACTTACAAACGAACAACGCTTGCAGATTATTGAATTTTATCATCAAAATTCATGCTTCAAGCTCATTTCTGATTGAATGGATACGTGAACAATTAAAATTGCCGTATTTGGTGTGAAGAGCAGCAAGAAGCATTGCAAAAACTGCCAATGCATTCCGAAAAATGCACTGGTTGGTGTGGATTTTGGGCTGGTGGAATCATTGGACCGTACTTTGTCAAAGACGACGAAGGCAGAAATGTTACTGTGAATGGCGAGCGTTACTGTGTAATGATTACAAACTTTTTTTTGCCCAAAATGGAAGAGCTGGACATGTGGCTGACATGTGGTTTCAACAAGACGGTGTCACATGCCACACAGCATGTAAAACAATGGCCCAATTGAGAGGCGAATACGGTGAACAGTTTATTTCACGTTTGGGGCCGGTCAATTGGACGCCTAGATCGTGCGGTATATGTTAAGGCTCATGTCTATAGCGACAAGCACGCAACGGTTGACGCACTGGAAGCCAATAAAAAGAATTTATTCGTTAGATAACGGCCGATATGTTGGAAAGAGTATGCCAAAATTGGACCCAGCGTATGAACCATTTGCGGCGCAGCCGTGGTCGACATTTACATAAAATCATCTTTAAACATTGAATTATATAGATCGTTCTATCGACTCAAATAAAGATTTCATACATTTCTCTAAATTTTATGTATTCTTTTGTAAATTTTGTTAGTATGTTCAGTAAAAGTATTAAGAAAAAAAAAATTGATGGGTGGTCGATCATAAATTTTACTCAACGTTTCTGGGTATTTTAATTCATTTTAGAAGTTTTATCATTTTTTTCGAGGTTAGAGACGAAATGCAATGTAATCGTTTCAAACCAAACCCGAATCTAGCGATTCCAAGTATTATGGGTATGAAAATGTTTCTTTTATCTGCTGGACAACACTTTATGTTGACAAACTCCGGTGTTTTATCGAACCGAAATACTCATAGAAATGTTGATATCATCTGTTGGACAATACCTGTTCTTTTTTTTTGCGTGTGACTATGTAATTAGTTAAATTATTATTTATAAAGTTTTACAACTACTAAGATACTACATATACAAGTTTCTTTATTAACATTCAAAAAAATTAACAAAAATAATTTAATAAACGAAAGAGCAAATATTCCCGTTATTTATGGAACACAACTTCAGTCATGTGGCTGCCTCTGCAGATTTTGCAGTAGCGGATCCTTCCAACGCAGTTTTCCATGATCTTAGTGATGGTTTCTGGCTTTATATCATGAATGGCTTGCTCGATATCCGCCTTAAGAGTCTAAATTGTTAATGGATTGTTCGCATAACATCGGTCCTTCACGGCACTCCACAAAACAAAACAAGTCTAACGGTGTCAAATCGCAGCTCTAAGATGGCAGCTGATAACACGATTATCAAATTTGGTGCGTAAAAGATGGATTGTGGTCATCTGCTGTCATCCTGCTGAAACCAAAGACCGTGCAAGTCCATGTCATCGATTTTCGGCCACAAAATATCGTGTATCATACCTTGGTATCGCTCACCGTTGACCGAAATGACATTTCGAGCAGCATTTTCAAAGAAAAATGGGCCAATGACGCCACCGCTCCAAAATCCGCACCAAACTGTCACTCTCTGAGGATGCATTAGCTAGTCGACGATTAGGTGCTGGTTTTCTGATCCACAAATGCGTCAGTTTTGTTTGTTAACATAGCCGCCGAGTTGAAAATACACTTCGTCAGAAAAGTTTAAAGATGAAACAGAACATTGACTTTGCAAATAAGTTTGCATTATTTCCCAACGTTGTTCAAACGTAAAGTGATTCCTTTCGTTTCGCGAAGATATGATACTGACCATCTGTCATCAAGATTTCCAGTAAGAAAGAGATGTCACTTGTAAAAATAACATATGATAAAAAAAAAACACTACATGGTCCACCCTGTAGTTATTAATATTTTAATCAATATTGCACAATAAATGAATGTGAAAGTGAAGTGTCTGTTTTCATATTTACGCATTTATTTGATTTAGACTTTTCATGTTTTGTAGTCATTTATTTAACGTCAAAAATTTAGAATTTGCAATGTATTCAATGTATTCATTTGGAATGAGAAAATATTACTTATCTATAATGAAAATAACTTGTTATTATTTATTACAATTACGTAGGGTGTTTTTTTTTTTTCTAAGAAAATAATCGTAAGCACAACAAAGCCAAGAAAAAGTCGACGTTCACCTTTTTATAAATATTTTGGGGTGCATTGTTCGCAAAAATCAATAAAATAAAGCAAAACATAAAATATTTCTTCTTTATCAAGTTGAAATTACTCTAATCAAGTTCAAATTACTCTAAGTATGTACTAATGATATATTAGTCATGATATTTGTTGCATTTATTTTTCATAATTAACGAGTACATTTCACTTTGACTCAACCGATACATTGTATGAGCAGACTGTTTGTACTAGGACGAATACATGAACCTATTTATGTAAGCAAAGTTGGAGTAAGTTTGTGTATTAGTACATTTTATTGTTATTAGGTACACAAATTTTACCCATGCTCATAGCTCATGGGTCGTATACTAGAGTATATTTATTATATTGGCACATGTATGAATGTCTAGATGTTATTATCATATTATTATTATTATTATTACAGTAGTATGTCGAAAATTTTATGATTATTTTTACCATGACATTCATATTTTGGCATTCAAGGCTTATTAAATTAAAATTGATGTAAATAGGGGGACCCAAAAAAAACAAAACAACAAAAGGATTCCATAGAGTCATCAATTGTTTGCACTTGTTTCATTTAGGATGTCTTCTTGATGACCTTAAGTCATAAATTTTATTGTTTTGACATTTGCACGGATTTAATGTAATCATGAAATTTATTATTGTATTCGTATTCCTTTGGTTACTAACCTCAGCATGTTGTCTGATTGAATATATAAAGGCACACATACATAGTACTAACATTCAGTAAGAATTCATATTATAAATCCTTTTTTGCATTGGTGACACATAAACTTGCTAGTTAGTATACGAGTGCTTGTAATTAAATTACTTATACATGCTGGTTAAGATTATTCTTCACAAGTTTGTCTAAATTTAGACTTATGCATTTTGGAATGCATATAAAGTGACATGACAAACTATGTTCACGAATAGTTTTACAATAGAACACACAGCTGAATATTCATATTGTCATCATTTTTGTCATCATCACCATCATCATTACCGTCGTCATTCTTATCTAAGTGTAATTTCTCATGCAAATAAAACAATCCAATTAATTTGAATGTTTCTAAGGGAAAGAGAAAGAAAGAGAGAGAGAGAGAGAGAGAACGTGAGTGCAAGAATTTATATTCGTATGCATAAATTTCCCATGTTGCAAATTGTAGATATAATGTAGAAAAACATAAAAGTAAAATAATTATATAAATAAATTTTACACTAAAAATACATAAAATATAGTCACATGCCAATGCGTGAAGATTTATTAAGGCGTTCGTCAAATGAACGTTGTATTTTTGGAATTTTTCGTGTATATGGCAAAAAATTATAAGAATGGACTATAAAAACCATAATTTTTGACAATGGGGGTATATTTTTCATGCACTTAAATAATTGGGTATACCATATAGTCCATTCCGAAGGCATCTCAGAGGCTTTGAAGACTGATCCGTGTGATGCACAAAACATAAAAAAAAAAATAAATAAATATGTGGCACTTAAAGCTTAAAGCTTCTGTTCCATTACTGTTGTGTGTGTTAAATTTTGGACAGTATTAGAAGGAACCTACTTATTTTAGCCGGTTCCGAACGGCAGAACCCTTGTAACATCACTTTTTCAGAGCTTTGTCGCAGAGTTCTTTTAGAAGCTTTTTCATGGCAAGTTGTTACTGTCGGAAGAATTGCCAATTGCTTGCCGACAGGTGGGTACCGTTCGAAAGAAAAATCTTATCGATATTAAATTTGTTATGCATCAGCCGGGGATTGAACTACGACCTACAGATCAGAAGGCCAATATACTAACCACTGAGCCAATGCACCCACAAAACATTCCAGTCAATATATCATTGAAATATGGGAATTTTCCACGTGCGTTTCCCTTAAACCCATTAGATGCACAAGTATATTTTAAATTATTTTTTTTTCCTAACTTTGAGGCTTTATTTTTAAAATATTAGTAAAATATATAAAATATTGGTCAAATATATTGTATTTTATTCAAAACTTTTTCCTTCTGAAGCTACAACATTATCATAGCTTTGAGAGATCACATAAATTGCGCCCTAATAGAACTGCTCACCTTGTGAGCCCAAGAACGTATCGACCCAATTTTTTATACCTTCAATTGGAGTGAGGCGTAATCCAGACAATACATTTACATTTAGCAAAACAAGTGGTAGTCAGAAGAGGCAATAACTGGGCTTTATGTGGTGACTTTGCTTCATCTATTTTCCAAATAGGTTTTAATGGGTTGCACAACATGTGGTCGATCACTCTCTTGGGAGAAAATTAATGATCCATGTCTAGTCGCCCATTTCGATTATTTTTGGTTCAATGCACGTTTCAGTTTGATGAGTTGCTGCCGGTAGCGTTTACTATTTATGGTTTCACCAAGTTGTAGGAGCTCATAATAGACCACTCCACCACCACTCAAATACACCAAATTAAATTCGAACTATGGATATTCGGTTTTCCAGCAGATTTTGCTGATTTTTTGCGGTTAATGATTTTAATGGTTTATTTTACGTCGCCAATAACGATACTGTGCAAAAAAGACTTCCGTTTGTACCATTGAGGCAGTATTTCAGACATGCAAAATCGCCTCATAGATTCAGCAAGCTCCTTTTGAGTTTGACACGGATCTTCGACCAATACAGCCTCTAATTTAGCGTTTCCAAATGTTGCTGTATCGATTGTATCACAATCGACACCTTTTGAAACGTCTAAACTAAAATTCACAAGTTGAAAGAGATGGAGAGAATTGTTCTCTATAAGCCTCGCAAAGATTGCAATAATTTTCCGCAGCACTTTTGTTCAGATGAAAACGAAAAAGCAAAGCTTCCCGCAAAAAATTGACATAGTCGGAGCTGAAAAATATTTTATTTATACTTCAAAAGAATGACACATATTGATTTTAATAGCCTAATGATGACGCTTCAACATGAAGATAGTTGCCACATTATCCAGTGTAATTTAATACTATTACGGTTCTCTCTTGAAAGTTCTTTAAAATATACTTACGCATCCAATACTTACCCTCTATCATCATACCCCAAGGGAAGCACTTACAAAATGAGCTAAAAGAAATTCACAAATAATTTCATAATCGTCTCTAAGAGGGTGAAATATGTATATATCCGAGACCTATTGGTTTTATATTTTTTTTTTCGGAAACTACTTACTTTCTATCCCTTAATGGGAAATTCTTGAGAATCGTCAAACAAATACATGTTAGCCTTCAAAAATTGCCTTCGATACATTGAAGAGTCACCTTAATGCATATGTGTAATATTGCAATGTTGGCAGTAGCACTTTTAATATGTATGAACTAATTAATATGCAAATTTTATTTAACTTTCTCTTCATACAGATAGAATCACTATCAGAAGGAAATATTTAAGGCTTCTATGTATTTTTTGACAGATACCTATAGGTTGCAACACCCACAAAAGCATACACACACACATATTAATTCACCTTGAACACTTATGAAATATCGTTAGCAGCTAGAACAATACTTGTCACTTTTATGGATATGCAACTACATACATAGATTCCATTTTTGAAAATTTTCGTATCCTTTTGTTGTTGTTGTTGTTTTTTGGTTCACTTTTTATTCCTTTCGTTTGATGATAGTTGCGTTGTCCTAATGAAAAATGTAAAATGCCTTTGTATGAAGGTTACTTAGTTAGTTATTTGGTTGGTTGGCATGAAGGTTTGAATAATTGAAAGTGTAATTTTGGCACTAAATACGTGCGCATACACACCCACAAAGAATTTATGCATAAAAATTCCATTTTGACTTTAGAATTCTTAATTGTGGTTACACACAAAATATCACAAATTATTTGCATATATGACTATATGCATACAAACTAATATCTACATATGTATGTGTACATAAGTATACTAGGGCGGCTGTCATTTCGAAAAACCGTTTTAATAAAAAACCTTCAAAATAAAAACTTTCGTACGGTTTGATGAAGTCTTAGAACTACTTGATGAGCCCTAAAATTGGAAACCACCCTGGACGCAAGGAGAGTAACAGAATTGAAGTCCTTTTTGTCAGGAGAGGAGAAGAGAGTTTTTTAGTGGATACACCACTGGTGTGAAGCCATTTTTTTACCCCACCTCAAAAAAAAAAAAAGTTGGAAACTATTACTTTTCATCATTAACTGTTATCATTTAACTGTTAAATTTTCTTCTTTAACATATCCAAACCCTTTGTATAATTCTCCTATAGAATACGTTTTTTTTTTTTTTAATTCGCTGCCACTACTCCCAATAGTCTCCAGAATTTATTTTGACTGTTCAATATTTTTCTGGAACATACTCACTCCGTAGTTTCCCTTTTTAGAAGGGCTGTTCTACAAAATTTACATTGTTATAAAATATGCTCCCAACACTTTAAGGGTAATTTCTTGACATAATATTTCCCAAAAACATTCTTATCCCCTATTTCTATTCCTAAAGGCAGATTCATCGTTCGAGTTCAGAACTTTTCTTCCTTGTAGTTGTTGTTGTGTTTTTCGCATACTGAGCATCGAGAGAGCAATAAAATATTTCTGAATTCTTTTGTAAAGGTAACTTAAATTCTGAACACTTCTGGCAGTGTTGCCATATGATGTCATACTATATATAATTTTACCATTAAAGGTTATTATTAAAGTAACGATGAATTTACCTTGAGACCTTTCTCTATTTGAGAGAGGATGAGCAAGTTAGAAAAAAGTTGTGAACTCAAACGATAATATAAAATAAATTTAAAATCGCTTGAAAATTGAGAAATAAATTCTTTAGGTATCCAGAAGTACGTGGAGGGGGTCTGAACTGTGACTCTGGCACCCATTGGACTTACATTTTCAATATCTCTCCAAAATATATTGTATGTACTTACTTTCTATTTCCATTTCGTCAGGTGGCTCTCATACGATACCAACTAAAAATTAGTAGGAAATCGGCAAATAATTCCATAGCTGCCTAGGAATACTGTCAATAATTAAAAACCGATTCCTACGACGAGATTTCCAGAAATTTTGTTTTGACTCAAGGCTTACAATCTGATAGTAGAAAAACACCTTGTTATCTAAAGCATATGACATACTCGTAGTACACGAACTTCGCAGTATTGTACTCATAAATAAACTCTTTACAAAATAAATACGAACAGGATAAAGAGAAAAAAGGTGACATATATTAGGATGAGCTCTACAAATCAAATACTTTCTTTAGTTAAGAAATCATTGGACAATGTTTATATACATTTGTACCCATCTAATCGGGTAATGTATCTGATAAGTGATACAGAAATATTGCGTAGAAGTGAAAAAAAGTTTATATATAACCGGTAAGCCATTTACTAAAATAATGAGCAAAATTGTCTGATTCGCATCATAATTTGGAATACTTTACTTCTGAAATAATTAGGTTCTTGAAGTTTCCAGTAGGAAAATTATCTGCGGTACTTAGGACAACCATGTGTGTGACATAGCTCAGTGGTTATTGCGTTGGCCTTCTAATCTGTAGGTCGTGGGTTCAACCGCCGGCTGAAGCATTACTTACTTACTTATGTGGCCATAACGACCGAATATCGATTTAGGCTGAAAATAACATGTTTCGCCATCCATCGCTGTTCTTCGCTAGATGGCGCCAGTTAGAAATTCCAAGTGCCGTCAGGTTCTCCAGTACTTGGTCTTTCCACCGGAGGTTAGGTCTTCCTCTTCTGCGTCGTCCTCCAGCGGGTTCCGAATATAACACCTTCTTAGCTGGAGCGACATGACCTAGCCAGCGCAGCCGCTGGATTTTGATGCGCTTTACTATGTCAATATCTGCATACAGCTCATACAGCTCATGGTTGTACCTTACTAGGTACTCGCCATCAACGCAAATAGATCGAAAGATCTTGCGTAGGACTTTTCTCTCGAAAACTCCAAGCATTCGCTCATCCGAGGTGGAAATTGTCCAGGCTTCAGCGTCATATGTTAGAACAGGCATGATGAGAGACTTGTAGATTGTAGTTTTCGCTCTTCGAGAGAGGGCGTCGAGCGGGCGGCTCAATTGCTTACTCAGTCCAAAGTAACACCTGTTAGCAAGAGTTATCCTACGCATGATCTCCAGGCTTACGTCATTACAGTTGTTGATGCTGGCTCCTAGATAGACAAAGTCCCTTACTACTTCAAAAGCGTAGTTGTCAACAGTGACGTGCTGTCCAAGACGCCGGGACTCTTTGTTTGTTGACACTAGATACTTCGTCTTGTCCTCGTTCACCGTAAGACCCATCCGACGCGACTCTCTTTCCAACTCTGAGAATGCTGCACTGACTGCTCGCGTGTTCATGCCAATTATGTCAATATCGTCGGCATACGCTAACAACATGACACTTTTGTTGAAGAAGTCGTGAAGTCTCACGATAACGAGTCACCTTGTCTGAAACCCCGTTCGGTATTAAACGGCGAGGAGAGGTCCTTCTCAATTTTCACTGCACAACGGGAGTTATGAAGGGAGGCTGAAGCATAACAAAATTTAATATCGAAGAGATTTTTCGTTTAAACGGTACCCACCTCTCAGCAAGAATTGGCAATATTTCCGGCAGTAACAATTTGCAAAAAATGCTTCTTAAGAGAGCTCTGCCGTTCGGAACCACCTGTAATATAATTAGGTCCCTTCAAATACTGTTCAAATTTAAAACACACGCAACACTATTGGAAGAGAAGCTCGGTGGTATCACAATGCTCATTTCTGGCCTAAGTATGTTCTCTCAGATAGAGAGAGAGAACCTAACCTAGGAAACCATACAATTCGGTGACAAATACCAAATAAGGTAAAACGAATGATTAATTGTTTAATGGTCCAAAAAAAAAACAAAGCAATAACAACAACAACAACAACAAAAATCTTAATTAATCTCACTTCAGTACAATATCTCTTTTTTAAAAGAATCATTTCTACTCAATGTGTACAATAACGATTTCGATTCATAAACCAGAACGCAACCTTTAAAAATACTATTCGGACGATGACAGTCTCCATAATATTGTTACTGAAGGAAATGACAATATGAACAGAATATTAAATATTTCAATTCTATGAACAATTTTTTTTGTTTTTATTTTTATGTAATATGAATTTTATGTTCTGAAAATAAAACTTTTGTTTGAAATTTCAATCATTTCATTTAAATATATTTTTCATTCCTTAAAAATCAAAAAAAAAAAAAAAATAAATAAATAAAATATTGTGTAGAAATTTCAATCACGAAGTAAACAATTTGAAAATAAATCGTCGTCATATTTTGAACATTTTTTATTTGTGTAACTTGAATTGGAGAAATAACATTAAAACAATTGAGTTCGTGAACATGTTGAAGTTGAAATTTTGAATTGTCATACATCTAAAAAGAGTGAAACGAAACTAATGAATATTCGTACTTTTATAAATAATTAGATAAGTAAGTATGTATATGAACGATTGCGTATATGTAACATTTATTTAAACAAAAACGATTTTAGTCTACTTTGCATCCAAATACATATTATGATACGGTGACATACACCATTTTTTATTAAAAATCCTTTTTTTTTTCTCTTCTGACTTAAGCAGGTTAGCTAATTTTCTGTGAGTACATTTAATTAAATATAATCATTTGTTTAAAGAGTATTACGTAAGTGTGCTTAAAATTATGCCTATTAGAAGTGAAGTGCTTTGTCACATGGGCGTATAAAAAATACAAAAAAAATAAAAAAAAATAAAACGGAATCAAAAATGTTATGAATTTGTTCAGGACATGCAAAACACATCTGTGTAAATACATAACAACTACACGCACAAAATTTAACAACAGCAACATATTAGTGAGATAATTTCATACGTAACAAGCCTATATGCATAGGGACTAGTGTGAGTTTGTGCCTAAATATGCTGGGCATACATATACTCGTATTTGTGCACATTAATTAACTGTAATCGCACCCACATATGCAGCACAGACAACAGTATTTTAGCATTTAACCCGATTATTTATAAGCTCGTTTTAATAAATTTACTATTAAATGTATTCACAGTTGGGATACGCATATACCTATGGCTTTGACATAATACATAATACATAATGGTATGAAGTGTAAGGATACAATACATACGAGTACTACAGGGTTAGGCGATTGAATTGTTACCGATTCAAGTGACCATATCTTCTTTGTGTGAAATCATTTTTTATTGATTTAAATTACAAAAATTGTGGAAATAATCAAAATTTCAAAATTCATTCACTCTAGCTCGATGTAGCCACCTTGTTGCCTTGACTATGGCCTTCAAACGGTTAAGAGAAATGAGTTGCGTGCTTCACGAATGTGATCTTTCGGTATTTTGGCCCATTCCCAAACAATGGCTTTCTTCAGCGCAACCATACTGGCATATTTTTTAATCCTTATCTTGCTCTCCAAAATGGCTACGATGGAATAGTCCATCGGATTTGCATGTGACGAATTCGAAAGACATTGTGTGGACGAAATTAAGTGTGCAAAAATTATTTTTTAACCAT
This sequence comes from Megamerina dolium, assembly GCA_963854835.1. Taxonomy (NCBI): domain Eukaryota; kingdom Metazoa; phylum Arthropoda; class Insecta; order Diptera; family Megamerinidae; genus Megamerina; species Megamerina dolium. The sequence goes on along the minus strand of OY978528.1, from coordinate 23,197,358 downwards.
TCTTGGTTCACATGAGCTTCATGAGACGAGGTGCGCGAGTCTTGTGGGAACGTCCATGGTCTACGATCGAAATGTTTGCGTGCCCACGACTCTAAAGCAACTTCCCAAAAAATTTTGCCGCCCAATAACTCGCATTGACTTTGACACCAGCCTTTATGAAAACGATTGGAGAGCATCAATCGGCGGTCACAGATGCCCATGCCATCATCACTTGAGTTGGAAAATTTCTTCAGGTGGCCATTAGTAGTCTCAAATTTTCGAAAGTGCGTTCAGTTAAGTAAATACGATCATTTTGAGAGTTTATGAACTGCTCAGTAGGGAAATTTTTCTAATCACAGAACAAAATGTTTGGAAATTCGCCACGTTCATGCAGTGCGTAACAACTCCTTTGCTCTTTTGAGTCTAATAGCCTAGACAGACGGCAGCCTAATTGCGGATTACCGAGTTAATTCGAATTAATTCGGGCATTAACTGCAGCTAATCCGCATTAACTCTATGAGATAATTCTCAAAATAAAAGAGGATTAGGGCAATTTGCTATGGCAACACTGCTGAAAATTTTCTGTTGTGAATTTTTTCTCGATCCATTTTACAAAATATTAGATGTGTTCGCTTATAAAAAACTTTCAACAATTGTTAACAGTTTTCAACATGAAAAGCGTTGGCGAACAAATAAATCCAGCTGTCAATTACGAACTGTGAATGTCAATTTACAAGTTTCTGATAGTTTTCAGTTTACATGCTTCTTGTAGATTTTCTCATATCGAGAGTGACAGATGACAGAAATTGATAGTGATAGTTATGTAAGTGAGCAGACCTAATAAAACAGCAATCAGCCGTTTAGTTAAACCACAATACTGCCTTCTGTCAGGTTAATATTTTATTCGGATTAATTGCACCGATAATCCGGATTAACGCTGCCGTCTGTTTAGGCTATAACTTCTTGTTACTTTGGTGTAAGATCGCTCACGTAATCAAACTATTACGTTTGAATTCTATTTGAAAATGCTTGTGGAAGTTTGTAAACAATATAAACAGCTGTTGTATTGTTATGAATTTCATATAGTTGGCAATATTGGTTTGACAGATATACCTTTTGTGTAGTTGGTAACACTTGAATTGCCTAACCCTGTAGTATACTCTTTTGCAATGTGTTTGCACATAGATAAATGTTTAAGTATACAAATATCAGATGTGTGATGACGTAGCTTGAATTTAATATAAATATATTTCACATACTATAATGGGATAAATACACCACATACATGCTCATATTTATGAACTATGACTTATGTATGTACGAGTATATTGCCATTTTAGCATATTTTATGTGTATTCGTATTAAATATGAATTAAATTGAAGAATATTTCATTTTTTTTTCATTTGCATTTTACTCGTATTTCCGCTCGCTTTCACATTTTGGTTTTACATAAAAATTCATATTGTTGAAACTCTTATTGTTGTTTTGGGGTAATGGTAATTCTATCTGGCTTTTGTATTTTACACTTTACATAGTATCATCATATAGCAAAATAATATCCCATCCCCCAATTGTGGACCATTTAGAGGTTAAATGTAGCATACAGCAACTGTGTACGTACGAGTGAGTATATGCATGATCTTGGTACTAATTTAACCTCGAAAAATAACCACAACAAGCAACAACAATTTAATAACAACGGCCTCAAATGTCTACGCTATATATAGTATGTAGTTATGTATGTAGTTGATACCATAGACATTTATATACATACATATATAAAATGTAAATTTTTCAGCAACAACAACAATAACAATAACCAAAACAATGTTGAAATTGTGTGATTAATACTTAAGAGGAATATTTGTTCTATTTTTTGGGGTGTCTTGGGTGAAAAATCACAGCAGCATCAGAAATTCGTGTAGAAATAGATTGGAAGGAAGGTCAAAAAAAGGACACTAAATTGGTTAGAGCCAAGCAAAAATGAAATAAGATGAGAAAGAACAATATGCAAAAGTATAAAACAATTACGACATAAGAAATTTCTTGAAGTAGGTATGGGGTGTTGGAAGAAGTGTTTTAATTTAAGTTGATTTATTTTTCATTTTATACAGTTAAGAGGCGTATACGAGTATTACATAGGACCAGAAAAGAAAGTAGCATGTTCGATGGAGCAGAGTAGTTACATTCTATAGATTTTGAGTCGCTCAATTCGAATGCGTGGATGTAATTCCGTAAACACGGTTTCTTTCTAACCACAAAAACATGATTTTTTTTGCCTATTTTCGTAGATTTTTTTGGAAATCGGAAAGAAAGTTGAGGGTTCGACCACTGATTTTGATTCAGCAATCCAATATTTCTTGAAATTCATTACTCTGGTCCGTCGGACATGCCACTTTCTGGGCGGGATTACGGCATAATTGAACAGAATATCCAATTGCAGATTTTGTATGAAAATGCTAAGATTATTTTCACCAATAAATGGATTAGTTTGTAAATTCAAACTTTTCAAAATTTCAAAATTTTCATATTTTTTGCAAATATTAAGTTATTACACTAAAACTCAGTTAATGAGATTTGTTCTACTACAGAACAAGCACATTCGAAAATGGATCTAATCGGATAAAAATCTCGGCTACCTCCCATATAAAAGTATGCTTTCGAAAGTATGTTTTCACACTCAGCATACGAAAATATAAGATTAGAGAGCTGAAACTTGGTATATTATCTTATATTTGCTAATAAATGTACCAGTTTTAGAATGAGAGTAATCCGAATAAAATCACACATACCTTCCATACAAAATTATGTTGGCGAATGTATCTTTTGTACACTTTGTGTAGGAAAATATAAAGCTATCTAGCTGAAAATTTGTATATATGATTATATTCACTAATAAATATATAGATTTGAAAATGAGCGTAATCGGATAAAAAGCATACGTATCTCCCATATAAAAGTATGTCTTCGAATATATGTTTCTGGACCTGAATCTAGAATTATACGTATGACTGAAACTCGGCACACACGACTATTTTTTATCAATGGCGAATATGTTTAAAAATGGTTGTTATTGTCATAATAAGCTTTATCAAAGATAAACTTAGTACTTTCTATCTCTATACAACAACGATTATCGCCTATTTTCGTCGAAAAGTGTCTGCACGACGTATAAGTCTATTTTCGTATGTCAAGTGTAAGCAGAAATCAAATTTCATGTGCTATTGCTGATGTTGCAAATTCTCACTTCACTAATTTCACACACTTTTTTCAGAACACCCTATAAATGGGTAATGAACAGATTTGTAATATAACATATAATAAAGTTAAGAGTTAAATTAATAATGATTCACGAATGAAAAGTTTTTCAATTGCTGGGTAATTTTTTAAACATTTATCATTTTATTAGATGATAATGTATGTGCCTACTGGGGTAGTGAAGGTAGTCATTAAAAATTTACTATATAAAATATTGCTTTGGAACTTTATGCAATTCTGATTTCATAGCAAAGTAGCAAAGTATTATGAGTATTATTATGTAAGTAGTACAGCTCAAAGGTGTTCATCTAGTACATATGGTAAATCGATGAGTTAATAAAAGATTTTGTAGATTGTATATATATGAAGGCACTCCTTCATATGTATGTCTTTATTAGAACTTTGTGAATATCGCTAATATACTATATACTAATCAGAGAAGTCAAGATAATAAATTATAGATAAAATGCTTTGCTTTTGCATACTGCCATATATTGTACGAGTGTACCATAACAATATGGATGAATATTACATTGGTATAGACTCATGCACAGTCATTATCCTTAGCACAAGGTCAAAGGAAAACAAACTTTCCCACACAAAAACACACACACACGTACGCACATATACAATGCAAACATGTGATTGAATGACTTTAATTTGTGGGTAAAACTGTTTCGGTTTCTTTTTTTTTTTTTTCTTTTTGCCTCCATTTATTTCTTCTCTTTCTATTAGCACAAAAAATTGAAAGCCAATCGAAAATTGTTAGAACAGAATTTCAAGTAAAAATTAAATGAACCAAAGAAAACAAAGATAAATAGAGTGCAAAAAAAAAACAAAAAAAAGGAAAGAGTGGAAAAAGAAGAAGAAGATAATAGTAAATACAACTCACCATATTCAATCGATGATTTGAAAACAAATTAAAATGATTGCCATCATCGTTCAATATGTATATTATGTACGTATATTGTACAAATACAAGTACTATGTATATATACAAATGTTGCTATACATATTTTCTCACATCAGAGCTACACACATCTATTTATATGTTTGTTTATACAAATGTATGTATGCCTACACGTGCAAAAAGACAGACATCAGCAACATTATTATTGGTAACAAAACAAGACAAAACGTACGAGGTACGAGAGCAACAGCCACATAAATTATGTATGCAGCTAGTCATAGTAAAAAAATGATTGAGCCTAAAGTGTCCTGCGGATACGAAAAATTAACTATTGTTATTGTTGCTTTTTTTTTTTTAGCTGCCATCGTTATAACAGGAAAATACAACTTTTGCATTATTATTTGCTTTATTTTTTATATCCTAACTATACGATTATATATGTGAAGAATTGCAAAGCAATCTTGTCGCCAAATGGTCTAGTTCTAGATCACTGAAGTTACCAGTACGAAAAGATGTTGTTAATAGTAGGTGGAGTTGCTATTGTTCTTAGTAAATCTCAGTTCAAGAACGTTCGTTTAAACATAGAATCATGGGAGTATGTCACGTTAGCAGGACAAAGACTCATGGAGTGATGTCATATGCATATTTTGTTTCGGAGACTAAATAAGTAAGAAGCTAGCTCCATTTCGATTTTTTTGCTTCGTAGAGGCTTTGCGAAAATAATTTAGGCTGTGAAATTATTACCATGCTCCAAACTGTTTTTACATCTATAAAAGTGGCTTATGGAGCCTACAAAATAAAAGCAATCCACTCAATTCTATAAACAAACTGCCATGCAACTTTTGAATATTTTCTCTAAAGACCAATCGAAAATCATATTGATGTGACATCACGAAATTATCTACATCCAATAGCTGAAAGACAGCTTAATGAAGTTTTTCCTTTTAAACTGTTAGAAAATATGTTTATTTTTTTTTTTAAAGGCCAATTGGAAACTTCTTTATAACAATTGATACAAACTGCCATAAGGAAGCGTTATGGAATCCCTATAGAAGCTTGCATTGAAATAATCTGTAAGTGCAAAGTTTTACTTGTTTTGATAAGTATTTAGATGTTAAGAAGAACAAGTTAATGCTGGTGGATCACAGAATGTAATCCTTTTAATTTTAATTTTTTTATGTAGTTACGAATGTCGGCACTGTAGGGAGGTGGGTGGTGGGTCTGAATCTCCGGCAGAAACATCAACATCAATATTGACAAGCTTTTTCTTTCGAACAATATTCACCTGTAACAATTTGCTTCTAAAAGAACTCTGTGACAAAGTTTCAAATCACAATGGTTCTGCCTTTCGAGACTAGCTAATGTAAGGAGCTAATTCTAATATTTTCCAGAAATTAATGCGCACAATAGTATTGGAGAGAACCTCGACGAAAGGACTCTTATGAGTCTATAATAGCGACTTGAAATCTCATCAACTGAATCAACCAGCAATCACGAATTTGAATTCAGCGACCCCAAATATGAAATTATTTCTCGTCTCTGCTGCACGATGCGTGATTCTTTTTTGTGAGGCTATATAATTGATAGGAAAAAGTAAAATTGCCTAAAAATATAATTTTCAATAACGAATACAGTAAAAATCGCAATCTTGCGTCTGAGCTCTTATAAAATATGGGCCCTTGACTCGTGCTTAGTTAAATTTTTTACCTCAAAATGGGTAATTTTGAAAGTCAAATCCAAATAATGGAAAATATTTTTTTTTTTTTTTTTTTTGAAATAATAACAATAAGAATGCATGAGATCTAATTATTGGTACTTTGTTGTTGTTGTTATTTACAGTTTTTACGACAACTAATTTTTTAAAGAATATAGTCGAAAATCACTATTATAAGGTTAGCGCTATTGAAATAGCTTGAGACTTGAATTTTTGGTACAAAAAATTTGAAAATTAAATTCTTATTTTCATGCAATAGCAGTCAGAATGCATCAGAATGCATGTTAGTGCTACTTTATTGTGGTTGCATGCTTTTTAAGAAAACGAATCATTTTAACAGAAAGTAATTCAAAATCGCTTTTGTGTTGACTTTATATTAGATGATTAAATATTAGGATTCAGATGATTCAGATGAGATGATTAAATATTAGTAATTTTTTTATTTCTATATTATGAATTGACCCTTTACAGCATACTTATAGACTGGTTCAATTTGGATTAAAATTCCAAATTCCCTAAATGGTCGGATGGGTATAAACTCAAACATAAGCTCAATGATAGGCATGTGTTGTCGTTTTTTGTTGTAGTTGTTGTAAGTAGTTGGTGTATTCATATGTTGGCTGCCTTAACCTAATATTTTTGTTGTTGTTGTAGAATTTTTTTGTAGACAAACTGGCAGACAGACAAATAGACAGATAGGCTCCTTGGCCAAGTGGAAATTATTTTTATCTTTTTTTATTGTATTTTTATTATTATAATATATTGTACCTATTTTATTTTATTTATATTTTTTTGCTAGTTTTGTGTTATTGTGTTATTTTCCTTTTTTTGGAAAGGTTTTTCTTATAATAGTAATTTATGTATAAATATATATGTATATAGATATGTGTGTATGTGTGTTTGTGTAAAAGAATTATTGATGTATTATACTAGAATTTAATTATTCAGAAGCACTATTATCACCATGAAGATGATGATGATGATGTTGAGTTTGATGATGAAGCTGAAGATGATTATGAATTTTCATTATTATTTCTATTAGTCAATATTAATATATATATATATATATATATATATATATATATATATATATATATATATATATATATATATAATTATTTCCTGAGTTATGAGTAATACGATGTGTATAGTATATATATTATATACATATGCGAGTAAGTAGGTTATTGGCATATGCAACTGACATATATTGAACGATACTTAATAAACAAAAGGACATTGATTTCTTAATAAAATACAATATTACATCTTGACTTAGTTGGAAATGTTTTTGATACATGAAATACGAGTATGTATGTAAATGTATATTAATACCATGTATGATGGATATATGTTTTGGAAATTTTTATCTACTTGCCATCCGGTGCTTCTAATGGCCTCATGAATAAAATACATTTATTTTATTATGGGAAATACCTAAATCATATTAATTATTCTTTTGCATTTCACAATTTTAATTATATATTCACACATACATGAATGTATGATTAGTTATTATATTGCATGTAATAGCTTTATTGTTACAATTCAATTGCATTTATTTAACGATTTTCAATTTGTTACATACATCTACCAACATCAACTTACACAATATTTACATTTTCATTTAAATACATTCAAATTTCCATTTAACAATATACATATACAATAACGATCAAAGTAAACGTGTCATTTTGTATACAAACAATGTCGATACACATAATAATGTTCCTATACAATTTGTATAGAAACTCATATCCCCATAGAGACTCATGTGTATGACTAGGTATTCGCTATCATCATGTGTACAATCAAATTAAAAATTTATAATCAAATTTGGTTCACATGTCAAAACAAAAGGGAGAAGGACAACTAAACATTGATTTTCATCAGTCAATATACGAGTAAATATGCATATGTGCATGCATACATACACGTATGTGTGTGAGCACATATGGGTTATTTGAACATGTACTATACAGTGTAAGTATAGATATTGTCATTTGATTGCATATGGCAGGTCAGGTAGATAAAGGGGTCCTTTTTAGAGAGATCAGAATATTTGACAACCATAAAAAACACAATAACATATTGTTAACCTTACCTTACTTCGAAATCGTGTTTCTGTCGTTAAAATTTAAACATCGTTTCGCGCATTTTATCGCCAACATAACAATACATCTCACCGAATTATTGAATAAATATTGACCAACCATTTAATAGCATTCATTTGCAAGGCCGACGAACTTGTGGTGAAGCACTCTTTATGGAAAATTTGTGGAAATATTTTTGCGGCCTTTAGCTGATCGCTAATACTGGCTTTCATCACAGTTCTTGTTAGGCGTAGTATTCTGAGAAGTTCTTCAGGAGTCGACTCAGACTATAGAAAATTTGTAGAAAGAGATTTATGCCCTCCCTCAAAAAATCCAATTCAGATGAGAATTGAAAACCAATTACCAATTCGCATGTTGAATGAACTAAAAATCAGCTAGCCGATGTTACCACAAAATTTTGTCTACCCATTATTAGGATCTGTTTTGGTTGAATGACTATCGTCAATAAAGACCATTATTTTAAATGGAATGTTAAACAATGTGTTAAAGATTCTGCAGATGCGTCGAAAGGAATTTATTTTATTTGATGTACTTGATAGACTAAAATTCATCGGTCAACTAATATCTTTAGAAATGAGTCTGGTTCGTGAGCTACAAACAATGGTGGATGCTATAGAGTCATACAGTCGGTAAGAATGTTGTTATTGTTGTTGTAACAGCATACGGATTCCACATACACATTGTGTAAAGTGTAATTATTGATGGTTGTAGTTAGTGTCGTCATTCTCGTAGTTCAAGCTCAAAAAGAAGGCTGCTTCTACCGGGTGCGTTCATAAGAAAGAAGAGCTGTGAGCCTTGCTGGGCATGTAAATAGCTATCTGACGTCATGCGAGCTGCGATCACATTGAGGGCATAGATCAGGGATGTTGTCTGCACTACACTACACTACAAATATTTCCGGCAAGAATGTTGAGGAGATATGTTTTCGGCAAAACGTCATCTAGTGCCCTAGAGTGCGTTATACAAAAAATTTATTGAAGTGGTTTATTGGGGTCTAATATTTAGCTACTATTTAGTCTGGACTATTTTATTTGGGTATATGTGAAAACCTTAGTCTTTTCAATGTTAGCTAATTTAGAGACGAACGTTCATTTCATGTGTCTTCAGATGTTCGAAAGATCGACCTCCACACTGTATGTAAAATAGTCGATCAATATGCCAGAATGGAGTCAGTAAGTGCAGCAAATACCAAAAACACCAATATTAAGGTCCATTTTTTGTGTAGTTTATTTCACTTCGAAATAATAATACTCTAAATAAAAACACCCTTTACATGAATTAAATTGAAATAATCGAAAAATTTAAATGCAATATAATTTTGTTTATGGCGTACTTTATCGATTAACTACAAACATTAGAGCAAATAAGTGTTGCGGGGTTCAAAATTGACTTAAGGCCCATGGTTTTCGTTCAAATACATGTACTTAAAATCAAATTTTTTTTTTCTCCTTTATCACTTCTAATTGCAGCATAGGGCCTCCGCAAGGCTTTTTCCGCACACGATTCTGGGCTGTTCTAGCGCCATCTCATGTGACGTCAACATCAGCTAGTTGCCTTTCTCCAAGTGTTTTTTGGCTTCTGGCCGTGGCTTCTGCTCCCTTGCGGGTTCGATTCGAGCGACATTCTCGTGATGCTTTCTGGCTGACTGTGGCGTGTGGCCAATCCAGCGCCACTACCTACGCTTAATCTGGTTCAGTATAGGTTCCTCGTTCAAATCAAATATAGTTTTCTTTAAAAATTTTTATATTATGACATTTGAATTTGAATTTTCTTCTATGTGATATCACCCGTAGGGTACTTGAACATTAAAGATTTTGTACCAAGAGGCTTAAAATAAATTCAAATAATTATTAAAAATAATAATTTTCACGTACTAAATTGTTCTACTAGCATTTATTACAATATTTCATAATTTCTATATTTCTCTCTCCATAATCATACATATTTATACCCTGCATAATGCAATATGCATGGTATATTCATTACGGTCAGATGTTTGTGTCCACTTGAAGGAATCTCCGGAGATATAGACATGGATATATATTCGTGATCAGCGTCGATTAAGTTTTCGATTTAACGATGTCCGTCCGTCCGTCCGTCCGTCTGTCTGTCACCTGGCTGGTTCGCACGATAACTTGAGTAAATATTGAGCTATTTCGATGAAATTTGGCATAAGTAATCTATGATCCAAGGGTACGGAGGGGATTGATATTGGGCATGATCGGTCAATAACCACGCCCACACGAAGCATTCAAAGCGACTAACCTCGAAATTTTCAAAATCTTTAACTTGCTATAACTCACATAATATATCACTTGGGACAACAATATTTTGCACATAGAGTTATATTATACTACTATATAACCTCGCCAAAAGTGGGTGAGCCACGCCTACTTTCTAGCGTAGCTCCCATACAAAGTGTCTGTACTTCTTTTAAATTGAAACAGCTGTAACTTCTACAATCTTCTGTCCACAATAACCATAATTGCCACTTAGATTAACATGATAGTCGGAAATAACATGGCAGAAAATCAATGTGCCACGCCCACTCCTTTTTGGGTCTCCCATACAAAGTTGCGGAAATTAAAAAAAATGTTACCGGTTATAACTTGTGGTGGATTTAAGGTGTAGATTAGTATTGTACGAGCAACTAGGCTCACAGAAAATGGGCCCACCACGCCCAGTGTTTATCGTAGCCCCCATACAAATTTTAAATTGAAACAGCTGTAACTTCGGCAATCTTCTGTCTAGAATAACCATAATTGACACTTAAATTAATATCGTAGTCGGAAATAATCTGGCGAAAAATCAGCGTACCACGCCCACTTCTTATTGGGGCTCCCATACAAAGTTGAGGAAATTAAACAAAAATGTTAACCACCATAACTTAGAAACTATTCAACATAGGACACCAAATTTAAGGTGTGGATTAACATTGAAAAATTAATTGTATTTACTAGAAAGTGGTAAGCCACGCCCACTTTTTATATAGCTCCCATACTAAGCCTCGGAATTATCTTAAAATCCTTTTACTTCGTCAAAGTCAACCATATTTCGGGTGTAAATTAGTAGTATATGCAAAAATTGTTTCTCGAAAAGTGGAAATAAAAGAAAAGTTGGATATTCGAGTAAACTTTTTATATATAAATCTACATATGCAGGGTATAGTTTGGTCGGCCCCAGCCGACTGTAAGGAGATTTTTTTTAATATGCCAAATGAGCAATTGTTTTGTTTTTCTCTCATTTATATACGATATGTTACTTTGTGTATATTACATTCGTCTTGCACAGTTAATCTTGCTGATTACGAGTGACATTATGTTTGTTCATAATTACAGCAACAATATCAACAATAAATGAATGGCTCATTTAAGTACAATAACAAAATAGGAAACAAGTATATTATATACTTTCATATATGTATAGTATATGTATTGAAGCAAACACATAAATGAATGTACACATACATTGACATACAAATGATATGTATTAAATCCGTGCCAAATAAGAGAAAAATATAATATATATAAATAAATATATATAGAAAAGGATATAAAAATAAAAAAATACTATACCATAAAACAATGAATGAACATTTCAATTCATTTATGTAAATGCTGTCAAGCAGAAATACATACGTTCAACATGATAACAATATTGATGGCATTCAGATGTATATTAAAAATTTGAAAAGAAAAATAAAAAGAAAAATTTAATAATAGTAATGACTTGATGTACGTACGTAGATATCGCAGATGCAATATATGTGAAACTTTTATATTCATATTAAAGTATTTAATTTCAACACTCAATATCTGAATAAGTTTGAATTGTAAAGAGATGCACATCGAATGAATTTTATAGCAAGGGAGCAGGAAATAAAGTATTCAGTGTTGAACAAAGAGTTCTGGTAACTGCGAGGTTGATGATTTTACTTTTGATATCATAAAGAATATCACGGTTCCGCATGCTAAACCCTGAAACCCTGAGATGGACATTGAAAAGACCGGACCAAAATATTCGCTGAATTTTTATTGTAATTATACTCCAACCTAAATTTTGTGATGCCTCAGCTCGAATTGAGTACATGAGATGGCAATATTGATCGAGTTCTTTGTATTATGAAACCTGACTAAATAATTTGAGCATTATTCCAATTACTTTGGCGCCACAGCTTGACGGTTGTTTTCCCAAGTAATTTGCCTCAGGAGTTCGTGATAAATAATAGAAAAATTCCATTTCAATTATTTATTCAGGTTTTTCAAGTGTTTAAAGTGAAATATTGATTTTTGAAATTCAATATCCTGAAATTTTGGTGCGTTGGAGATTGAGGGATGTCAGGATGGGGTAAAAAGATGAGGTACGAAAAAAAAAATGTATTTTCAGCGTTTTTCAATACATTACTTTAATTTGAGATTTAGAAACATATTTTTCTGAAACCTAAAAACTAACTCGTGGCAATGCTAAAATCAAGTTTACGTTTTTCTAATATCTAATTAGATTGCTTAAAATTAATAAGCTCTGTAATATTTTTCTAGTAAATATTAGACAAATTCCTCCCGAGAAAAAAAAACAGTGGCTTATATTAAATAGAGAACGTTGCTCTACCATTAAAAAAATAAATATGTGGCACTTAAAGCCCTAAAGGGCTCATTGGCCGAGCTTCTCTTCCATTACTGTTGTGCGTCTTAAATTTGGACAGTATTAGAAGCGACCTACTTATTTTAACCGGTTCCAAACGGCAGAACACTTGTGACATCACTTTTTCTGAGCTTTGTCACAGAGTTCTTTTTAGAAGCTTTTTCATGGCAAGTTGTTACTGTCGGAAGAATTGCCAATTGCTTGCCGACAGGTGGGTACCGTTCGAAAGAAAAATCTTTTCGATATTAAATTTGTTATGCATCAGCCGGGTATTGGACCTACAGATCAGAAGGCGAACACACTAACCACTGAGCTACTGCACTTATTACTCTACCATTACTTGCCATTATTTTCTTTTACAATTTTAATTTACTTGTCGAAGATGCATCTCCTAAATGACCAATTACGTACTGTGTATGAAAGCTATACTAAATAGTGGGCGTGCCGCGCCCTTTCTTTAGCTATTTGTTTTTTTCACCGGAGGTTAGGTCTGCATTTTCTTCGTCATCCAGCAGTTGGTTCCCAATATATATAATAACTTCTTAATTGGAACGATTTCTTCCATTTGCTAGACGTGACCTAGCCAGCGCAGCCGCTGAATTTTTATGCGTTTTAATATGTCGGTGTCGGCATACAGCTTATTACAGTATTAATCTATATGCTCAATATTGTGGTCGCAGATGGAATATTTAGTGCATTTTAAAGGGTTTAAATTTAAAAATATTGCATGACTTTGTATGGAAACTACAATATGGAGTAGGGGTGGTTCAAAAAATTTCTTGTCAAATTATTACGCACATTATTTTAATGTATGTGCCCAATATTGATGTCGAGATGAAATATTTACTTACTTACTTACTTATGTGGCCTTACAACCGAAAATCAATTTAGGCCGAATCCAGCATATTTCGCCAGCCAGCTCTTTCCTTCGCTAATTAGTGCCAGTTAGAGATTCCAAGCGCTGACATGTTCTCCAGTACATGATCTTTCCACCGGAGGTTAGGTCGGCCTCTTCCGCGTCGTCTACCAGCGGGTTCCGAATATAACACTCGATACTCGTCACCAACGCAAATAGGTCCAAAGATCTTGAGTAGGACTTTTCTCTCGAAAATCCCAAGCATTCTCTCAACTGGGGTGGAAATTGTCCAAGCTTAGGCGCCATATGTAAGGACAGGCATAATGAGAGTATTGTAGAGTGTAGTTTTCGTTCTTCGAGAGTGGGCTCGACTTTACGATTGCTTATTATTATTCAGACTGTTTAATGCACTGCGACCTAAAAGATCTTTTGTGCGCCAAGATCTCAATTGCTTACTTAGATGGAATATTTAATGAGTTATAATGGGTTAACATTTTTAAATGCTGCACCACTTAGTATGAGAGCTACAATAAATAGCAGGCGTAACATAAACTTTTCTGGTGAAATTATTATGCACTATTATAATAATATATGTGCTAAATATTGTTGGCTGAGATGGAATATTTAGTGAGTTATAATATAACAATATTGTCCCAGATGATATGTTTTGAGTTCTAACAGGTTAAAATGTAATAGAATTACAAGGATATTTCTTTACTCACTCCATGCGATCATAACCATGTACAATATATACAAAGCATATCTATCTAATACAATGAATGAAACTTTAATGTCTACCGTTGAATCACAGGTAGCTTAGGCCAAATTTCGTAGACAGAGTGAATGTATTTTTCTTATGCGAATTGTGTTAGCGTTTATATTACATAAGAAATATAGATTAAGTAAGTATTAGAAACCATCATTATTTGATCCATAACATTTCATTTGACATACATATGTTATTTCGTATCAAAAGTATCATTAAATAATCCACATAATAATATTACATACTAAACTTAATGTTTACTAATAATATACGCAGATTTTATTGTGGCGACATTGAAGTGTAATTTGCCAATTATAATATATAAATGCTTAAAGACATAAATGCATTGCCATACATACATCAATATATCAATATACGTATAGCATCAAAGAATGTTAATAACTTGAAATAATATGATTTACTGTTTATATACCTCCATTTGTGCAAAGGCGGCTCTAACAACAATACAAACTCATAATGTAATAACGTAATGACATAATAAAAATGAATGAGTATCAATGGAAATTTTACTTCCGTACATGATGAACTGCTCGTAATTTATATAGACGACAAATGCTAATAATGTTGGCAATGGTGTTGAGAGCATTTGTGCTAATGTGTTTGTGGGTGTGCGTATATGTGTATACTCGTATGTATTGACATAATGTGATGATAGTACCTAGTATTTTTAGCTGCTTTATCAGCTTTTATATGTAAAATATATGCGAATGAGTATCATGGGAACATACGCACATGCATATTCATGTGTGTGTATATTTGCATATGCATTATTTATATAGCAGTAGAGCAAACATACATATATGCATGCATAAAATCATATATATGTATGTATGTGTAGAAATTTGTATAAGATATTTTATAGTATATTGGTTAGTAATAAATGAATGTTGAAGATTAGCATTTCATCTTCTTAAAATTGTATTATCGAGTTTTTACGAATATGCATTCAATAAATTAGGATAGTCAGAAAGAAATACTGAGATTTCATGGAAAATTTGTGGTTCAGCAATAAGTGGTTTTTTGTCTTTCTGTTTTTATATTAAGACTATATTTTATTTGATTTAATTGAAATAGTTTTTTTTTTTGCTTTAAAATGAACTTATAATTCTTATTCCTTCATAATATCATGGTTTTCATGAGCTTATGTATCTACGAGTGAGTACACAATGCAGCAGATTAAAATATAAGCTCGAAACCATGCAGCAAAAGAACTTTTAATGTGTGCATGTCATAGCTAGGCAGGCTCACAATATATGCAAGTATCCATATATAGGAAGCTAAATATGCATGCAGTATATACATATGCGCAAATATGCGCGCTAAATGTAAGCATAATATTTCCGCTGACATTGAAAAGTTCAAAATGAACGATAATGCAGCATATAATAATGGTCATAAAAGAATAAAAAATTTATACAAAAAAACAAAAAAAAATTAAAAGAAAATATAAAAAGAAAAAGCAAACAGTAATAATGTGAACCAAAAAAAAAAAAAAATGAAAATCGTAAAAAACGTCAATAGAAATATTTTGAATGAGAAAGTTGTTCTCTATGGTTGATTGCAAGCAAACATTTTTGTACTACACTCATCTACTTTGTATACCTACACACAGTAAAACTTTTTATTATAATCATTTTGTTACTTGCTAATCAACTTTGCAATTAAGAATTTATGTAATTGAGAATGTGTGCAGAATAAAATGAATTTTTGCTGTAGTAATTCTATTCAATATATTTCCCAAAAAATGATTTAATAAAAGTTTGTTAATATCTCTAGTCTTTTAAATAGTTTTTAAAATGCCAAAAATAATGAAATATAATACACTATAAAATAAATAAATACGTGGCACATAAAGCCCCAAAGGGCTCATTGGCTGAGCTTCTCTTCCATTACTGTTGTGCGTCTTAAATTTTGGACAATATTAGAAGGGACCTACTTATTTTAGACGGTTCCGAACGGCAGAACACTTGTGAGATCACTTTTTCTGAGCTTTGTCACAGAGTAATACACTATAGCTATCTATATACAGGGTGGGCCATTTAAAGTTTATAATTAGTATCAGCTATACAAAAAAACTAATAAATATTTTTTCAAAGTCATGAGTTTATTAAACAGATTGCACTTTTGCAATTAAGAATGATATACAACATTATTCAAATGATCGCCACGGCTGGCTTTACAGTGCCCCATCCAATCAACCTAAATTTTGAGCACATTTTCGATTTTTTGGGTTCCAATATCATGACTGGCAACTTCAATTTCGTGTTTCAAGGCCTTAGTCGTCTCTGCACGATTAGCATAACACTTATTCTTAACGGTTTTCCACAAAAATAGTCTAATTATATCAAATGACAACTTCGAGGCCGCCAATTGACATCAGCATTTCAATTGATTATTCGATTTTCAAATGCAGTGCGCAAAAGATCAATATGATTACGTTGGCTGTGTAGCATGTGGCTCCGTGCTATTGAAACCAGATGTGATCTATGTCCTCTTCTTAAATTTCTGGAAACAAAAATTATTTTAGTATGGGTTGGTAATGCTCGCCATTGACTGTAATGGCGACTGCTTGCCCATTTTCGAAGAAAAATGGCTTAATAATGCCGTAGACCCAAAAACCATATCAAAGAGTCACTCGTTGTGACAAATGCGACAATATTGCTTGTTGACATAGTCATATTCACTTTAAATGGCCCACCCTGTATGTCTACATTTCAAAGCAAAATATTCCGTCATATTCTTGTATAATATCAATATTCCCATCATATTGTTGGACAATTAGAGGGAATGCAATTATATACAGCTGCTTGAATTCACTTAAGCTATCATGCATTTCTTATATAATATTCGTCATTTGCAGTATTTTTGTAAAGGGTGTTTTTTTTTTAATGGTCTTGCACCTTCCGATAGCGATCAAATGTCTAAGAATTCATTGAAGTGGTCAATATAAGTTAATTTGGCATTATGTTGAGACTGGTCAACTCGGTGTCTCTAACTACTTCTTTCATTCATTTCATTCGCAGAAGCGAACACACTGTACAATCATCAAGATCTTAGTAAGTGCGTGGAAAAATTCTATGAGCTAATTATTCCCAGTAGAATGAACTGGGAATCAAAACTAGAGTGGCTAAAAAACGATGCACAAATGTTGTATACTGATGGCTCAAAAATGTCCCAAAAGACATAGGAGCAGCTGTGATAAGACTGAGGTGGAAATTACACGTACTTGTATGGACAAGAAGGCTACCATCTTCTCAATGGAATTATACGCGTTTAGCGAAACCATTTTAAAAATCCTGGAAAGAAATACGGCAAAATTTAAAATTTATGTACTATCAGATATCCAAGCTATGATTAAAGCATTAAACAAACAGATATTCTACTATAAATCAGTCCTATAATGCTATAAATCCCTAAATGAGCTGGGTGCCGTGGAACAGGCGTTTTGATGGCATCGAAAGGGCAGATAAGCAGACTAGAGTGGGTGTTGAACAGCCCTTCTTAAAATCTCATCCGCAATTCGGCTTTACGAAAACAAATATCAACAAGGAAATCGAAAAATGGGTGATGGACTTAACAAACGAAGTTCCATTTCAAAAAGTTTCTATCGTACGATGTTCAAAATGCCCTAATCTTAAACCGGCAAAACCTTAGACTGCTGTATGGGGCATTGATAGAACATTACAACTGCAATTGTCATCTAAAGAAGTTGAAGATTACTGAGTACACACTATGCAAAGCCTGCATAGAGGAAGATGAAACAATGGAATATACCACCTTGATCAAAAAGTTCCCGGAATAACCACCGTGGCGCTCCCATCGTTCCAATTTTTGTTAAGTTATTACATCTGTTGTTGATATTCCCTCTAAATCTAAGCGTCATAGTTTGACATTTGCAAAAGTTATGTAACCAAAAGTACATCTATCTCTGTGTGTGTTGGCAATTTTTTACAATTTTCAATCAAACCATGCAAAAAAGAGACCGTGTTGACGTCGTAAAAGACATTATTTGCGATGCTGAATCCGATTCCACATTCATCAAAAGTATCATTACTGGCGACGAGACATGGGTTTATGAGTACGACGGAAAGAGATCAGAATTGTGGCCAGAAAACTCGTCACACCGTCGGACATTGCCGTCATTATTCGTAATTTTTTGACGAAAAATGCAACAAATACCATCCAACAGCCAAAGAATTCACCCGACTTGGCTCTCTGTGACTTCTTTCTGTTCAATCGAGTTAAAAAACTAGTACGGGAAACGCGTTTCAGCAGCCAAGAGGAAGTAATGGAAAAATCGCAGGAAGCACCGAGATTGATGTACTCTTGGTTACGTAACTTTTGCAAATGTCAAGCTATGACGTTAAGATTTAGAAGGAATATCAACAATAGATGTACCAACTTAACAAAAAAAAAAAAAACAGAAATCAAATTTTAACGATGGGAGCACCATACGGTGGTTATTCCGGGAACTTTTTGATCAAGGTGGTATATTTGCCAAATGTTCAGCTTTTCTTAGAGAAAGAAAGAAGAAACTTGGTAAATACGTGTTGGAGAAGGAGTTTGATTACCTAGGAATACAAGTTCCGGATATAATAAAATACACAAACACAATTTACAAGGAGGAGATATAACACGCTTAAAATACTAGTAGGGGGTGTACAATTGACCTCAGTGGGTGACTTATATATTGGGCGATCGTATTCAAATCATATTCAAATATTAATCTGCATGATGTTATCTACCGAACCAAGCCAAAAGTTATATTATTTGAATAAGCTTAATGTATTATATTTCATTTTGAAATGACAACTCTTAAAAAAGACAAAAAATCACCCTTTACATTATAATGTGTAATGAGAACTTGTAACCGTTGGTAGGTAGACATACTTCTTCACTGTGAAGAGAGCTAAAAAACGTAGGTACCTGCAAAAGTAGACTCTTGACAGAAATTACTATTCATAGTATTGTAAGTGTTGCCTCAAATGCAACACTCAATAATTCAAATGGAAAGAAATGTTGTAATTAACATTTAAGCAGTAGACACACGATACTTACAGAACACATTATGAGTGGAATATGCATGTACACGTGCGCTATCTTTACTGTATCGCTGTGCTATGTACATATATGATGAGCACATTTGAATAGCAGAAACGTTTGTACTCGTATATTTCAAGCATACACATCATATTCAATGACGCAAAGCAGCATTCAATTGATGTCAATTGATGTGGAAAATTGCATGGAAAACAAAAAAAAAAAAACAAAAAGTGGGTGAGATCATTTCAAATGGAGAGATAACTTGCTATACATTATAAGTGTCTTTCATGGAATCGATACAATAATTTATTGCGAATTCAGAGGTGCGAATTAAATTGTTTTCAAAAATATTAATTATTTCGTTGATAAAATGCATGTATAGTTCATATCAATAAATTATTTAATCAACATTGTATAGAATTTCAATATAACCTCACAATATCATTCCGGTACTAACGATGAACTTCTGATACTATTCTCGCAAGTTTTTTATCCGCCATTTGCAATTTGGTTTTTATTTGTTCATATCATTCACATAGTGTGTGTGATAGTCCATACATAGTACATTGTTGTCGCTTGTACAAATCAAGTTTGGACGTTGTTGTTGTGTGTGTGTGTGTTGTTGTTGTTATTATTGTTTTGTTATTCTTTACCATTTTACCATAATAGTCATTATTTTCTTCACTTCCATGCATTTTGGTGTGCTTTTGTATGGTACAACGACTTTATTTGTTTATTTATTTTGCCTCTACAATGTGCTACAATGTACGAGTAATAAACAATAAAATAGATTTATGTATATAGCACGAGTATATGTACTCGCACATTTGTTTGTACTATCTGCTGTACTGTGAATGAAAATAAAAGTCAATTTGTGTACGCAAATTTTCTGTAATAAAGAAATAGGAAATAATAATAATAATTTTTCTATATGTATTTTATTCACAACAACAACAACAACAACAACAAACTAATAATAGGGTTTGTGGGAAAAAAACAACAAAATTATCATAATAATAATATTTTGCGAGGTCAGAGTACGATCATTGAATAGCGGACAAATCTAACCACAAAATTCTGTGGTTATATTTGTTTTGGGTGTAACTGTGAAATGTTTTTATTTTTTTAAAATCAGATTTCTAATGTTTGTGCCTTTAACAATTGGCTTTTATAATTTCTAGTTTTAACTATCACTATTAAAAGTATCAATGTTGTAGGGGAGACCCACTATGAAGTAGAGAAATAGGGTAAGAATGTGAAGAGAAAATGTTGAGAAGGTAAAATTAATGGGAGTTGGTCATACATTTCACTCCTTTAAGAGCGATTTTTATGTAGCTATTGTCAATTTTTAAGTGTTTTTTCGTTAATTTTGTATGGGACTCCCCATAAAGGTTTGATATAGGGGGCAAGTAAGTTGAGAGGAATAGAAGTTGTTGATGAGAAAAAACTATTGGGGGTTCGTCATACATTTTACGGCTCTAGGAGTGACTGCTGAGCAGCTATTGTCAATTTGCAGGTCCATTTTCGATATTATTGAATGGGACTACCCTTAAAGGTTTGATATAGGGGGCATGTATATTGAGGCGGAAATGTTGAGGTGAAAAAACTATTGGGGATTGGTTATACATTTTGGTATTCTGGGAGTGATTTTGGAAAAGTATTGTCGATTTTTAAGTTTTTTCGGTTATTTTGTATGGGAGTCTCGTTAAAGGATGTATATAAAAGATAAGTCTGTTCGAAAGAAATGTTGAGGGGAAAAAATTATTAGAGATTATTCATAAAGTTTACCACTACAAGAGCAATTCTTGGGCAGCTATGGGGTTATTTGACGAATTTCACACGTTTTTTTTCGATCAATTTGTATGGAAATCCTCTTTTTTATATGTATATTTTTTTTAGAACAATAAGAAATCAAGCGCAGCACCCAGACATTTATTGGTCCATTGTACTGCGCCCGAAGTTCAATTTTATTGTGTTTTAAATCTACCCGTTCTCCGAAGAAATCAGAGTAGATTCTGTGATGCTAAAGACCCAAGAGTTTCGGCTCTCAGTACGTCAGTACCAAAGGCCTCAAACCTGATTCGAGCGAAAGCGGGGCAGATACATAAAAAGTGGTCCGCCGTCTTATCTTTTTCTTCGCAGGCTGGGCAAAGTAAACTGCCTCCTCGTTCTACCTTTTCCATGTGCTTTGCCCATATAAAGTGGCCTGTTACCCAGCCGTCTAGCATTCTGCAATCACCTCTACCTAGAGATAGGAAGAAATGCTACCATTTACCCGGTATGTTAGGTAACATGGATTTCGTACATCTGCAGCCTCTCTCGGCCTGCCAGGTCGACTTATGGACTAGATTAGCCCAGGTGGCATCCATGGGTGACACCCAGCCGACCGAAGTCTTTTGGCAGACTCACTCGCAGGAGGGCCGACCGCGCCGCAAGAGGAATTCTCTTTCAAGCGCACAGAGAGCCTCTTCCTTCTATCCCTCCTTGCCTTGGGAGGTCATTCAGCTACCGACACAAACCTTCTGGAACCAGAGAATCTTCCACTAGAAGAGAGGAGAGAGATACTACACTGGAAGAGAGGAGATACGACTGCACCCCTCTCTTCCAGGATGCGCTCCCGCTGTTAAAGGCACGAGACTTCAGTAGTGTTTGGGGTCTCCAGAAACCTCTCCCCTGCCGCCGAAGCGGGTGGATTTCCATTTGAATTGGTACCACCTGGAGTATAATCCTTTAAGTTATCCACTACTGCAAGATGGTCTTGATTCGGGACTCCTCCCTAGCCAGTTTGGTCTACGGATGACATCCACAACTTATGTCATCGTTGTGGTAGAAGTGTTACCTCCGCTACTATAACCAGGGTTGTAGTAGAAGCGACCGCACAACAATCAGAGGCCCCCCTTGAAATATTTGGTTTTTTTTTGCAATACCATTAAAATATTTCACATAAATTTTATATAAATAAACATTATAAATGTGTAGACTTGTTTTTATAATAATCACCATCAAATAGCCATAAATGTAATAATAGTGTTTACAAGTCACATATTAAAATTTACTGAAAAATATATTCTTGAATAGTACATATTAACCTATTTACGCCCTTCCTCGTGGCTTTATAAATGTTTTGCAAAAGAAAAGAAAATCATTCACAACGTCCACAGAGTTTTTCTTTGCCCTTTTCAAAAGATAACATTATTCCAACCATAATCTAAACAAAATTTTACCATCATTTCATTAGATATGTTTACCAATTACCTCCATCAATTTACATACATGAACATGATGCCATTTTATAGCAAGCGCTTATGTAATGTAAATACATAAAAAAGAAAAACCAAATAAAATTCAGCAAACAAATAAGAATAAACAAATCACTGACTCTATAACATCTTAATGTCGTACGAATTTATGTAAAAGTGTGTGTGTGTGTGTTTACGGTTTGGGAGTAATAGTATGTGTTGGTTGTTTGTTAAGCGAGCAAGTAATGTATTGGCATTTATGAAAGGCCTTCAGTGGCACCTCATTCATTTGTACATCAGCAATAAATAGAAAAAAAAATATATGGGAAGGCCAAGTTTGTAATATTTACAGTCACTATCCACCACACCATTCTTTTAATCAACATCAAGTCTGTCTATATCATAAAAGTTGAATGTTAAGTGTAGTTGTTTGACTACTGGTGCGGCTGCTGCTACTGTTGTTCTTCTTTTTTTTCTTCTATGCTTGTCTATTTTTAGTTTTGTTGTTGCATTTTATTCTATTATATTCTGTGTTTGTGCTGTTCATAGTTTTATTTCTCACCTCAGTGAGCACACACAAGTAAGGATAAAACTGTATACAGTGGTGGAAATGACTATAAACTCGAACAAAGTTAAATTAATTATTTTTATTAAATTGACATACGATTTTGCAAGTAAAGAACAATGTGTCAATTCCTTCAGTATTAGCTTGTTGACAGATTTTTGTGTGGAAAATTTGTCAAAAAAGTCGATAAGTTCCAACTTAAATTTAATATCAGCTTTTTAACAGATTAAAAAAGAAAAATCCTATTATTAAGTATGCGCCAATGTGTTTAGCACAATCAATAACATTTTTTTAATTTCATCAACAATATTAAATTAGAATCAACTATACGTTTCTCTAAATTGGAACGATAGTCACATCGAATGGGTCTTACAGTCTAAAAAAAACACGTCATTGTTGACAATTACACTTTCGAGGTGGTGAAGAACTTCGTCTATCTTGGAACCAGCATCAACAACTGTAATGACGACAGCCTGGAGATCATGCGTAGGATAACTCTTGGTAACAAGTGTTACTTTGGGCTGAGTAAGCTATTTAGTAGTCGAGCCCTCTCGCGAAGATCGAAAATCACACACTACAAGTCCCTCCTTATTCCTGTCCTAATATATGGCTCAGAATCCTGAACAATTTCAACCACGGATGAGAGGATGCTTGGAGTTTTCGAGGGAAAAGTTCTGCGCAGGATCTTCGGAATTATTTGCGTTGATGGTGAGTATCGAATAAGGACATAGTCAAGCGAATCAAAATCCAGTGGCTGCGCTGGCTAGGTCATGTCAAGCGAATGGAAGAAGAGGCTCCAGCGAAGAGAGTATTTAATTCGGCACCCGCTGGAGGACGCAGAAGAAAAGGAAGACTAAACCTCCGTTGGAAGGACCAAGTGTTGGGTAACCTGACTCCGCTTAGAATATCCAATTGGCGCCAGCAAGCGAAGAACAGAGAAGACTGGCGCCGCATTATATGTTCGGCATAAATCGATCATCGATTGTTATGGCCACATAAGAAGAAGAAGAAGACATAGTAAATAACTTTTTAATTGCCTTTCGCACACCACTTTTCTGTTGCTTTCAGCTCGTTGGTGTTATATTCTATTCCTGTGAATAAATTCAATACTAGAGATTTCTCCAAAAAAAATCTAAGCTCGTCAGTCGTGAATTTTAGTATTTTCTGCGAAAAATGATTTCAAATTTTTCGAATCTGCTGGAAAATAAAGTCCACGCTTCATAATTCTTATTCCCGTTTGTGACAATTCCAACTCCTAAAAGTTTTAAATAAATTTTGAAGTTCCTTTAGGGTAGAAATTTAATTAATTTTTAGTTGGATTTTTTTATTATAAATGTTTTGAAATGATATCTTTTTGGTTAATTTAAATTATTTTTTTCTAATGCTACTTTTAAATGCAGTTTTCAACTACCCAAAATTGGCTGTTCAACGATTTTAATTTGTCTAGAAAAGGTATGTCCATTTCCCATTTCGCTTAGTAAATTACCGAGCTCCTCAAAAAAAAAAAATAAGCGTAGGATACCCGACGGACTGGAGTAAATACACTCCATGGATTTTCGGTAGCTGAATCCGAATTCGGGATTAGATTTCCACTATCATCCACAGATTTCTTTCTAACCACAAACATTTTCACTTTTCTGGCTAATATACAGAAAGGAAAGTGATGATAATGGCGGAAATATTATACAACCTTAGATTCGGATTCAGCAACCCAAAATATCTATTCTGGTTCCTCGGATTTTCTACTTTTATTTTCTTCTGGGTTATTGCTGCGTTATTTTAATGAAAACGTTTAAGTTCTGCATACAAAGCATCTATTTTCAAAAATGTTATAAAATAAAAATTGTATTTCATTAAAATATTGTGAGATTATCTTAAATACGACCATTGTATGTACGAAGGTACACATACGACGTGCAAACTGTGAGCTATATTATGAGAGGACATTTATTTTGTTTTATTTTGTTGCTGTTGTTGTAGCTGTTCTCATTATTTATCAAAAGCACCGTTGCGCTGGAAAAGCACTAAAATAAGTGTTAGAATTGCAATAAGTGCCTGCTTATCTGCGAGCCTGTGTGCATTGTTTACGTGTGTGTGTGTGTGTGTGCATTCATGCACGTACTTTTGTGGATTTGATAATACAATAGCAATCTATTTAAGCACATGATGATGGTTTTGTTTATTTAATAGTTGCAGCACTTAATAATAATACTAAGAGGCATACATATCACAATGATTTCGATTATAAATTCATAATATCAGTACTGCTTGAAGTGAACATCATGAAAATTGCATTAAAACTTAGAATTGCATACAAAATGAAGTAGCACGTAAATATCGCTCAATAGTACACACACACACATTATATTCACTACATTGAATATTAATTATTTTTACATCAAATTTACCATTATTACAATACCATTTACCAACTTGTAACTACTTGTTGAAGTGATAATCTAAATATACATTATATTTAAAGTGAATTTTAAGCGCACAAGAGAATTGTGCATAATAATGAAGTGAAATGTACCCCCACTAACAAACACGCACACATTTGCATATTTGTGTTGATGTAGGAATTGTATATGCATAGGCAAGCAGATTGTTAAACTAACAAAAATCATTGTTATTTTCTTTGTGGTTTTTTTTTTTTGTTTCTCTTTTAGATTCGTTTTTTATGTACATTGTTAGCCTAAATGCATGCAACAACGATCAAAGCAAAGCATTTTAAACGAAATGGCCTCACAAACAAACTGTTGAGCCGGCCAGAGTAGTGCAATATAATATACAATAATATGGATGTGGCATTTGTTTATGCTCTTCACATTTTAATAATAAATAAGAGACAGAATGAGAAAAGAAGGGAATGAGAGAAACAAAAGAAAAAATGCAAACATCATAAAGCACTCGTATTGCTGCTGCTGCTGCTGCTGCTGCTGCTGCTGCTGTTGCTGCTACCGCTTGTTGTATCATTCAACGTCAAAAAAAGCGACCACACACACACACAGACACACACATACATAGAAAATCAGTAAGAACAAATATATGCAGATTTACTTGCTGACATTTTCACTACGAAGCATTTTAGTCACGATTTACTATACAATAAAATATAGCCACGTAAGCACTACATACATATTTGTGTAGTAAATATTGAAAACAACAACAACAACAACAAAATAGAATAAAAGATAGCCATTGGGTAAAAATGTTACAAATAAAATATATATTTAAGCGAATCATAATAATTTACGTAGATTAAGGCGAGTCCAATTTTTAAACCTCAGCTTTGTTCAACGAAAATTAATAGTATTCTCCTCTAGAGCGGTAACATGTATGACAAACGCTAAACGATTTGTCATCTTTAATATTTGGTTACCTCTTAGGGATATTCTCAAATCAGGCACTATTCTTTATACTTCTTTGAGAAGAAATGCTTCAAATTTTATGCATTTCACTGAGCCAAGCCGTTTTCATTATATTGAGACACCTTAATGTATGTACTGTCAACACATACTTCCATACATATGAGTATTTACATACATGAAATATGTGCAGTGCATATATATAAAAACAATCATTGAAAGACAAAATTTGAATACAATTAAATGACGTCATACATTGGCAATGAATATGCAACTTGAAAATGAAACAAAAGGCAAAAAAAAAAAAAAAAAAAAAAATAGACAGATAAACTTACATTACAGCCGTGGCCAATAAAATGAGTGTATGCTTGTTGAATAGCGAAGTAGTTCATCATTAAATTAAGCCCATTGGTGGTAATTTTCACATATAAAATTTTTTATAAAATACAAAATACATACACTAATTGTCGAGAAAATTCAAATTTGAGTGCAACTTCACTCCAATGGCCACGGCTTCTTTTGCAGCAACGAAGTCGATGAACCCAATTTTCGAGCACTTTTTCCACTAAATCACAGCATGACACAGTTTGGCTTATTCCCATAGGCCAATGACTTCAAATAACCCCACAAAAAGTAGTTCAATGATGTTAAATGACATCAGCTTGGAAGTTGTATAGTTCGTGATTCCAGCTGACCAAAAATCACATCAAACAATCACTTTAGGTGAATGTAAGGTTAGGTTAGGTTAGGTTATACTGGCTGGCCGAAACCACGCAGAGACCAGAGGTCCGTAGTGATACCAGATCAGAATCTTAGTTCAGCGGTAATGATGTTTATTACCACTAGTATGAGCGTGTCATTTGCAAATCTTAGAAGGGACTCAAGTACAATCTCAGGAATATTTCTCAATCCCTCAAAAGTAATAGCCCTCAGAGTTCAATCTCTCGAGAGAGCCGGACAAAAACACAGCAGATGCTGCAGGGTTTCTTTTGTATCCAACTCATTGCATTTCCTGCAAGCATCGCTGTTGATGAAGTTTAATCTATACGCATGCACTGCCACTAGGCAGTGACCTGTTAATACACCAACTAATGTTCTGCAGTTCTTTCTATCGAACGATAAAACAGATTCGGTGTACTTTTCATCGAATGCGTACCTACACATGAGTCTAGCGACTCTACAATTAGTCAGATTGCGCTACCTATTCCTCGCTATTCTACCCATGTCGTTATCCAGTTATTTGTGTATCACTTGTAGAGACCTAAGTACCTCGCTTATTTGATTCTCTGCAAGTCTTGCACCGATTTTAGCAATATCACCAACCATCTCATTTTCCTGTATGACCTTGTGGATAGGAATTCAATAAACACACAGCCTACGATTGCAGGCCATTCTGTCTAATGCTCCTTTGCACTCATGGACATTTTTGGATGATGAATAGCATGATTTAATTGCCTTAATAGCTGCTCAGCTATCGACAAAGAAATTTACTGCGCAGTTGTTAATAGCGTCGGCACAAGCACAAGCTCTGCCACTTTCTTCCTGCCATCCTCCGCCTGGAACACGCTGCAGTAGTCAGGAAGCTAAATGATGCTCTTATGCAAAGTTCTGCACAGCATACGCCAGCACCAACTCCCTCCTCCATTTCGGAACCGTCAGTATAAAAGTTGAAAGTGTTGCGTTTCAGTACCACGCCTCTTCGCCAACCACTAGGTGAATGTAAGGTTGTTTGTGAATAATTTGTCGATTTTCTTTGCACCAGACCAGATAGCTTTGATTATTCACCGAACCACTGAGGTTAATATGAGCTTCATCGGAGATGATTTTCTCAAAAAAAAAAAAAATTATCATTTTCAAGCTATTTTGTGCAAAAATCGATTTCAACAGTCATTGAATATTTCTTTTAATTTGAACATCTTAAAGACATTTTGTTCATCAATATTTTCCTCAAACTGTTCAAACTCAAATTGCTCAATACTAAAAATTTCCAGATAAATGTATAAAATTCAAAAATATTGAAATAAGCGTTATTATTTTAGGTGGTTACAGTATGTAGTTGTTGAATTTATGAGAGCAATTGTAGGTATTGAATTCTTTTCTTTTTTCGTTGAATTATTTTTGCTACATACAAAATTGGTTTATAATATAAAACAAAAGCACTTCAATATGTGACAAGTGCATCTTCAATTTACTATATATTGCAATAAGTTTATTTTTAAATTATCTACCTATGTATGTGCTATTTTTAAAACATCTTATTCATCATTTTTAAAATATCTCGTTCATATTTGTCATAGTTGTATGCATATGTGTTGCATAATATACTTGCAAATATTTATTTCTAAATACATACATCCATACATGTGTAAATATGTATATATATAAATTTTATTGATTTTCTAATTGAACTATTCTTTACAATTTTTTCACACTTTTCTTTTTTATAGTTGCAACAATAAAAGTATCAGAAAAGTTTTGTTCCGAAAATATCGAGCAAAAAAGCCAAATACATAACACACACACATTCATACGTCACTGCATATGTGAGTTTATAGAATTTAAATGAAGCAACATGGGAAATGGTATGAACAAGGTAAGATTGTTAATAAATCTTATATTATATTATATTATATTGGATTATTGTATTGGAATGACAACAACATATTCACTGTTGTACTCAAAGAAGTATGAATCATTCACGCAATCTCTCATCCTGGACTGTAAATCAAATTGACCTTCAATTTATATTCATGTAAGCGTTGATTGCATGCACATCAAATTGCATTCAAATCACTTGGTATTTCGTTAGATTTCATTAGTACTATTTATTTTTAGTTAGTCAATACACAAACCATTATTGTCTAAAAACAAACCAATTCACAATTAATATGAAAATTAAATAATCGAGTCGTGAAGATGGTCTTTACATTTTTATCGATATAAAAAAATATCAATTTAAAAATACATGAAGATTGTTCACACGAATCAATTTTCTTATAGCTTTTACCAAATATTAAATTTTTGCCAAACCAAAAATAATTAAATGAATAAGCAAGCAGAAATTATAAGAAAATATGCTAGACTCTGTAATACAATCTCAGGTCGTAGTTGAAAAAAAATTTGTGCGTAAATATCTGAATAATAATCAGCATTTTTCTAAATTTCCTATCTCCGGCGCCTTGGAGAATTCTTTTTAAGTCTTATAATACTTAAATTTGAAATCATATCATCTTTAAGAATTATTAGATTTCAGTGTAGCGTAATTTAGAAATATTTTCCACACACTAATGAAATCAAATAATTTATTGCGAGTCAATCTTTATTAGTGTTTTACTCAGAAAATATTGATAAATTTATTGCCGGTTTTAAATATTTGTGACAGCAGATATTTGATAGATGCATATCAAATATCGCACATCGCTAGCATTGCAATTTTTGAAAAGGCATTCTTATCAATGAGCTTCGGCAGCAGATTGGAATGTAGCTTCTTTTCTTTCAATAAATATCACTAATAACCTATAAAATGTCTCAAAACAGGTCTTACCAGGACTTTATGTGGGCAACTATCGCGACTCCAAGGATCCACAACAATTGGAAAAATTTCAAATAACACATATTGTTGCAATACATGATAGTCCACGACGATTACTGCCGGTAAATATAATACATACATAGTTCATGAATACATTGTTCTCACTTACATTAGAAATTCGACTAATATGCTACCCATTTCCGTTTCCATTTGCAATTAGGATAAACATTATCTGTGTGTAATGGCAGCCGATACACCTGATCAGAATTTATCGCAGTATTTTTCCGTCTGTAATGATTTCATACATGCAGCACGTTTGCGCGAAGGAAATGTGCTCATACACTGCCTGGCTGGTATGTCACGTTCGGTAACAGTTGCCATCGCATACATTATGACCGTAACGAATTTGAATTGGAAAGAAGCTCTAAAAGTTGTGCGTTCTGGACGTACTGTCGCCAATCCGAATGTTGGTTTTCAGGCGCAATTACAAGAGTTCGAAATGTATCGTTTGAGTGAGGAGCGTCGTCGATTGCGTGAACGTTTCCCCTCCATAGCATTGGAACAAGGAGATCGTACAAAATGTGTTGCTGCATTGGATAACTATGAGGAAATGTTGCAGAACAAAGATATTTGTGAGGGAAATTGTTCGCGTGGTACAAAATGTCCCACAGGTGCGTCAACGAGTGCTGATACGCACCAATATTATAATCATAAGAATTCGACTCATTGTTATGCCTCACGTATGGCTTTAGCTGTTAAGTCGGTATTATCAACACTACCACCACCGAGGGTTAGGATTGACCCAAATGATTTAATCTACCATACCTGTGAAGAATTACTGTCAAATGTAGTGTGCTTTAAACCAAAATCAATTGCGGGGGAGAGTAAAGATGAAGATGTTGTTTCAACAAACAGCAAATGATAATAATAAAACTGATAATATATAAAAGAGTTATGGGATAGCCATATATTAAGCTAATTTTAATATTATAAATTAATTATAAAAATACATAGGTATATGTAAATATGTATATGCTTATAATAAAAAAATAGTAATAAATGCATTAAATAAAATCTAAAATATTATTCAGAAAATATCATGTATTAATTAATTTATGTTTTATTACTAATCCTACTTTGTGCAGGCGTTTGCAATTTGGACCCCACCAAAGGCCTATTTCGTCGAAGGCCATCTTCCTCGACTTCGGCACGAACACATTTACGTGCACAATCGTCAACATCTGCTTCGACTACTACTCTTAGTGCTGGTAGTGGTAGTGGTGCTACTGCTTCCAGTGCAGCTGCCAATGTAGCACAATCTTGCCCGACCTCACCGAATCACTCAGCACTAATACGTTCTGCGCTAGGCGAACAAAAAATACCCGAAGATGAGGAACTCAGTAGTCAAGGTCATAAAACGCAAACTTCTACTGAAATGGCTACAACATCATCAAAATACATCGCAAGCAGTCGTCAACAACAGAAATCACCCACCAGAAGTCAAAAATCTGGTCGCGTTAGCAGTGCTGGCAGCCGTTTACAAGCTTCTCCCAGAGATGGACGTGGTGATGAACGACATGACAATGATGCATCAACGACTAGCGACTCTAATGGTCGACTACAGCGCAGTGCTAGTACAGTGAGTGGTTTGGCAGTACGCCCTCGTAGCAGTCCTGCTGGCCTACATAAGTATACAGGTGCTACTGCCAGACGGACAAAAGTTTCTATAATTTTTATACTCTGCACCCAGTAATCTGTAATAATCTCGTAAAAGATGGCATAAACTAAGGACTATTGCTCATTGCTTCTATGCAGGCTATTTTTATATATATCTTACATATCTTTCTTTATCATACAAAGTGATAAAGCTTTATATTAATTGATAAAAGTTAAAGAAGGACTAGTCCATTTACCCTCTTTTCGGGTGTGGAGTATAAATCAAACCAAAACATTCGCACTTGTTTTTAATATATACCATGTGTTCTCTTCAACAACAATAGGCTCTGTGCCATGGTCCGTCCATGGATCACGGGTGGATTTGAGAGATGCAGATAAAGGTTCAGCCATCTATCTTGGTTGCACTGCGCCACGTAATTCATCGCTATCACTATCGTCTAGAGGCTCTTCTGGTAGTTCAGCTCCACCGACACCGACTCATACACCACCATCCAGCCCTAGGCATAGTGTACGAAGGTATGTACTTGCCTAAAAATTATATATTTCATCATAATTTCTCAGTGAAAAGTTTTCCAACAGAGCTGTTAGTTTAGTGAAAAAGCAAAGCTGAAACCATGTGAATATTTGAAATGAATTGATGGATGATATTTTTTCATTGGAATTTTACTGCATTTTTTACGAGACGTCACTTTTGCTGTCATTGTCTCTGTCATCATGCCGTGCAGGTTGCATTCTTGTGTGGCAATCAAAACAAGAGGATTAGAGAAAATCGTTGTTTTATTACAAGAGAAGCTCGGAAAAGCTGAATTGCATGAGGGGGAAAAAAAATCAAATACTAAAAACGAATGAAAGCCTGAATTGAATTACTGTGAGATACGAAAAGCAATTTTCATTTGAGAAATTTTCAAACTATGTACTAGTATATATATACATACATTTAACACACACACACACATACACATTTTAAGAAACCGCTTGACAGCATTGCATATTAAAAAAATACAATATTTTAACTATTACTCGTACTCGTATGTAAATTAAGAAATTCTTCCTAAAATCAATATGAAACCAAAAAATGTACTTTGAGCAATTCTAACACTACTAATAGTATATATAATCGTATATTTTTTCTACAATTATATATTATAGGTACTTAATTTGAAAAGTACGTATTTAGAGTTGATTATAAACTATAAACTAATGAAAATGTAGCGAGTAGCTGAACAATATGCATATGTAGACGATTAAACTGTTGGTGACCTGCAAGAACTCACCGTTAGTACCTTTACAAAAATAACAATTGATACTCCTACCGCCGCCGTACATATAAATATACATATATATAAAATTACCAGCCAACCATGTAATATAACATTAGATTGGTTCTAAATTGTATGAAAAAAAAAACAAATTAAAATTGCTTCGATTTTTGAATTGCGGTTATAAAAATAGTTTCATTTTGTTCTACATAAGCAGCAAATGCAATTTGATGCACACTCAGTGTAAACTGGATACCTCCATTTTATTGGAAAGCTGTAATTTAATAGTTTTCGATGTCGTGGATATTCGGTTTGTCTATTTAACATCTAAATCTCAAGATTTCACAAAGAAAAGTTCATTAGACTCCTACCAAATTGAATAAAATTTGACATGGTGCCTATTTAGAACAAAACGAAACTTATGAATTAGTCCCACACTTGCATGGAACATACATAAAAATACATACAGAATTTTCTGCAAAATACGCCTTAATTGTTATTGTTATATTACATTATTCTTACTTCTCGCGCTCTATAATTCCAACTTCTTAAAGACATAATTGACATAATTCAAGTTGAAGAAAAAGAAATTTTAAATAATTGTATACTACACTTGCGTACATACAGAATGGTCCACTAATTGTAGAAAGTTTCATTAAGAGTAGGCTTCATTAAAATATATATACGATATATAATTACTCAAAGCTTTCATCAATAATATATATAATATTAGTAAAGTAAACCAAAAGCAAAAACTTAGAATAATAATCAAATTAATACATTTTACAAAAATTATAATACACCGCCTGATGGTTTAAATCAAGTACTTTTGGAATTAAAGCAAAAATACGACGACGGTTTTATACGACTTGAATATTTGCAGCTTTAATGTTTGTTAAACGAAAAATGAAAATGTATTCATCATTAATCGATTAATCATAGATTTTATAAGATTTTAAACCATTTTTAAACATATAGGCCCGTAGTTATAGTTAACGTTAGAATCATCTTAAAGTTAGAATTGACTGGTTTGACATTGTAACTTTAACTAGAACTACGGGCCATGATGTTGTAAAATTTTACAACAACAACAACAAAAAATGCAATAATATATTTATATCATAATTTATTTAATTGGTTAAATGTTTCTAAATAAGTATATATTGAAGTACATATAAGCCAGTAGTTATAGTTAAAATTAAGATCATCTTAAATTTAGCATCGGCTTGTTGATAAACATTTCTATAGGAATTATATGTCAACAAAGTCAATAGGTACTAAATTTAAAATGGATCTTAATTTTAAAAAACTACATGCCATTTTTTTTTTTTTTTTGTTTCTCTATTACATATGGTTGGTGATGCTGCAATACCGTGAGAGCGCTAGTTGCAATATCGCAATATAATACAAAGTAAATTTTCCATATAAAAAATCGCGATTATGTTTTAAATTAAATTTAAATTTTAAATTAAAAATAAAAAAAAAAACAGCAGTGAATTTGACCTTTTTGCCTTGAGGATTTAAATTTGGAGACAATAAAAACAAATTATTTCTATTATTTATTATTATTATTAGAGGGTTGTATTGCACTGGGTCCCTAGGTCTATTGTGCAACCCATCATGGACTACAGTATTTCTCTAAGTCTAGCATCCATTAGGAAGTTTAGTATAGATCCTACCTCTTATGTGCATGTGCTGGGCACACATGTTTTTCGGTATTTACTATTATTTACAATTACTATAATATTCTCAGTTATCTTAACAGATTTCCGACTTTTGGAAACTGTAGATGTCAATTTCGCTATCATTTTCTTTTTACATTATGGATAACCTAGACAATTGTCACTAAAAAGAAATTACCACAAGATTTACTGTCTATCCGAAATGAGCAAGCGAGCAAGTTGAGTACTAACTTTTGAACACGTATGACGTCATAATCTGAACCCTACTTCTTCAGAGTATAATTTTTAATATTACGCATGGTAGCTAATGTTGCTCCTGTCAAAAAACGTTATATCCGAATCATTGCCAAAAATGTAATTTGTATTCAAATTTTTAATTTGAATTTTTTTTTCTTTAATTTTTCTTCAATAGACTATTAGGGTCTCATTTTAACCTGGAAGTAGGGTTAACTAGAACTAAGAAAATCGTATAAGAGTATATAAAGAAAGAAAAAGAGTACAAAATATTGGCAAATACACGAAGTGCTTTACTTTTAGAATAAATAAAATTGACTTAAAAAATGTTATCGATATTTTTGATTGTCGATTGTGTTAAACAGTTGATACTACCTATGAAGTCGACTCAATTTATTCTATGTATATGTAAGATTGGAAGTCTTAGGGAAGTGAAATTACGATGAAGCATTGCTTTCATAAATATATCTGGGGAAAAAGGTAATATGAGATATCAATTTTGCATGAGAATTTTTGTAGGTTTCTAAGAGAAAGTCAAAAATAATTAATTAAAACTCAATCAGTTGGTGTAATTTTAATATTTTGATGATATGGTCCATTTCAGAATAATTTTAAGTACTTGCTACTTTTTAAAGAAAATTAGGTTTATTTTTCTAAAAGAAAAATTAACTTGTATAAATGTTGTCTTTTATAATTTTCCTGATTTTCTTAAATGATTGAAATTTGATTGAAATTGAAAATTTGATTTAGCAATAATCAGCGAACTTTAGATGAGTGTGTTTGGAAATTTCTTTATACACGATATTTTAAAAGTGCGTCAACGCAAAGTGTATGAAAAAAGTGCTTCAATCATTAAAATCCCACTAAGACTTAGACCAACACAAAGATTTGATAAAAAAAAAAGGTCTTAGCAAATTGCGGTATTAATTAAAAGCCCATTAATACCTAGAAATAACACAAGAATATCACAGTCTATCACAGTTCGAACCTGAATTAGTGTTACTGTGTTATGGGATTAGCAAATGGGCTTTGCAACTTTAGATAAATTTGAAAAAATATTGTCGTCAATTATTGATGGAATATGGACAAGTTGACAAATATTGACAGCAATATCAAAACTCAATTTTGCAAATAAAAGAAAAAACGTCTATGCGATATTGCAGATTACTCTTACACGGTATTGCTGCATTACCATTTGCAGTGCAAATAAATATTGTGTGAAAAGTGCAAAAGAATTGCAAAAAATTTGAAATTTCATTAACAAAATTATGATTTTTGTTACTACCTATATAAAAATATGTAAATAATTGTTACAATTGTTGACATCAATATCAAAAAATTTTTTAATTGATGATGAAGAAGAATAAGAAGAAGGAGAAAAAAAATAAAAAGGTAGTACCTCCCATAGTTGTTATTGTTATTGTTATAAGAAAACGTTCGATGTTGTACTTTTTAGTTTTTGTACATTTTTCACAATGCCGGTAGTCCAATAGAAAATGTTATAAATGCATAATTGTTGAAATTTGTGAAATATATATTTAAAATTCAATCTAAAGAAAACAATAAAAAATGTAATTACTACATAAGCAAGTAATTTTAATACAATACAAAAACACATTTACACAAATGCATACGTACGATGATATACAAATTTATGCTCAAGAATATGTATGAGCAATCAATTTGTTATTGTTAGTTTTATGGTTTATTTATTTCGGTTTTTTTTTTTTTTTATTATGACTTTTGTTATTAGACGCTTCAAAGTGTGCTTAGCAAAATTATACAAAGCTTAAGAAAAAAAAAAACATAATAATGCATCAACTGCAGTATAATGTCAAGTTTTACTAATGAACTTGAATAATTGGTAATGATATGGATGCTCTAATACATTTATAATGCTAAAGAAAAAAGTTAAATACACACACAAATACATATAAATACATGAAAAAAAAAGTGGCATAATTGCAAAAATTATATTAAAATCAAATTAATTTAATAATGAAATGCAATATTCGCAATACAATCTTATTTATATGCAAACACACTACCAACGAGTAGTACAGTGGATACACTTGAATTAGTTAATTGAATAAATTTTATATGTTAATTTTATACTTTTTGATATTATTAAGCACCGATTTTTATACTTATAATTATTTATGATTCATTTATATACAATACATATATGTAAATTTCTAATTTCTATTCACGAGAGACACTCTGTCTTCTGATGAGAAAGGTTTCAATTTCAAATATTCTTATTCAATTGATTCAATTGATTCAATTGAACTGATCTGGTAGAAATTGTATTACAAAATTTCTATAATTTTTTTTTAACATGAGATGCTATTGCTCGTGAATAGATAATTATATTAATTATACTTATATGGTATTTGCATATTTACATATATGTATATATATAATTTATAAATATATACAAAACGTATATGTACGTGTTAAATCAAAATAATAATGGCAATAAAAAAAACAAAAAAAACAAATTGAAATCAAATAAATGTATCCCCATACATACATATGTACCCCCATTCCATAAGCAAAATAATAATTAAATACACACACACACACATACATGTGTACATACATAATATGTATGCATGTCTATTATAATAATCAAAAATGCATATCGAATATCGTACAATACACTATTTTTCCTTTTTCCAAACTTACAGATTACATTACATTACAATACATAAACATATTCGTCCATAAAAAATGCACTACTACTACTACTTATCTATACACATGCATAGATAGATGTATGTATGTGTGTATATGAAAAACACATAAATAATTATTATCGAAAATTGTTAATTACAAATTAAGTATAAATTATTTTAATTAATAATATACAGCTAAAAGGTGAAAAAAACAAAAACAAAAACAACAACATAAACACACAAACACATACATACTACATATATTCTTATAAAGCTTGTGGTTAAATGAAAAATATTACAAAAAAAAAAAAAAAAACAATTATAAAATCATATTTAACAAAAAAATAAAAATATGTATTTGAACAAAGAAATATTTATCAAAGTTGTTTTACTGTAACATCCGAAAGAAATATGATGGCGGTCCCAGAACTACTCGACCTAACAAGAAATCAACAAATTTGGGAAAATTTTTCTTTATTTCTCAAAGTAATCTCCTTTTTGTTCTATACACTTTTCCCCAGCGATATTATATAGCTACGATACCTTGTTTATAGTATGAACTGTCTAGCTCATTAAAATAACCATCTAACGCAGACTCCACCTCTTTATTGTTTGCAAATCTTCTACCCCAAGCCATTTTTTTCAAATTTGGAAATAGAAAATAATCCAAAAGAGCTAAATCTGGCCAATCAGGTGCGTGCTGAAGCAATTCGAGCTTTAACTCATTGATTTTGGCCATCGCAATAGCGGACTCTATAGAAACATCTTCATGACGTTGTTTTTGTTCTATTATGGCCAAACGCGGCACCCATCTTGCACATGTCTTTTTCATCTCCAAATTTTCGGTCAATATACTATGTATAGCACTTTTTGAAATGCCTATAATTTCACCTATCTCACGCACCTTCAGCCGGCGATCATCCAATACCATTTTGTGGATTTTCTTAACCGTTTCTGGCGTGACCACCTCAATTTGTCGACCACTACGGTGTTCGTCTTATTTACAAACTCACTGAGGTCGTTATCTTTCGATGGCTCCAAAAAAAATACTAAACAACGTGGCGTCTTGAAACTTAAAACATATGTTTTATAAGGTTGCCACTTTTCACCAAAGTAATTTTTTTTTTCAAACTTTGGGACCACGCTCGTAAATTTGATTAAAAAAGAGAATATTGAATTAAACCTTAACCTTTCTATAATATAATATGCGCGGAATGGCACGATGGTTATAGTTAAGGACCGAATTCGAATTGATCGGTCGATCGTCGCACGAGAGGCGAATAAACAGCATAAAGGGAATTTATGCGGAGAGTCAGGGTCAGGGCCATATGGTAAGTATGAAATTCAGGTACGTTAATAAAAAATAAGTGTTTATTTAAGTTAACTTATATTTTTCTTCCTTTCAGGGACCAACCATATGACTTGTCTAAAAGGATTTAGACACTTGGTAGTTATTTCAAGAATAACCTCGGCGATCTCCCAGCGTTCGGAATGTTTCGAGGGATGATGTGGCACAATTTGTGGCATCACGAATGGTGGTCGCCTTAACAAAATCTGAACTCACTATTTTGATATTCTTGTTACGATCCTTTAGGAATGAATATTAAATTTGGACAGTATTGGTAAGGGCATACATTAGTACTACACTTATATATCGTCATACGAAATAAATAAAGCCGTTACATTTGAAAAATTTCACAATAGAACCAAAGATGTTATAAAATGAAAAATAATAAAGTAATTGGCTAATATCACAATTACTCATGTTAAAAATCTTAAGCCATTACTTGTTCTAACGGTATGTAGATAGATAGGCTTGTGTGATTATTCGAATTATAAAAATGGTCTAATGGTCGGCCGGGCTGACCGATTTGTAGCCTGCTATATGGATATAAATATAGAATGTGGGCTTGTCATGTTCATTTTTTTTTTGCACAATAAACGAATTTTAGGATGCTGTAGCTCAGTGGTTAGTGCGATTGGTTTCTGATCAGTAGGCCGTTGGTTCAATCCTTGGATGAAGTGCAATTTTTACATCAAATACATTTTTCCTGTGATTGAATCCATTATCTACAGATCAGAAGGCTAATGCACTAAACACTGAGCTATAGCACCCACGTGAACCCACAAAACAAGCTTTTGAGAATCGTTTTGCGGTAAAATGAAATTACAAAAATCTCCTTACAGTCGGCTGGGGCCGACCAAACTATACCCTGCATATGTAGATTTATATATAAAAAGTTTACTCGAATATCCAACTTTTCTTTTATTTCCACTTTTTGAGAAACAATTTTTGCATATACTACTAATTTACACCCGAAATATGGTTGACTTTGACGAAGTAAAAGGATTTTAATATAATTCCGAGGCTTAGTATGGGAGCTATATAAAAAGTGGGCGTGGCTTACCACTTTCTAGTAAATCCAATTAATTTTTCAATGTTAATCCACACCTTAAATTTGGTGTCCTACGTTGAATAGTTTCTAAGTTATGGTGGTTAACATTTTTGTTTAATTTCCTCAACTTTGTATGGGAGCCCCAATAAGAAGTGGGCGTGGTACGCTGATTTTTCGCCAGATTATTTCCGACTACGATATTAATTTAAGTGTCAATTATGGTTATTGTAGACATAAGATTGCCTAAGTTACAGCTGTTTCAATTTAAAATTTGTATGGGGGCTACGATAAACACTGGGCGTGGTGCGCCCATTTTCTGTGAGCCTAGTTGCTCGTACAATACTAATCCATACCCTAAGTCTCGTTGTCCTAGGCTAAATGGTTTGTAAGCTATGGAGCGTAAAATCTTAGTTTAATTCACTCGACTTTGTATGGGAGACCCATGAAGGAGTGGGCGTGGCACACTGATTTTCTGCCAGATTTTTGCCGACTACGATATTAATTTAAGTATCAATTATGGTTATTCTAGACAGAAGATTGCCGAAGTTACAGCTGTTTCAATTTAAAATTTGTATGGGGGCTACGATAAACACTGGGCGTGGTGCGCCCATTTTCTGTGAGCCTAGTTGCTCGTACAATACTAATCCACACCTTAAATCTCGTTATTCTACGCTGAATAGTTTGCAAGTTATAACCGGTAACATTTTTTTTAATTTCCGCAACTTTGTATGGGAGACCCAAAAAGGAGTGGCCATGGCACATTGATTTTCTGCCATATTATTTCCGACTACCGTGTTAATCTAAGTGTCAATTATTGTTATTCTAGACAGAAGATTGTAGAAGTTACAGCAGTTTCAATTTAAAAGAAGTACAGACACTTTGTATGGGAGCTACGCTAGAAAGTAGGCGTGGCTCATCCACTTTTGGTGAGGTTATATAGTAGTATAACATAACTCTATGTGCAAAATATTGTTGTCCCAAGTGGTATATTGTGTGAGTTATAGCAAGTTAAAGATTTTGAAAATTTCGAGGTTAGTCGCTTTGAATGCTTGGTGTGGGCGTGGTTATTGACCGATCATGCCCAATATCAATCCCCTCCGTACCCTTGGATCATAGATTACTTATGCCAAATTTCATCGAAATAGCTCAATATTTACTCAAGTTATCGTGCGAACCAGCCAGGTGACAGACAGACGGACGGACGGACGGACGGACGGACGGACGGACGGACATCGTTAAATCGAAAATTTAATCGACGCTGATCACGAATATATATCCATGTCTATATCTCCGGAGATTCCTTCAAGTGGACACAAACATCTGACCGAAATGAATATACCATGCATATTGCATTATGCAGGGTATAAAAAGGAATGGAGCAGCGTAGACGCAATTACGTAGTACGCTGACGGGTCAAAGACTGAAAGTGGCACAGAGACAGGGATATACGGACCTAGATCCAAATACTCAGAACTCATGGGTATTTACTCAAGTATGCTTCAAGCAGAGATTATTTTCATCGATAGCTGTGCTCAGTTTAATCTAGATAGAAAGTAAAAACAACAAGAAATAGCCATATTATCGGACAGCCAAGCTGCCCTTCGAGCACTCAGTTCATATGAGGTGAACTCCAAGTTAGTATGGAATTGCCTACAAAAACTGAATCAGAAAAAAGGACAACAAAATCAGTATCTGCTGGGTCGCTGGACACATAGGAATTCAAGGTAATAAAGTAGCTGACGAACTCGACAGAAAAGGAGCCTCTACGAAAATGGTTGTGCTAGAACCATTTTGTGGTATAGGAACAGAAGTGTGGCAAGGAAAGTTAAGAGAACAAAAACGTCAAAAGAGACAAACACTCTTCGGAAGCCACTGATTGGTTACGTTAGGCTCAAGGGATACTTGAATAATTTAGTAATAGTATCTAGTCCATTGGGCAGCCTCTGCCACAAAGAAACTGAGTCGCCAAAGTACATATTATATAGCTGTAGAGCACTGAAGCACAGCAGACGTAAACACCTGGGATCAAACTTGATGCCGGGCAAAGAAATAGCAACGGTAGATCCAGCTAACATTCTAGTGCTTTTAAGAATGATGGGACTGGATGAGATTTTTTTTTTACCAAACAAGGGTTGTACAATAGATCTTTTAGGTCGCAGTACTTCATACTTCATTAATACATTATACATTACATGGGAGCTACTATAAACAGTGGGTGTGGCTTGTTAATTTAATCGCCATAACTTACAAAATATTCAGCGTAGGACAACCATATTTAAGGGTTGGTGTAAGAATAATTAGATTTACAAGAAATCGGAAAGTCACGCGCATTGTTTAACCACTCAGACCGACTGTAAAGTAATTTTTTTTTTCTAATTTCCGCGACTTTGTATTGGGGCTACATTATTTGCGACTACAATATTATCTAAGTCCCACATATGATTGTCCTAGGACCCAATACTTAGATGAATTTCATAAGGAAAATTTTCACTGATAATCTTATGGTAGGCCAACCCATATAAATTCTGTCATTAAATAAATTATAAAATTAAGTATTTGTTAATTGAATTGAAAAATTTATTAAATTGTTTATTTGATTGTACGATTTTATTAAATTTACTAGTACATTTGTGACAATTAACAATTTCATAGTAACTGTTGAATTAACATATTATAGATAATAGATACTCCAATTCTATACGTACTTACAAAACACTCACTTAAGTAAATTGTTCTTATAATAAAAAAATATTGATGTGAGACAATAAATAAAAATCTAGTATATTAACAACTAATATTTTGTTAATTGTTTTCTTCTATTTTATATAATAAGTACAAAATATAATTAAATTTGATATATAATAATCACATATCATACACATGTATTTTATATGTGCACGAGCCTTGCGACTGCATATAAGAAAATTTAATAAATAGATATGAATACATACAGTATGTATATGATGTTATTATATATTCGGAAATTAAAAACAATTTGAAGTAATACGCTTTTGATCATTATTATTATTTTTTTTTTTCTTTTAATTATTAAATACCACATAATTGGTATAGGTATTTAATAATAAAGTAGTCTAAATAGAATACTTTACAACACAACAAAATATTGAGATTATTTTTTAATACATTTTTTAACATTTAATTTATATTGTACAAATACATTTCACTACTTACACTACATTAGTATTATACTATGCAAATAACATAGAATACATAGAAATAAATTCATACAATTTGCTTCATTTCAAATTCAAATTTATATGTATTGATATTTCAATCGTCAGTTCATTATCTTTGATGTACATATGTATTATCCTCTCTTATACATATAATGTAGTATGTATATAAAGTGTATACTTTTTTATATATAAGCGACTAGAAATATAAATCACTTATGCATAAACTCCCACTCTCTCTCCCACTCTCTCCCTCTCTCTCGCTAGTATCTTCCTGTTTCTCTTTAAATATATTTTAAACAATTTTTTTTTACTTATTTATAAATTTTGTTAATTTTTTGTTATTGTAAATACATGCATTAAATACAATTAAAATTATTCATTTATCAAGAAATAGACGATGTCATATATAAAAATTGTTTGAGGAAAAGTTTACAAAAATTTATCATTAAAAAATAGCTTTCTTCTAAGATAAACATAGTTAAAATTACTTTAATTTAAATGTGAAATAGTATATACATAGCTGTGGCAAAAAGCAGTAACCGCTTAAGTCGATTTTTTCCACCGAGACCGCTGTATTTTATTACAATTTTCATGAAATTTGCAATTAAAAAAGGTGAGGAAATCAAGAAAAACCAAAAAATATATTGTATTCTCATTTTCTTCGAGGCGGAAAGAACCTGAATTTCTATTTTTAATTGCATTCGTACGTAATTTCGCTCTAATTGATTTACTAGGTAAAGAAATGGCGGCCAATTTGGCATGAAGACTAAAGAGCTTCTGGGCAAGCTAGCATCTTAAATTACCGTACCGAAACCAATCTTGACTATGTCAAACCAGAATATTAATTTATTAAAAAGTCTCAGACTTCCTTTCCTGATCTGGGAGAAAGATGGGTTTTTGCCGA
Source organism: Megamerina dolium (assembly GCA_963854835.1). Classification (NCBI taxonomy): domain Eukaryota; kingdom Metazoa; phylum Arthropoda; class Insecta; order Diptera; family Megamerinidae; genus Megamerina; species Megamerina dolium. The sequence continues at coordinate 23,153,324 of OY978528.1, read as the reverse complement.
ATTATTGTGTATCCCGCAAACTCGATGGAAAGGTAGATGGAGGTGTTTATCGGAACTCTGCCTGATCACTCTAGTGTGTTTCAGGCAGACATCAGAGCTATTCTTGCAAAGGCATTTGAAGTCTGAGTGACATCCAGGCTGCCATAAAAGTCCTCGGCACGTTTCTCCTTAAGTCCATTACCGCCTTTGGCTGTCGCAGATCTTTTAACGAGATGGCAGAGTAGTACAACATTCTGTTGCGCTGAGTACCCGGATAAAAAAGGTACCCATTTGTAGCACAGCCAAGTTGTTGTGGCCTCAACTCAGTAAGAAATTCACTCAAAATCTTAATGATCTTAGGAAGAAAGACACATTAATCGTGGTAGGAGTGGTCACGAGCCACTGTCTCATAGGACCTCACACTGTTTGGATGAGTTTGGGCTACCTCACGTATGACTTCTGTAGAAGCTGTAGAGATGAAGGAGAGCTAGAAACCGTAACACATCTGCTACACAACTGCCCTGCACTATGCAAAATATGAAAATTATTCCTGGATTCAGCGAGAGAGGGGAGTGGAAATATCCGCTTTGTCTCACAACAGGCCTTCTTCGCCTAGATGTGGTCTCTCATAGAGAGCGCGTCCACAGTAGACTATTCTACTCTCATTGCAGGTAATTTTTGAGGTTGTACCACCAAGCAAGTGACACCTTCAAAAATTTGAAATACCTTCAATTAACAAGTTTTTGTTGATTTATATTGCTAGGTTCAGGTTTCACTGAGAAATGAAAAAAATGCTCTCCTATAAAATTCTGGAAATTTGACTGAAGCGGTTACTGCTTTCGACCACAGATATAGTTTCTATTTTTTCAAATTTAGAGTAATTATAATGTTATATTGTGTATTGGTTTGGGGAAAAAGAAATCCATTATTTTGACGTTTTGTTTTTTTTTTCAAGACATTATTTCTCATGATTCAGATTGTACGACTTGGGTCAAAAATGCACCATTTTATATTATAGTATGTTGCCATTTCAGAGATAACTTCATAATGGCTCTGCCGTAGAAACCCAGATACCTAAACGAAGTCACTGTAAAAGTGTACGTGGTCTGGCGTAATGGAACACATAACATCTCTGATTTAGTTAAATCTAGCCGCTTCTGATCAATCATCAGCTTCAAACATTTCAATTGTTGACAGTTGCTGTTCCTTTTCAGCTTCACCAAATGTACAGCAAAGCCTATCTGCTCCTGGTTTGACCCCCGCTTTCATGAATCACGTATTTGAAGCATTCATTATTCGTCCCTAGTCACCATCTATCGTTTTCGTGATTGCCGTATGTGACACATTATTCGTTCCTAGTCACCACTCATTTAAGAAATGAGTCCTGTTAGTTCCTGTGTGATGCTATGACTGCTAGCATGTCAGTCTACTTCGATTATTTCCATGATTTTATCGATATTTTTGAGGAAGGAAATATCTAGCGAAAAAACCATGAATTTCTTCTTACCTAACTGATATTGATCAGTGTAAATGAATAAATTTGTGACGTGTGAACGAATTTGATCTTTGCGAACTCGACTTTATAACTTTATGATTCATGATTCATGACTCATGATTATGGTTAATTTTTCAAACATTAATTATTATTTGTACATTATAACTATTTGTCATTTAATTGAACACAATTCTGTTGACAGTGTGTGATTTTTGCTGTTTTTTCGGACTTATTACAAAATTTTCTGCACACAAATGGGCAGAGAATAATTTTTACTCATTAGAAATAAAATGTGGCTCCATTAGGTCTCTACATGATTCATCAGCAACGGAGTATCGGCTGTTGGATATGAAGATGGTCGGCGTTGACGATGTAAGGTGGTGAAATCTTCAAAACTTTGGCATGACAATGTCGATTCTTCATAGCGTGAATGTGTTGAGGTGCCAGATGAACGTCTCAGACCTGTATATGAATCGGTAATAACCTCTAATAATGCATCATCACTATTGTGAGAAATATTTGTAGGGTGAACGTTTTAAATTTGAATTTTTCGTAAATTTGTCTAAAGCTCAAATTATGTACCTATGATATCGATGATGTTCCAGTAAACTGCCAGTGGCAAATCTTAATTTCTTTGGTGATTCAAGCGATGAGGAACGTGTCAATGAATTACGTGGCATACCTTTATTTTTCAACGATGACCGTATGACACACTCATTAGTGAATGTCTGTTTAATTGTGCCCTGTATGAATTTGTTGAGGGCACGTGAACCACGACGCTGTGAACGTTCATAGGTGCGTTTAACACGTGCCTCTTCATCTTCGCCCAACAGCCAATATGTGCGTTGTTCACCTTTACCCTTCATTGAGATGATGCCACGTTCCTTCGCGGGAGAAATGATACCACTGTATGACAGGTATAAGTAGTGACAATCTTAATCTCACCTGATAATGATAACCGCCCAATTTTTCAAGTAACGCCTTACATTGCCAACTGCAGTGTATCTTCAATGGTACACCACTGGATTCCATGCGTGACGCTGTATTGACAGTATCGCCAAAGAGACAATACCGGGGCATTTTTAAACCGACCACACCAGCACACACCGGACCCGTGTGTATACCGATACGTAACAATAGTTTATTCGAAGGTCTATGACGTATTTTAAACTCAGAGACTGCGCTCAGTAAATGCAATGACATGGAAGCGATTTCTGCCGCATGCAAATCACCATTTCGTATAGGAAGTCCAGAGACCTGAAAAAAATGCAAGCATAAATAATTGCTATTTGATAGTACGGATGGTATTTAATTGAAAATTTCACAAAATACTTTACCACCATGTAGGCATCACCGATGGTCTCCACCTTGTAGACATCATAATGGCCAATAATGGAATCGAAACATGTATACAGATCGTTGAGAAAGTCTACAACTTGTAGCGGTGTACTCTCCGCCGACATGGCAGTGAATCCGACAATATCGCTGAAATATATCGAAACCTGTTCATAACTTTCCGGATCGACTTTGTGACCCTTCTTCAGCTGTTCAGCCACGGGTCGTGGTAACATCTCCAGCAACAAGGCATCAGTCTTCTTTTTCTCCTCCTGTAATTGATCGGTGCGTTCGTCCACCAATGCTTCCAGATTATTTGCATACTTCTCCATCATAGCCATCATATTGTCGAATATATTCGGTTTCATACCCTTACGCAGGGGACGCAATTTGGCACGGATTGTCTTAAAATCGGGTCTCTCTTCGGCGCGTTCACACCAGCATTCACGCAATGTTTCACGCACACAATCGAATGATGTTTCGAGTGGTTGCAACGATGGACGATATGGATATAGATTATCTTGTACGTGTAAGACTTTTTGCAGACATTGCATTGGGGTGAGACCAGTTTCACCGAATGGGCCGCGACGTGTATGAATTTCATAGAGTACAATACCAAATGAATACGAATCGCCTTTCTGTGTGCCCATCACCAATGAAGATGGACCTTGTCGCAATAATTCTGGTGCACGATAAAGTAGCTCTGAACAAAGGACGATAGAGAGAGAGAGAGTGAGAGAGAGAGAGAGAGAGAGAAAATGTGAATATTACAAAATTTTCTCTTCGTTTGTTTTCCACATCATTCCAATTGTCTAACGGACTAACGTACTAATGGAATATTAATGTTGAAAGTCAATTTTCATGTACTTGTATATGTGCACTTACTTGTACATTTTGTTGCCATACTCTGTATATCAGTGGAATTATCTTCAATGCCCTTCTTAAAGGCAAACAAACCAAAATCGGTTAACTTAACAACCCAGCGTGAATCGATAAGGCAATTTGATGTACAGAGTGAACCATGAAAACGAATGGGCGATTCATGTAAGTAGATGACACCCTGCGGGAGTTAAACTTGTAAGTTTGTTGTTACATATTACTTGTGTTCGTGTGTGTGTGTGTGTAGAAACAATTGAATATTGAATATTGAAAGCGAACATGTACCAGCACTACTTACACGTATAATGTCAGCCACAATTGAAGCAATGAACATATTATCCAATTTAACATCCTCATTCTCCAGTATATCCTTTATAAATAATAATAATATTCAAATAATATTAAAATAGTGTGTGTGTGTGCGGCATTACCTTTAAACTTCCACGTGTACAATACTCAGTGATAATACAAATATTTGGCGGTTCTGTGCAGGCACCAATAAAAGCACATATATTATCATGACGTGCGTCGCGTAACTAAACATTGAATAATAAGTTATTGATAATAGCAAAAAAAAATAAAAGAAAGAAATGAAAAAAAAAACAAATGAAATGCCATCTAAACTCACTTAGTCGAACACTTCAAGCATCACTTCCTTTCACTTACCAATTTTAATTCTTTTTTCATTTCACGCGTTATATCGACACATTTTTTGCGCACTTTCTTAATGGCATACAATTGCCCCTTATACAAACCGATGGGCGTAAAAATGGTTGTATAACGAAAATCTGCATCCGGATTTGAACTAAGGCTCACTTGACTCGTACGTATCAATGGATGCGTTGACTAGTATGTGGAATAAAATGTAAATGAACATGGTAAAATTATAACAATCGATTTTTGAAACAATGGTGGAGAATATGCATAATGAGAAATAAAAATATTTAAAAAGAAAAAGAAAAATTTTCAAGAAGAATTACTAAATATATGTAATATATGTAACTGACTCGTGAGCATTCAGTGCAGCATTCTCTGAATTGGAACGAGAGTCACGTCAAATGGGTCTTACGGTGAACGAGGATAAGACCAAGTACCTAGTGTATACAAACAAAGAGTCCCGGTGTCTTGGACAACACATCACTGTTGACAATTACACATTCGAAGTGGTGAAGGACTTCGTCTATCTTGGAAGCAGCAACAACTGTACTGAACGTCAGCCTTGAGATCATGCGTAGGATAACTCTTGCTAACAGGTGTTACTTTGGGCTGAGTAAGCAATTGTGTAGTCGAGCCATCTCTCGAAGATCGAAAATCACACTCTACAAGTCCCTCATTATTCCTCTTCTAATATATGACGCAGAAGCCTGGACAATTTCCACCACGGATGAGAGGATGCTTGGAGTTTTTGAGAGAAAATTTCTGCGCAGGCTCATCGGACCTATTTGCGTTGATGGCGAATACCGAATGAGGTACAACGATGAGCTGTATGAGCTGTATGAGCTGTACGCTGACATTGACATAGTCAAGCGAATCAAAATCCAGCGTCTGCGCTGGCTGAGTCATCTCGAGCGAATGGAAGAAGACGAGGATATTTAATTTGACACCCGCTGGAGGACGCAGAAGAAGAGGAAGACCAAACCTCCGTTAGAAGGACCAAGTGTTGAGTAACCTGGCGGCGCTTGGAATATCCAATTGGCGCCAGCAAATGAAGAACAAAAAAGACTGGCGCCGCAATATATGTTCGGCCTAAATCGATCAACGGTTGCCACATAAGAAGAAGAAGAAGAAGAAGAAGAATATGTAATAAGGGGGTTAAATTGTAAGAATCATTTGAAGCATTTCTTTTCACAGAACCATAAAGAAGATCCTTACTTGGACCCATCTGTTTTTTTTTTTTAGTTTTTCTTATAAAATTATCAATTTGGTACGCGAATCTTGGTGGAAATAAGTGATAAGTGTATTCAAAGGAAATATGAAATATGTTGCATCGCTCAACCGGAGAGTTCTGGACTTTTTGCAGAAAGGAAGAACAATCACAATTGGAGGAAAGTGATGTACCACGCACATAGTGCACCAGCATATACATTGACAACTGTCCAAAAACTAACAATAAAAATGGTGCAGCAAAGTGGGACTGATCATTAACCCAGCAAAAACCACAATTGTTCGATTCACTAGGAAGTACAAACTTTGGAATTTAAAAAATATTAGCTTAGACGGTGCAGAGATAGAGCTACAGAAAGAAGTCAAATTTCTGGGCGTAGTACTAGACCAGCGCCTACGATGGAGGACACATATAGAAAATGTGGCGAAAAAGGCCACTAGAATATTTATGATTTGTAAATCGATTGCAGGAAAAAGTTGGGATTGCACACCAAAGATACTGAGATACTGATATACACAGACCCATGATAAGCTATGGAGCTGTCGTCTGGATGAACTGCACAAAGCTTCAAGCTGTTACCACCATACTCAGCAGGATTCAAAGGCAAGCATGCGTATGTCTAACAGGAGCTATGCGTACATGTCCAACAGCACCATTGGAAGTTCGCTTGGAAATTATACCTCTTCACATTCACATCCAGTCCCAAGCAAAGAGGGCTATCATGAGAATGACTGCTGTTAATAGCGGACCAGGCAGATGAATGGACCGCAAGAAATATGATGTTCTAATAAAACAGCATCCTGAAGTCGGAAAGCCGAGGGACTCAACGCATATGGAATTCAGCTTTACTAAGCGATTCCAAACGGAGCTCAGTAATAAAAACAAATGGGAAGATATATCTAAAACATACGGGATAAACCAGAACATGATAGCATGATTTACGGACGACCCCTTGACTAATGAAGAGGCCTTTAGGTAACAATACTACTGTCTTTCAAGCGGAAATATACGCGATTGACAGGTGTGCCCACTTCAACATCATGCGCCAATACCAGAATAGAAGGTTCGCAATCCTGACATACAGTCAGGCTGCTATCAAGGCACTGAACTCTAACCAGTTGAAATCAAAACTGGTGTGGGAATAAACTTGGTGAAAATACCCAATTATGGATCCTTTAGGTTTCAGGACATATTGGAGTTGGAGGCAACGAGCTGGCGGATAGTCTTGCCAGGAAGGGAGCAGCAACACCCTTTGTAGGCCCAGAATCCTAAAGGAGTGAAGAATCAGAAAGACAATCATACAGGGAAAATCTACCAGGGTTGTCCCAATCCAAGATACTTTTAGGGACCTGTAACCTAAAACGACTTGAGGAATGTATCAGTTTAAACGAGAATAATATAACAATCATCACGGGATGGGATTATTGACAGGACACTGCAGGCTGAATTATCACCTGACGAAACTGAGAATCTTCTCCGATGAAATCTGCCGACATTACGGGAAGGGGAATGAAACTGCAAAACATGTGTTGGGAACGTACCCAGCACATATGCACACAAGAAAGAAAACTTGGGGGAATTTATAATACCAGAAAAACTGCTGCTGAAGTCCATTAGGGTAGAATCTATACTAAACTTCCTTATGTAATTCGGACTTAGAGGAATACTCTAGTCCATGATGGGGTACAAAATAAACCTAGGGTCGTAGTGCAATACAACCCTCTAACAATCAGAATAATAATGATAATCCAAATTCTATGAATTGACCTCATTGGCACCGATTGATGAAAATATGGCTTGGAGCAAAACGAACGAATACTTTATCGCAGAGTTTAAAAGAAAAAGGAATTTTAAGAACTTGCATTTTCATTCTGGTACTTACTAGTAGACCCTGGTAGATAAATTTTTTTATTTTCAATAAGTATTTCATCTGAGTTTTTTATTACAAAAAAAAAAAAAAACATTTGGAATATTACATTACCTCTTTGGTTACAGGTAAATTAAGAAGTAATGCATGTGAATCAATTCGGCTTACAGAAATGAATATAAACGATTATTTTCATTGATTTTAACATTAAATTTCTAGAGCAAAATGATGATTTTATTGAATTCAGAAAAATAAAAATAAAATACTTTGCAAAGCTTATTACAAAGGATCGGTTTTCTGCCATTTCAACAAGATTTATACTGAAATAGTTCTTATTATTATTCTGATTCTTTGTTTATGAGTAGTATTCTATTTTGAACACATCTTTTATTAGTTTTATTGCCACCAATGTCATTATTTTATTTTATGAATGTTGTTTTGTAGCCTTTGTATGTACGTACGATATAGGGCGGGGGGGATTATGTTTATGTAGCATCGCTTTCATCTCAAGCGAATTTAACAATAACAAGTCGTCTCACATGTAACTGATATGGATAACAAACAAACTTGAATTCGGATTCAAAACCAACTGCTATTGGATTTTTATGCTTAGATGCTTCTGTCTGTGTAACTAAGCGTCTATCCATTTTAAAATATACATTGCGAATATGTGCGCACATAGTATATTGTATATGTATATTTATTCGAGCAATAACTGACAACAATATGCAATGATATGAAATTTATGAAGGCGTTGTTGCGGTCACAATGTGATAAAAATAAATTTTAAAATTTCATACTTCTTAAGCATTTCATACCAAATCACGATTTAAATGAAAAATTACAATGGTTGAATTTTTAGATATCTATCAACCACAAATGTTTAATTCATTTCAAAAACTGTCATCTATCACTTTTAGACCCCAATGCCATTATTATAAGTGGGCGGTCCCAGAAATACCCGACCTTACATATTGGTTGCTGGCAGTAGTTTGAAAAAAATTACTTTGATGAAAAGTAACAACCTTTCAAGGCTCCACGTTGTTTAGTATTTTTTTTTTTGAAGCCATCGAAAGTTAAGGACCTCATTGAATTTGTAAACATGGAAAAAATTGGTCACTGTTATGTAATTTAATACTTTCATTTGAAAGGTCTCAGTCCAACGAATATTAAAGCCGAACTAGATTCTACTCTGGGGGGAGTCTGATCCTTCGTTTACGACCATAAAATATTGGGTGTCAGTGCTTAAACGAGATCGTACGAGCTGCCAAGACGAACACCGTAGTGGTCGACCAATTGAGGTGGCCACGCCAGAAACGGTTAGGAAAATCCACAAAATGGTATTGGATGATCGCCGGCTGAAGATGCGTGAGCTAGGTGAAATTACAGGCATTTCGAAAAGTGCTATACACCGTATATTGACCACAGATTTGGAGATGAAAAAGCTGTGTGCAAGATGGGTGATCCGATGCGTTTGCTCACAATAGAACAAAACCAACGTCTTGAAGATGTTCCTATAGAGTGTTTGGCGATATTTCTCAGTAATATAGCCGAGTTTTTGCGTCGATTCGTCGATGGATGAGACATGGGTCCACCACTTCACACCTGAGACAAAGGAGCAATCAAACAAGTGTAGACTGAAAGGGGAGAATCATGACTAAAGAAGGCGACAGACAGTTCCATTTGCAGGCAAGGTTATGGCGTCTGTTTCTCCGCTATTGGGATGGCCAAAATCAATGAGTTAAAGCTCGAATTGCGTCAGCACGCACCTTATTTGTCAGATTTAGCTTCTTCGGTTTATTTTCTATATCCAAATTTGAAAAAAAAAAATGGCTTGGTGATAGAAGAGATTTGCAAAGTATGAAGAGGTGGAGTCTGCGTTAGATGGTTATTTTAATCAGCTAGACAGTTCATACTATAAACAGGGTATCGAAGCTTTGGAATCGAAGCTGGGGAAAAGATGTATAGAGCTAAAAAGAGATGATGTTGAGATATAAAGAAAAATGTTCCCAAATTTGTTGTGTTTTCTTTGTTAGGTCGGGTAGTTCCGGGATCGCCCTCGTACGTTAAAGTTATTGCATTATATTAAATCTCATTGTAATGTTTTTATGCTTTTATAGGTCACATTGAAGTGGCGGCTAATAACAATAAGTATGTTACAATCGAAAATGAAACAACTGAACGAAAAAAGCCGCCCTTATCTGAAAGAATTATTTTCATGATGCTTATTCTGTCCTTATTAAGGATATTTACTTACTAAATGGAAATGGAGTAAAATAGAAGTTGCTGCATATAATATAGTTATAACAACAACAACAACAACTTTGTACTTCATACATATAATAATAGTACATATTTACATTGGATATGGGAATCAACTTACTCTCGTTTGTTTTTGACTAGTTGTCTCCTTTTCACTCTCATGCATTTGCACTTCACGAAAATCTATTTTCCACAATAAACTATCCAACTCTTGTTCATAGCGCCAATTTCGATACAATACCAATGATACAATGCCCAAGAGTAATAATGCGCCACCGGCAATACCCGCTGAAATTTCACCAGTATAACCTACATGAAGAAGAACAAAACGAAGAACAAAGAAAACAACATAGAAATTTTATTAACAATTTCGATTGAAATGAACACAAGTTGAAATAAATATAAAAGGTTATCATACGTACTAATGCATTTTTCACCAGCAAAACCACATTTAGGCTCTGCAGCCGGACGACCAGCGCCCACCCATTCTACTTTGCCATATAAATTGAGATCCTGTGTATAGGAAATGGAGATAAAAAGACAAACAAAGACAAATAGTAAATGTTCGTTTTTTTTTTTATCGATATTTCAAAGATCAAAGAACAGTTACAGATGCTGTTGATTAAATTGAAAATGACAGCTCACCTGTAAATACGACTTCAGTGTGAACGCATTTGTTTCATAAATATATTTGTTTGTATTTATATGTTTGTATATATTTACATGAATGTGTATTTGTGGTTGTGTGTTTTATGTACAATTTAATTTTCAAAAAATTTTGGTAAATAAATTTTGAAAAATAAAAATAAAAATTTTTTTATTAATTATTATTATTTTTTTCTGTTGCAAAAGTTCAATAGCATCATTAATTAATTATTAAGAAAATTATTTTCTTATTTTTTTTTTTTTTTCATCTCATTTCTTTTACTTTCTTTGAAATATGAAAATAAAAATTGCCATAATAAAAAAAAAACAACAAGAAAAAAATTCTATAGCATACTTACTGGCAATTTATCACTTTGTGGTTGACTAAATGTCCCTACTGGTATTAAACCGACAACAGATAAATTTTTATTATTACGCGCATAGCCACGCGTTAATACTGTGTAATTGCCTGCAGCATCGCCATTTTCATCAATATACACATGGTAACTGTGTTGAGAAGTGTGTTGGAAAATTTTCATACCGAAAATAAATTGGAAGAGTAAGCTTAATAAATTCATGTCATTATGAAGGAATTAAGAAAACAAAAAAAAAAATATTGATATTAAAATATAATGAAAAATATTTACATTAGATTGAGTCGCTTTTCATCCCTTCATTGGAAGATTGCTTTGAAAGCAACTCGACGCAGAAGATCAATAATGTCTTGGAACTAAATATAATGGTCATCGAGAAAAAATTTCGCATATTTAAGTATTATATTTGCAAATCGACTATTAAATATTTTTCACAAAAAAAAAAAAATGAAAACTTAAATGATGTCGAGATGCTTTCAATGTGAGCATTCAATTAAGAGATGTACATTTGCAACTTTTTTTTATCGACCCACCCTAATGTACAGACATATTAATATCCAAAGTTAAATACATTGTATGTACATAAAAAAAAAAAAATATACGAAAACTCATAATAGTTTAATGAAGCTCTTTTGCTGAGATGAAATTTTCACTTAAATCAAGCAATGAAGTGGTAACTTATGTAAATATTGTAGCTTAAAGGAAGAGAACAAAGAAAAATAATATCAAATTCATTTTGCCACAAAATTACCACTTTTGCTTTCGTCCGCACCAGTTGGTAAATATAAACAATCATTGTTGCCTAACAATAAATCCATGATCCGTCTCGCCTATACTACGTCATTAGTCTAACAATATTAAGGTAGCTAATTGGTATGTAATTGGTGGATGTTACAATGAAAAATGGAATTTACAGACTCTAATTAGCTCAATAAGAGTGCATTTTATATGGCAGCTTCCACATACTTTTCGAATTTCCGGCCCTGGCCAGACTACGCCTCAAACACTTTCAACTGAGTTTCCCAACACCAGCTTCAATCATCAAAAGTTCGACAATATCAATTCTATCCTTCATTAAAAAGGTAGTGGAGATTCTAGTGTCGTAAACGGGCTTGGGTACAAAAGATCTCGTTTGATCGCAGCGCCCGTAACACTTGTGGTTTGCCCCCAGAGATATCAGCTATAGGGCTCATATCCTCTAACAGACCTTGGTCTGGTTTCGAGTGGTCCACTTGATGAACAAGGATTATGTGCTTGTTACAACGTCACGTTCTCTTTTGATTGATTGATAAGGTGTAGAGATAGACGGTAAGTATATTTGGGAAAAATATTGAAGAACTAAAAATAATGAAAATAAGAGTTGCATTTCACCCTTCTAGAGTCTAGATTCTTTGGAAGCTATGGAGTATTTGTCAAATTTCAAGGGGTTTCGTTCATTTTGTATGGCAGCCACTTTAAGGGATTGCAGATAGGGAAAATATTGAAGAATTTTACTAATGGGGTCGGAGCTATATTTCTCCCTCATAAATGTGATTCCTGAGGAACTAAGAGATTATTTATTGATTTTCAATTATTTTTTTCGTTTTGTATGGTAGCTCTCTTAGGGATAATGTTATGATGAAAAAATGAATGGGGTTGGTAAGAAATTTTCCCTATCTAGGGCCGTCCTCGACGTGCTAGGCTTGGAGATAGAGCCGAGCTGAGCTTCTCTTTCAGAACTGTTGCGTGTGTGTGTTAAATTTTTGGACAGTATTGGAAAAGGCCCACTTATATTACCCGGCTCCGAATAGCAGAACCCGTGTGACATCACTTTTCTGAACTATGTCACAGTGCTCTTTTAGAAGCTTTTTAATGCCGGAAAAATAGCCATTTGCTTGCCGACAGGTGGGCACCATTCGAAAGAAAAATCTTTTCGATATGAAAGTTGTGCTTCAGACGTGGATCGAACTCACAATCTATATGTTGGAAGGCCAACGCACTAACTGCCGTGCTACGACACCACCATTGTTCCATTTCTCTAGTTCACCATTTCTCAAATTCATCACTGAATTGAAGGATTCAATTGTGCCATCTCTAGAATGTCAATAAAACCGTTTAATTTAAGTTTTGTCATATTTATTATGACTAATATAAAGTAATATAGTAAATTTATCACTTACTTTTAGAGTTGTAACTTCAGTTAGACGATTTAAGCACGGCGGTCTTTTTTTTTCAAACCCAACCACTGAATGTAAAATTTTAATCATCCAGTATGATATTAAGAAATTATGAATTGAATTAAGTGAGCTACTCAGAGTGGAATGAAATGTTTCAATTTCTACTACACACAGTCTCATTTCGAAAAGTATCTTGAGCTTTTGCATTTGAATGATGACGGCCTGAGTTCGGCCGTCTGAATTCCGGGTTAATATTGAGTTCAGTGGTCCAAAGTCTTATTGTTGCATTCTATGATGCTTAAACTCAGTTCGAGTTTGATTCCTCATCATTTAAATTGCCCTTCAAATGCAAAACTCTAGTCACTAGGCGCTATTTAGATTATATAAAGAAAATCACAAATCCTAAAATCGCAACTATTCATATTTTTTTCATATTTTTCTATTAAAAAATTGTATTCATTCAATTCACTCATGCCTTTAAAGCACAAAAATTAGGATTTTTAATACGCATTTAGTTATTCGAATGTAAAAAAAAAAAATCATAAGGTAAACAATTTTATAATAGCATTATTATTATTGTAGTCCTTATTGCTTTCCCCAATTTTACGTTTAAACAATTTTCTGTCATAGCAATAAAACCTATTATATTATGTTGTGAATGTAATCTTTAATTTGCTTCACATAGACCAATAGTAGATATATAGTATCATACAAATAAACAATATTTTTTATTTTCTTATCTACATTTTTAATATATTTCATTGCAACCACCCATAGAAAATGAAAGCAAAAAGAAAAAATGGGAATGAAAAAATAAAAATTATAATGCTTAAAGCCTTAGTTAGACTCACCCCATAGCACTTTTATATTTGGACCCTTTTACGGCCGCAATAATAGTTGTACCATTTTTCGGTTTGCCGCCCTCTTCAAGAACTTTTATTAAGGCATTTGCATACAAATGAACAGCATCATACAGATAGGCAGCCTCAGCGCTTATCTACAAAAAAAAAAAATTGGTATGATAGATGGGTAGCACAATTTTGTCAGCATTTTTACATTCATAAGTGTCGACATGTCGACAAACATGTATGTGTGCGTATAATGTTGAAAAAAAAGTGAAATAAACAAATTGCATAGGTTTTAAATATTTAAAATTTTTTTTTTTGGGTAAATTTTTTGTATGCATCATTCTCTAAAAGTTTACATATTGTTGATTATAATTGACCAACCTGTTTTGAACCTCCAAAGTATCCAATGGGATTTGGAAAGTTAAATGGCGGTTGCTCCATATATTTATTTACCTAAAAATCAAAAGTGAGGAATGAGAAAAGAGAGAGAGAAAGAGAAAGTGAAAGAGAATTTAATATTATCTACTAAATTCAGAAAATTTAATTTTAAAATATACCTGTAAAACAGACAGTGTATATTGTATAACAATTCATAAGCATAGCTACATAATCGTACGTAACCTCAACATTCATAAATTTTGTTATACAATAGGTACATACCAACGTTAATATGGCTTAACAAATATTTTTCATAACAAATTTTAATAATGTCAAAACCAATAAATTTAGTATCAACTAAAAAAATTAAAAAAAAAAAAAAGATTGCTTAGTGCTGAGCCATTGTCGAATTTAGAAGGTACTAAACACTTTGGCGCATCCTAAAAGTATGCAATAATGGAGGTAAATTTTTTCAACATTAATTTTAACTGCCACTATAAAAGCATCAATTTTGTAAGGGAGTCCCCCTAAGAAGTGGAAATATAAAACTTTATTCGAAATTTGCAAGATTTCAATCTGAGAATTATCCATTTATATAGACTTTCTTAACAAAATAGTTGACCCAAATGTCAGGCACTGTGATCTAAAAGTTGATATAGAAACATATGTTTAATCTGGTGAACCCCTTGGCTTGCCTGAGGCAAAGGATACTGCTCCAGTAGGAATTCCAAAAGGTTTTGCCCATTGATCAGGGTCTATACAAAAAATTGCGACCTAAATTATTTACTAAACACTTTTGCTCATCCTAAAAGTATGCAATGATGGGGGTAAATTTTTAAAACTTATTAGTTTTAACAAATCTTCATTTTTCTAAGGGAGTCCCCCTAAGAAGTGGAGATATGAGTTAAGTACATAAGAGGGCGGTCCCAGAACTGCCCGACCTTACAAAGAAAACAACAAATTTGGAAAAACTTTTCTTTATTTCTCAACATAATCTTCTTTTTGCTCTATACACTCTTCCCAGTGATATTCTATAGCTTCGACACCCTGTTTATAGTATGAAGTGTCTAGCTCATTAAAATAGCCATCTACCGCAGACTCCACCTCTTCATTGTTGGCAAATCTTCTACCACCAAGCTATTTTTTCAAATTTGGAAATAGAAAATAAACCGAAGAAGCTAAATCTGACGAATAAGGTGCGTGCTGACGCAATTCGAGCTTTAACTCATTGATTTTGGCCATCGCAATAGCGGATGTGTCAACTGGTGCATTGTCTTGATGAAACAACACTTTCTTTTTCGCCAAATGCGACCATTTTTCTTTAATTTCATCACTTAAACGCTCCAAAAAACTATCATATTACTCGCCACATTGATTGTTTTTCCATTTTGAAGATAATCAATAAAAATTATACCACGTGCATCCCAAAAAAAGAGGCGCCATAACCTTGCCTGCAAATGGAACTGTCTTCCCCCTTCAGTCCACTGTTTTGACTGCTCCTTTGTCTCAGGTGTGAAATGGTGGACTCATGTCTCATACATGGTACCGAATCGACGCAAAAATTCGACTTTATTACTGTGAAACATCGCCAAACACTCTATAGAAACATCTCCAAGACGTTGGTTTTGTTCTATTGTGAGCAAACGCGGCACCCATCTTGCACATAGCTTTTTCATCTCCAAATCTTCGGTCAATATACGATGTATAGCACTTTTTGAAGTGCCGGTAATTTCGCCTAGCTCAACACCTTCAGCCAGCATTCATCCAATACCATTCTGGCGTGGTCACCTCAATTGGTCGACCACTACGGTGTGTCTCTTGGCAGTTCGTACGACCTCGTTTAAATTCGGCCACCTAATATTTTATGGTCGTAAATGAGGGAGCAGACTCTCCCAGACTAGAATCTATTTTGGCTTTAATATTCGTTGGACTGAGACCTTTTAAATGGAAGTATTGAATTACATAACGGTGACCAATTCTTTCCATGTTTACAAATTCAATGAGGTCGTCAACTTTCGATGGCTCCAAAAAAAAAAAAAAATACTAAACAACATGGAGCCATGAAACTCCGGACGAAAATATAAATTATTCCTTAAGGTTTGATTCATGTGCGACTATTGTCGATCTTCCAATGTCTTGGCATTCAGTTTGTATGGGAGTTCTTTTAAAAGGCAGAGAGATAAGGGGTAAGTTTGATCGGAGTTTGATCGGAGTAAGTTGTCGAGAAGAGAAAAATTACTGAAGGGCAATTCTACATTTTATCACTACAGCAGCAATTCTTGGGATTATTTGATGACTTTCAAATTACCTAAAAAACGACAAATATCTCCATAACTGCCCAATGGAACTGTATGATCGACCCCCATTAAGATTGCATTTCCGCTATCTCTGTCCCTTAAAGAGACTGCTATAGGTTAGGTTAGTAAAAGTAAAATTAAATATTGGAATCGCCACAATTCTTTGCACCACATCGCATCTCATCCTCACTAAAATAGTGATATGGTGGCTGTTAAGACTAAAAGTGGCTGCTAAGTCTAAAAGTATGTCAAGAACTGGAATTTCTCTATGCTACCTTGGAAAGAAATGCTTGAAATAATAAAAATTTTATATTTTTCACTGAGCCAGGTAGCTAAAATTGTCCTATATAAAATTTAACCACCACTACAACGACAAATTTTATTTGTATGCCAAACAAAATGACATCAAAATTATGAAATTATATTAGAGCATCATTAAAAATTATTTCAAGATTTCTAATTGATTAATTTGTTAACACAAGTGCCTTCAACAGATATTTTTAATTATCAATTAATCTCGAATTTCCCATATGAAATTTATTGCTTACAATTTGCGGCATTTCTAACAACATCTGATACCATTGAAATCACTTAATCACACACAAACTAAAGTGAACCACAGACTTGTACATCGCAATAATCGCAATTAATATTCAAGAGGCAAACGTATAACACTAAATAATGCTAATAAACTCTTCATTAGTCGGTACATACACACATACATACATGCATACATATTACGAGTATTTACATATTTGTCAGTTGTCTTTATACACGTAATCATCCCTTTTGTAAAGTTGAATATTCGAATGTTCAACCTCTGTAGACATCATCATGACTCACCTCTTTAGCAAATTGTTCAAAAGCCATCGGTGCCGTTGGATAAATCCCCAAATACGATTGAAAAGCCAATACTGCATTGCTATCGATTCTCTCCAACAATAAGCCGCGCAGATATTTATCCGGTGCCGAGGGATCATACTGTTCGATGTCAATGCCAACAACAAAATATTCGCCCTTTGCCAGCAGACCCTTACGTTGTAGGCTGACCATAAGACCGACATGCTCATAATAGTGGCCAAGTATAAGATAAACTGAAAGAGATTTAGAAGGCCGGAATACAATAAAATTTATAGTGTATATGTACGTAGTAGTTGAAAGTAGTAGATGGTGGATTATTTTTAACACATGATTGTTAGTTTGATTGCCACTCAAGTGTATGAATACGAGTATACTAGTACATATTGCCTGCTAAATAATAAAACTGACTTTAATGTAAATTGTAGGAGGTTAGCATTTACACTCGTATGCTTCGTAATAAAATAAATCCCATTTCCATTGTTATTTATTTACATACTTGTATATGATTTTTGATCCCTTGATTCCAAAACAAAAATAATATCCCCACTAAAAGATTATCTTAATTAAATCATTCATTCATCTATAGAGTTCTGTTAAAAGTAAGTACGTCGCAATTAAATAATCTTACTATGCAAGTTAGGGTGCATCAATTTGTTTTGGGATTAAAACAAAGAAAATTGTAAGAAAAATTTCCCAAGAAACCATAGTTCTAAAATCAACGTTTCGACGAGAATATTTGTACATATAAAGAGTAATCCAATAGAAGGTAATTTTTCCAATAGTGAAAAAGTACCTCCGGGTGACAACTGTCATTTTCATATGACATTTGCGTTCATTATTTATTGACATTTCACCATGAATAGATTTACGCCACAGCAACGTTTACATATTGTTGAAATTTATGCCCAAAATCAGCCACACAGCACACCAAACCATTGATTTATTGATAGAAAGATTTAATGAGAACATAATATCAAAAAATCGACCCGTGAATAGGTCTTCAAAATCTTGTGATCTGACGCTGTTGGATTGCTTTTTCATGGGGGTATGTGAAATTACAATCGATTCTTGCATTAGAAGCAAACATAACACGTGTTATTTAAGTAATATAGACCGAAAGCTCGAAAATTTGACTCATAGAGCCAGTTGCAAACAACATTTAAAAGAAATTATTTTCAAATATTAAATGTCGTAAACCGAACTTACGTCTCAAATAAAATTTTTGATTATTAAATGCTTTTTATTAAAAAAAAAACTTACGGCAGCTCTTATTGGATCACTCTTTACAAGATAATTCTAAAATATGTGACACTTTTATAGAAAACTGATTTAAATTGAAAAATTATCAACCTGTACTCGTATCATCGGCTAAGAGCTTATTCAAAATGAAATTGTCTCAGCTCATTTGGAAAAAATTTGGCAGCCAAATAAAGCTTTTGATGGAGTTTTGATGGATAACACAGCTCCATCTCGTCGGAATTTTCAGGGTGACATGACGTGTTATCCAAGACGCAGAGACTCTTTGTTTATTGAAACTAGGTGCTACGCCATGCTCTTGATCCATAAGACCCATACGACGCGACTCTCTTTCCAACTCTGAGAATGCTGCACTGACAGCTCGTGTGTTCATGCCATAGATTGCATTCCATAGACTACATTTCTACTATCCGTTTGGTCGAACAAAAATCGATGCACCCTAATGTATGTACATACATACAACATTAAATGTATTAATCCACAGTACATTTATTTATTGTTATTATGCCATAAACAACTAGCATGAATGCGCTTCTATTTATTTTTACTAAAAAGAGCCTCATAGTGAAATTTCTATTGTGCTGCATTCCAGTATGAAAATTTTTTGCCTTCAACAAGACTGTGTAAATATGAATTGAGGGTTGCAAAAATTCATAAGTAAATTCAACTTTTGTCCGTTTCCTTTTTTTCCTTCTTCTTCAGATAAATGGTAATTTTGCTTTTGCTCTTGCAATCAGGTAAATGCAATATACTTTATATATAATTCTCATACGGTTTATATTATCATTAATATATGTATTGAATGAAGTGTTGAGTAGAGTTATCGCTTCTCGGCCTTATGGCTAAGATCAAAGTGTAGTATCTGTTCTTATCAGCTTAACATCTGATAGATCCTCCATCGGAGGACAACAAATGTTAAACTGATTTTTGGAATTAGACGGAGTGTTTAGGGGCTTGCTCCACCTCTGTCACGGGTTGGCCCGGTATTGCAGTACCACCAGGATTTGGCCCAATTTAGAATTAATTTTATTATTAAATAGAAAAATTTTAGTGTAGTGGATTGGTTTCGTTTATATGATTTATTGGGATAATCTAGAATATATTTGACAGACCTGCTTACTTACTTGAAGAATTTTTTCTCAGAGCCTCTAACTGATATGGAAAAATTAGGAACAGCTGTTCCTATGGTAATTGAAAACATATATTACAAAAAATTCTATCGTCAGCTTTACGAGATGTTTTTTCTTCGAAGGTATTTTACCAGGTGTACAAGCTTAAATCCGCTGTTTGCTCGTAGATGGCGTTAGTGAGCATATTGAGCCTATTATCGACGAGCATATCCTTTTTTTTATGAGTTCGACACCTGTTTACATCAATTGGTAAACATCATCAGTGATTTCATACAACAACATACATTTTTCCTCGTATAATCATGTCTAGTTTCGTACCAGAAAAAGAGCATATGCGGGAAGCTCTACTTTTTTTTTACTTCAATTTGAAGAAATCTGGTGCTGAGTCGCATCGAATGCTTGTGGAGGCCTATGGTGACAGTGCGGAAACCGCTTGCAGAGACTGGTTTCGTCGGTTCAAAGGAGTCCATTTTAACTTGAGTGACAAGAAGCGTGAAGTTAGACCCAGAAAAGTTGAGGACCATGAATTTGCAGGCTCTTTTGGATGAGGACGACAACCAATCGCAAAAAATGCTTGCCGAACAGTTAGGTGTTACTTAACAAGCCATTTCCATACGTTCACGAGCCATGGGGGTTTTTTTTTTTACCGAAAAACAGCGGATTTAAGCTTGTATACCTGGAATTTTTGTATTATATCTCGAGTGAAAAATAATCGATATGATTTATCAGAACATGTTAATATAGTTCTTCAACCTCTGGCAATTACACATAATTTTTTTTCGGATTTATAAATGTGCATTATATTGATTAAAATCATAAAAAAAAAAATTACTTATGTTTTTATATAAATGGCAAAATATTCCAATCAATATCATCACGGCGCACCACATGCATACATGATTAATATGTTGCTCTGATTCTTTTGTTCTTTATAATAATAGGTGTTAAATTTGACTGTAAGTAACTGTACTGAGAAAAAATATAATAAAATCATCACGCTCATTTATTGTTTACTAAATCCACATTATTCTATGAGTATGATCCACGCAGGCTGCTTGTATAGTTGACAATGGAAATATATATGTGAATACATAGTGTATATTCATGTTCGTATACATTTACTATAGCAACTTATATGGTTTTCTTCTGTAAATAAAATCGCATATATGTAAATACATAAATAAAACAACGAACCTAAGCAAATGTACAAATAAGCTTCCACCAACAAGTAAAGTGAATACAATTTATGGTTTATTTTATTTTTCTTTTATATTCATTGTTGAATTTGCGTTAAATTAATGTTGCATACTTTAGGGTGCTTGTAGATTGAATAGACACATTGTGTTAATGAATATCATTTTCATAAATTGAATGTGTAAGAAAGGGATAGTGGTGAGAAAATGATTTATCATAGTTTTTATATGCGTAAATACGTAAATGTAAACATAGATTCATTTCATTTATATCACATAATTGTCCTAAGTATTATCACAGTATTGTCATAAATTTTAGAATTATACTAGACCTTTACCTATTAAACAAAAAAAATTTTTTTATGTGTGAAATACATGTACATTAAAACTGGTTAAATTTTTAAACCATTTTTAAATTTTGACTCAGAAGTGGAGATATGGGATAAGCATGTTCTGAGGAAATATTGAAGAGGAAAAATTAATAAGGGTCGGTATATTATATGGACTGAAAAGTCACGAGATTTTAAAATAGATGGCGCCATTAGTAAATGATTATGACTCATGGCGAGAGGCTCATCTGTCATTAGTTTACATATGTATTAGCCTAGACAGACGGCAGCCTAATTCCGGATTACCGGCGCACTTAATCCGAATAAAATATTAACCTGACAGACGGCAGTATTGCGGATTAACTAACCGGCTGATGGCTGTTATATTAGGTCTGCTCACTTACATTACTATCACTATCAATTTCTGTCATCTGTCACTCTCGATATGAGAAAATCTACAAGAAGTACGTGAACTGAAAACTATCAGAAACTTGTAAATTCACATTCACCGTTCGTAATTGACAGCTGGATTTATTTGTTCGACAACACTTTTCATGTTGAAAACTGTTAACAATTGTTGATAGTTTTTTATAAGCGAACAAACCTAATATTTTGTAAAATGGATCGAGAAAAATTCACAATAGACAATTTTCAGCAGTGTTGCCATCCCAAATTGTCCTAATCCTCTTTTATTTTGAGAATTAACTCATAGAGTTTATGCGGATTAGCTGCAGTTAATGCCCGAGTTAATTCGAATTAACTCGGTAATCCGGAATTAGGCTGCCGTCTGTCTAGGCTATATGACTATTTCATGATATTTCAACCATTCGTTTGCTGAATGATGGATGACATATGGGTCCATTACCATACGCCTGAGTCTAATAGGCAGTCTGCCGAGTGGCTGGAAAGCCACAAAACCCGACCGAAGAAAAAATGTTCAGCAGGGAAGATTTAGGCCTCCGTTTTTTTGAGATAACAGAAAGCAAACTGAGCAAACTGAACGACGAAATAACAAGAAAAACAGTCTCATATGGCAAAGGAAAAAGTTCTGCACCATCATGATAATGCATCGGCACGAACGTCTTTGAGAGCGATGACTAAATTGAACCAATTACGATTGGAATTGGTTGCTCACACATCCGATTCTCCAGCCTCCACCTCTTAGCGACTATTAGCTGTCCTCAAGCTTCAAGCGGTGGTTCCAGGGCAAGTGATTCAGATCGAATGAGGAAGTCATCGCGGAAACAGAGGCGTATTTCAAAGGTTTGGATACTTCGTACTACGAAACGGTATTGAAATGTTGGAAAATCGCTATATCAAGTGTATTGCTCTCGAAGGCAGCTCTGTTGAGGAATAACTATAATTTTTAGTTCAGGTAATTTTCAGCCCATGGAGTATTTAAGCGCTCTAAAGACGATTTTTTGGCAGCTAAGATCAATTTTCACGTGATTTTACGTTCTGCTTGTATTAGAGTTCCCTTAAGGGGTGGAAGGTAATTTCTGGGCAGCTATGTGGTTATTTGTAAATTTTCATATGTTTTAAAAGTCGATCAATAATCCCATCTCAGAAATCGAGCTAATCCAAATTTCATGATATTCTGTGAGTAAATTCTTTTAAAAATATAACAGATAGATTTGTTGACCTTGCTCTTCTTCTTCTTCTTCTTATAGAGAAATACATAAATGCTTCAGTTTCAATTATAGCTCTAATTATTTACACGACTATGTAGATGGAAATACTCGTACTTAGTGTAAAAATGCGAAGAAGAAAACTTTTAATATAATATTTTAACATTATGTTTGTATAGAGAAGATGTTTCATTCACTTCTTTGTAACAATTAACTTGATGACGGCAACAACAACTTCTTATGACAGTACATATAGTCGTATGTTTGAAAGTATATGAGTTTTCCTCATGGCAAATTGTGTGTCGATTGGTAAAAGATGATATTATTCAATATGAATTTGCCATTTGGAATTTGAACATTATGAGACAGTTCAAATTTGCACCTAAAGCCTTCCTATTTGAAATTTAGATGAATATCGAAATTTTATTCCAAACAAAAATATTATTATTCTGCAACATCGCTATCACTTAGGATGTTGGAGCCCTCTAAAAGGATCCATAGTTACAGCAGAGTATATGCTTTTGCTATAGGGTCTCTATATATGGTATGTCTATATACCATATGTATACTTACTGCGTGTGTTGGTGTAAGTACGTTCAACTAAGTCATCGAAAGGATTCGCCATGAAACCGTGATGATAAATGGTGTTCCACGTTTGTACGTCGCGTACATTGACGCCTGCACTACGTAAAATATTGAGAATAGTGTCAGCAACAGGATGGTAAGGACTAGTTGGATTGTCAAGATACAAAAAGGATACCTATAAAGAATAAGTAATGTTACTAAATGATATATACTTATACTCAAGCTGAATATACACATTTTATGAGCTAATAAGCATAGTGCAGAGGTGAGTAAATTATAAAAATAGCCTGAGGTACTTAAAAGTGTAATTAGCGAACTTCAAATTGAATGTGAAAGATGAGCATAGTCATTGTTTGTAATTGTAATAATATTATTTTATAATCTCTACTCACTTGTGTCCAATTTAAAGCCAACAGCAAAGATACTACTGATTTGGAGATTTGCGTATCTGGTGGACGTGTACGTGCAAAAGTAGGAAAATCTTGTTTATTCGAAGTATCACGATGTGTACAATACTGAAATCAATTAAAATTGAGAAAATAAAAAAATTATCTCATCCATATTTTTACACTTAAATATCAACTATTCAACACATACATAAGAAATCATAGGTAAATTAAAAGCAGCTGCCATACGGCCCTCATGTACACATGTCTCCTGTGGTCCTATATATGCAGCAATATGTTGGGTCCACAATGAAGCTGTTTGTCGTATGCTTGTCACCTCATCGCCATACGTTTCGGCCACTATAAATTCAAGCGAATGACCAAGTTTGCGTAATTTTCCAGCATTTACTTGTGCGATTGCCAATGAGATGGCACCAGATATTGTTATACCTAGCAATTTACAAATTATAAAATGATGAGAATGCGATATTTTTTGATGCGCTGAAAGTTTGTTGAGAGCTATTTGCGAAAAAAAAAATGAAATTTGTAGGTAAACATTTTAAAATTTCCTAAAAATAACTTCCTAAGAATAACGTCCTTTTTTTTTTTAGTGGAAATACTTTTAAAAATGCAGATTTTTTTATATTTTATCCAAGTTAGCAAGTTTTGTAAATAAAACAGAGCCATAAAAAAAAAATTAAGATATCCGGCGAACCAAATTAGTCATATTTTATGGACTTTGGTCAGTTGAATCCACATTGAACTTGCAGTAATTACTAAAAAACGATGTTTTTAAGGTTAAAAAGAAACCTGAGTATAGTGGCAAAAATAATGCCATTGGTCTGACGGACCAGAGCCGAGACAAAACTTTTGTTTTGTCCGTAACTACACCACGAAGTAGTAACATTCTACTGAATCTGAGTCACAGAATCCGAATTCGTTATCGGATTTCAGTCATCACCATCAGATTTCTTTCTAACCTCAAACAAAGCCGGTAAGATAGAGAAAAAAATAATAAGAAAAATGAATATTTTTGAGATTAAGAACATTCAGCGACCTAAAACCCATGGTAGACTCTGTTCTGTTCTGTCCTGTAGGACGACCTACTTTTTTTTTGTCTGTAACTACCCTACAAAGTAACCACATTCTACGGATTTTAAGCCAGATTTCGTTCTAACCTAAAAAAAAAATTGCAAAATAGCAGAAAAATATAGTATTTTTGAGGTTCAAAAGAAAGTTGATGGTCACAGCGGAAATCTAACCACTGATTCGGATTCATAGGTCAGAGTCTGGTCGGTTAGACATCCCACTTGAAACATGAATTTTTATCATTTCAACTTTTCTACAATTTATTTCAAAATCCTGCTCTTTATTTTAATCATATTTTGTTTTGTACAAATAGCCCCATCAATGTAACATTTAGCGTAAAAATAAAATGATATTCTATTAATTTCAATTTTTGTGAAACAAACCTGGTCGTTGATAATCCAAATTGCCTGGACGACGTTGTGAACCGGTTAAATAACCTAATGTGAATACTTCAGCATTAGCTAATCCAGTAGTGAAACGATCGTGTGATTGTTTTGATTTAAGTAAAAAATTAAAATTTCCAATGAAAAAAACGATAATTACAAGTGATTTCGATAACGATAAATGCACAAATACCGATGTTCGAGAGAATGTCTTCATTACGTGTGCGAAATTCAAAATGCCTCTCTCACTCTCTGTCTCTCTCTCTCTATCTCTCTGTGTGTGTCTATCTTCAGTATATACTGTGAATATTTTTGCAAATGATTTTAATATTCAACAGTAGAATTTAGAGATGTTATTCTTCATTGTATTGAATTTAATATTTTTTATGTACATTGCATTGCCAGCATTAACTCTGCGATTTATATTAGTACCTTATAATGCTTTAGCTGCAATCGAAGTTTAAATATAATTTTTGGAGACATTCTTTTGCATGCTTTTGGGTGTTCAAGAGAAATGTCATATTTTCATTATACGTAAATGTCTTAATTTTACTATGCGAATGTTCACAGTGAATCATTAATTTGCATTTTGTTCATTACTTTTGATACTTTTCATGGTCTCCTCTCCATATGGTACTACTATCTATCATCATCTTCTTTATGTTTACTATATGTGGCAAAAGATTTTTACTTATATTTATCATGATGCCCTTCAGATGTTGATGGCCGGTTGACCATGTATATACTTTATTTTGTGCTCTCTTATGTTTTTCACTTATAGTACATATGCATTTACAACGACAATGTAATTATTCAATTTCCTTTTTTTGTCAATTTTCGTTTTTCTTAGTTGAGCAGCTCCTTGTATGACTTTTGTTATTTAAACATTTTATTATTGTCCCACAACTTGGAAGTAGTAAACTTTCTGCAACATTTCTTCTTTGCACTTTAATATGTAATTGTTGTAGGTTATTAGGTCACTCACTCTCTGTACTAAAAGATAGCTGATATTTGACTGAAAATAAATGAAAAAAAAAAACAAAATACAAATTATAAAGTTTATGGCAATTTCAATTCTATTTACTATTTTTTAGTAGTATTTTTTTTTTCTTTACCCGTCGAGTAAAGACTCCATTTAATTTTTCCACACAACATTTGTCTGTCTCTACCTCTTTGGCGCCAATTTTATAAAAACAAAAAAACGTCAATAAAGTCACAAAATATTTCTCGGTAGATATGGGGGTATTTGTCGATTTTTCGATTAAAAATGGAGACAAATATAAATTTCGATACTTTCACATAATTTGCTCATAACTTGGGTCCTTCTCCACAGATTTTTTTTATTCCTAATCCATTTTCTTTATAATAAATCGTGTTCTACGTTAGAAATATAAATATATGTTTATTTTCAGGATTTATATTTTTTCCCAGATTTAAAAAAATAGATTTTCGATAACAATTTTTATATTGAAAATTGAACATTTGTTAGGAATATTTATTAGCTTGTTAGATTATCTGCATTTTAATACCTTTTACAATCATATCAGTTATTATTTTGTTCTCGATATGGTGCAAAAATCAAAAAATCTCCTTACAGTCGGCTGGGGCCGTCCAAACTATACCCTGCATATGTAGATTTGTATATAAAAAGTTTACTCGAATATCCAACTTTTCTTTTATTTCCACTTTTCGAGAAACAATTTTTGCATATACTACTAATTTACACCCGAAATATGGTTGACTTTGACGAAGTAAAAGGATTTTAAGATAATTCCGAGGCTTAGTATGGGAGCTATATAAAAAGTGGGCGTGGCTTACCACTTTCTAGTAAATCCAATTAATTTTTCAATGTTAATCCACACCTTAAATTTGGTGTCCTACGTTGAATAGTTTGTTTAATTTCCTCAACTTTGTATGGGAGCCCCAATAAGAAGTGGGCGTGGTACGCTGATTTTTCGCCAGATTATTTCCGACTACGATATTAATTTAAGTGTCAATTATGGTTATTGTAGACATAAGATTGCCTAAGTTACAGCTGTTTCAATTTAAAATTTGTATGGGGGCTACGATAAACACTGGGCGTGGTGCGCCCATTTTCTGTGAGCCTAGTTGCTCGTACAATACTAATCGATACCCTAAGTCTCGTTGTCCTAGGCTAAATGGTTTGTAAGCTATGGAGCTTAAAATATTAGTTTAATTCACTCGACTTTGTATGGGAGACCCATGAAGGAGTGGGCGTGGCACACTGATTTTCTGCCAGATTTTTGCCGACTACGATATTAATTTAAGTGTCAATTATGGTTATTCTAGACAGAAGATTGCCGAAGTTACAGCTGTTTCAATTTAAAATTTGTATGGGGGCTACGATAAACACTGGGCGTGGTGCGCCCATTTTCTGTGAGCCTAGTTGCTCATACAATACTAATCCATACCTTAAATTTCGTTATTCTACGCTGAAAAGTTTGCAAGTTATAACCGGTAACATTTTCTTTAATTTCCGCAACTTTGTATGGGAGACCCAAAAAGGAGTGGGCGTGGTACGCTGATTTTTCGCCAGATTATTTCCGACTACGATATTAATTTAAGTGTCAATTATGGTTATTGTAGACAGAAGATTGTAGAAGTTACAGCAGTTTCAATTTAAAAGAAGTACAGACACTTTGTATGGGAGCTACGCTAGAAAGTAGGCGTGGCTCACCCACTTTTGGCGAGGTTATATAGTAGTATAATATAACTCTATGTGCAAAATATTGTTGTCCCAAGTGGTATATTATGTGAGTTATAGCAAGTTAAAGATTTTGAAAATTTCGAGGTTAGTCGCTTTGAATGCTTGGTGTGGGCGTGGTTATTGACCGATCATGCCCAATATCAATCCCCTCCGTACCCTTGGATCATAGATTACTTATGCCAAATTTCATCGAAATAGCTCAATATTTACTCAAGTTATCGTGCGAACCAGCCAGGTGACAGACAGACGGACGGACGGACGGACGGACGGACGGACATCGTTAAATCGAAAATTTAATCGACGCTGATCACGAATATATATCCATGTCTATATCTCCGGAGATTTCTTCAAGTGGACACAAACATCTGACCGAAATGAATATACCATGCATATTGCATTATGCAGGGTATAATTATCTTCGAAAAGAAAAATCGAACAAAAAATTATATCTTGAAAAATCTACAACAGCATTTTTTTGTTATGCTATTTTTAATTTGTGGATTCCCAAATTCATAAAAATATACGATCGCATCGATAAACACTTTTGGGTGTCGACTGCGCATCAATTACCATAGGAAAAAGGCTGTTCCTAATTTTACCATACCAGTTAGAGACTCTGAGAAAAAATTCTTCAAGAAGCGGATTAAAAAATTACGGTCAGAGTTTGTGCTGGTGTTTATAAATATTTCATTTATAAAACAAATTAAAAAAAAAATATGAAAAAACGATGACTTCTAAATATTCAAATCCGCAATATATGTTAAACAAGTCTGCCAAATAATCATATAAATAACAAAACAAATGACATTCCACTACACTAAAATTTGTCTATTTAATAATAAAATGAATTCCAAATTGGGCCGAATCCCGGTGGTACTGCAATACCGGGCCAACCCGTGACAGAGGTGGAGCAAGCCCCTAAACACTCCGTCTAATTCCAAAAATCAGTTTAACATTTGTTGTCCTCCGATGGAGGATCTATCAGATGTTAAGCTGATAAGAACAGATACTACACTTTGATCTTAGCCATAAGGCCGAGAAGCGATAACTCTACTCAACACTTCATTCAATACATATATTATTGATAATATAAACCATACGAGAATTGTATCAAATATAACATTTACCTGAACACACCTGAATGCAAAAGCATACAGAAAATTACTGTTTATCTGATTTCAGGTAAAAATTAAGGTCCAACCATAATGTGCGTATGTTAATTTGTATTAGCAATGAGAACATCATTGTATTTTTTGTTTTTATGATAATTTCAAAGTATTTCATTAAGAAAATAATTAAAATTCTTATTTTTATTTTTATTTGCATAATAATTTAATAGTATTTCCAGTGAACATATAAATTCGAATTAACATTAAAGAATATAAATGTTGAAAGACAATTGAAATATCATCCGATGGTAATTGGCAATTGATTAATTATTGAAAACAAATTAATTGCATGGGAATAAAATGTAGTTTTATATCATTTTTAACAAAACATAATAAAGAAAAATCTTTGTGTACCAAAACTTTCAAAGAAAAAATTTTCAAAAAAGTTACATGTGATAATTTTCGCAATTGATTGATACCATAATCGTTTCACTCAAAAAAAAAAAAAATTAAAATAAAATTAAGAACGTTGTGTTTCTTAACGCAATTAAAAAAAATATATTTGAAGATAAATATGTTTTTCAAAGAGCAAATAATTCTCTTTTGTTAGTATGTATAACGAATGTTAAAGAATAAAAGAGTTTGTGTACGTTGTGTATGTGTATGCTCACTATAGTTGAACCTTTATCTTCTTATTTTGTTGCATACACAAGCTATTGCTTTTAGGGGTGTTTAAATAAAAATTTTTACTTCTTTGAATTCTTATTTACTTTATGCTGAAATGTAATAATGATGTCGTTGAAATGCAATTTCTATGTACTCTGACTTCTCTTCAGTTGTCGAATAAATCTTTCGCCTTTTACTAAAGATTTCCGTGGAGAGGGGTATTTTAATGAGTCTAAAATAAATTTTTGTTCTAAGGTCTAGAAAGTTTCTTTCGGGGAATTTTTTGGACCAATTATAAATACATTTGTAAAGTAATTCAAAATAAGATTAGCAGCATAGTAGTTATTATTATATTAAATTATCATTTTATTTATTTTTTTTTTTACTAATAGATTCTAACAAAAAGGCCAAAAATTTGCATTTTAGTAATGATATATTCATACGTGAAGTTATCACAACCGAAGCCTTTTTTGTGGCCTAAGTGAGCCATTTCGTGGGGTTGATGCGTTCACGCTAATCTATTAATATGCAAATGTATATGTTTTCTCTAGGTATGTGTATGAAAATATTAGTCAAGATGTACATAATATGTAAATATATCCAAATACATATTACTTACCCTATAGAAAATTGCAGAAGCATTTTCTAATCAAAGGTTCATATTTGCATTGGTGATTAGTACTGAGTAAGATACAATCATGAACTGTATAAGCAGTATGCCGTATTAAAATCCGGTGGCTAAGCTAGGCTCAATCATATCGATCGGGTGAATCGAATAATATGCTCCAGTCAGAAAGGTCTTATATTCGGAACCCTCCGTAGGACACAAACGAAGAGGAAGAACCAAGTAATGGAGAACCTGTCTGCGCTTGAAATTAGTAACTGGCTGCAGTTAGAGAAAAACATAAATCTAAATCGATTTTCGACATTTGTTTTCATAAATAAAACAGTCTCCATATAACATTTCCATTTTTTTTTTTTTAAAAGTCTCTAAGTCTATATAGAACAATTTATATAGAAGTCGCCAGTATATTTCAATGCATCATTATGAATCTTTGTTAGTCTTACTTTCTTTTACCAAAATACTATTGTACGTCACACTATATGTGCAATTTTTCTATTCATAAATAATCACAGTCTCCATACAATGATTCGATTTTTTTAAATCGATAATTTTGTGTGGATGTCTTAATTATTTTTCAATGGGTCTTATTTTTTCATCAAAATACTCCTAAATAAACACAGTTTCCATATAATATTTTAATTTTTTAAATAAAAATCTATAAATTTCTATGGAAGGTGTCATTATTTCTTAATGTTTTATTAAGAAACTTTATGAGTTCAATATTTTCAAAAAAATAATGCTCCATGTTAATTTTTGAAGTTTTTCCATACAATATTTTTATTATTTAAAAAAAAAAGTTGATAATATCGTATGGAAAGTATCATTATTTTTCAATGTGTCCATTGTCCACCTTTATAAGTTTTATTTTTTTTTTTGTAACGAAATAATGCTCCCATGCTAAATTTCAAATATTTTCGTTCATAAATAAACACACCTTTCATATAAAATATTGATTTTTTAAACAAAAATGTATAAATTTGTATGTAAGAATTCTGAAACTCAATTTTTTTTTTATCAAAATAGTAAAAAAAATGAATATGTGGCACTCAAAAGGACCCGAAGGGTTCTTTGGTCACTTTACATTTTTGCGTTTTAAATTTCGGACAGTATTAAAAGGGACCTAATTCCATTAGTCGGTTTCGAACGGCAAAAACCTTGTGATAAGAATTAGAATTAGAATAAGAATTTGTTTTTCAGACATTTTCTATTATAATATTTTCAAAACACAGCTACTTAGCGTTTTAATAAAATGATGGAAATGAGAGTTAGACCTTCACAAGTACTTTGGTCCATACATATTTAAAATATAGATAATTTTTTTTTATCAAAACAATAAAGTAGAACCACAAATCCATGTTTATTCTTAAATGCTTCACACTTATACTCCTTCCAAATATGTATTGTATTACAATATTTTAGAGTATTTTCTACTAGTCAATTCTATTTCTATTTCACGAATATTCGATATTTATAGCCACATATTTATTTTTCAACATTAAAGCCCACACATACTATTTACACGGTTAAGGATGCTTAAAGAAAATGACATCGTATAAGTAAAAATATGTGAACAAGTATAGATGTGTGTGTGTGTGTGACATTGTATTCGACAACGAAGGAATAAAATTTTAAATTTATGTAGATTAGAAAAAAAAAATATGCTTACATAAAAAAATGTCCTGTCACAAAGCAGCTACTTTATGGTAAGTGGGTTAAATATTTCTTCAATTCTACTTATATATCTTTGGGTAATATGAGTAAATACTACACTCATAAAAAAAAAAAAATCAAACTTCAATACATGCGATATTTATGATAACTTGAATTTTATTTTCAATTTCAAAACAAGTAGGATTAATTCCATTATATTCATCCGAAGAATACATTACATTTCTGTGGTTTTTTCAATGTCATATCGCATAATGTACATTGTACAATATTAAGTATCATATGAATGGAAAGTTAAATAAGTTGAAAAGAAATAAAGAATCAAAAGAAGAATGAAAGAAATAAGTTAAAAATAAATCGAAGAAAAAAAAAAACAGTATAGAAGTAAGTAAGCAAAACTCAATTGTGTGTGTGCGCTGACATTATTGATGATATTAGTACTCAACTAACTCAAATGCTTTGTCAAAACAACATGAGTATAACATACAATACATTAAAATGTATATTTACATGCATACACATCGTAAAATGTAGACATTGTAATAAAATGGATATTCATAAGTAATATTGTGTAAAATGTACAATAAATAAGAGCGAGTTGTTTGTGTACCAAGTTGACTTTATTTTCTTAAAATCTCAGAATAAGAAAGAAAAATGAGTAAAAAATTCCAAATGAATAAAATAGAATGCAATAAAAATCCAATGAGACGACAGGCAGGCAGGGTTTCTATGTACATATTTAACTTTCTTAGATTTTTTTAGCATTGTTGTTGTTGGTTCATTTTTCCTGTAACTATTCAATGCGGCATACTTATGTTGTTGCCATTATCATACTACAACATTGTCAATGCTGCTGATGCAAACTGCATTGTACTAAATACGCATACAGTGGTGTACATTAATATATAAACATATTGATTGCACACAAGCATTGCCATGGGTTTCCAAATTCACTTGAAAGTTATTTTAAGGCTTTTCTGTCTGAAACTGTCTATTATTTTATGGAAAAAATCTCATAGTAAAGTCCCGAAAAAATCAAGGTAACTTTCAATTCTTCCCTCAGTAACGATTTACTATGAAAAAGCTTTTAAAAGAGCTCTGTGACAAAGCACAGAAAAAGTGATGACTGCCGTTTGGAACTGACTAATATAAGTAGGTCCTTTCTAATACTCTCCAATAATTTAACACGCATAACAGTATTGGAAGAGAAGTTCGACCAATGGACCGTTCGGTGTCTATAAGTGTCACATATTAATTTTTATTTCATTTTTTTTTTTTTGTGTTCTGAAAATCACAGCGATTTAAAAAATTGAATTCTTGGTTGCAAACGGCATCAATTTCTTTGAGAAAGAATCCAAAAAAATGATCTAAAAAGAAATTGAAAACTAAATCTATAGAAAGTGCAGTTTTTTTAACGAAGTAAATCTTGCTCAGGCATATTACTCATCCACTCGCATCACTTCGTACGAATACGATGTCCATTTTCGTCCACAACATAAAGCTGACATCATTCGTTTACAAAAGCTAGGGAATGAGTGCATTTATGAATATAAAAAAAAAACGGGTGTTGGGCTCTCATGAAATATTTATTTTTGAAAGTCAATACGTCTATTTAAATTAAAAATGAGTTGGATGCTATATATGGGAAGCCTGTGCCTTAAATGAACTTCCTGCAATTTTGTACAGCTGATGAACTTTCGAGATGACCTCAAACTGCAGCCATCGACTTTAACATTGTGTAGGTTCACCAAATGGTACTAGATTGCCGTTAAATTAAAGATTTTGGAATGAGAAAGCTTTCCGCACATTTGATGCCGTGTTTCCATACGTAAGACCAAATACACGATGTAAAGAAATTTTCCAACGATTTGTTGGTGCAGTTTAGGAGCAACAAATCAGTGTTTTAGCTCCGATTAAATTCTGAAGACGAAACATGGATACTCCATTATATGCAAGAAAAGAAAAAAAAAACACAATGAAAGCAGTGAAATACCAATAAAAAAAAAAAGCAAAAACTATTCCTTCGGCTGGGAAAATCATGGCGCCTGTTTTTTTGGATAGTCTGAAGTTATCGATTATCTTCAAAAATGAAATACCATTTCAGGAGCATACTACCTGACTAGCTGAAGGATGAAAATGCTGAATTAAGCCCGCATTTACGGAAAAATTTTTGGTTTCGCCAAGACAATTCCAAAAAAAGGGGAGCATTGCTGGGAAAAATGTGTATGAAAAGATTTTAAAACTTAGAGATGGCATGGATCTGATTAACTTATTTAAGTTATCGAACTATTTTTATAACAAGATTGTCACAAAAATTATCAAATCGATTAAAATCAGAACTAAAAACACTGCTAGCTGAAATATTTTTCATATGAAATTACTCTCTCCATTGTCTAGAAATGGCCATAAAAGTGTTTTATTACTGGAAAAGCAATTTAGTTACGAGTGAAAATATTCTACATCAAATTACACCAATATCAGGTAAATAATAATATAATATTTTATTTTTTGTTGTTAAACAGATTTTAAGGTAGTAGTCCGGTGTGACGACCGAAATTTCGACGTTTTTTCATGAATTTTTTTTAAACAAGAAAATAAAATGCGATCGTTTTAAAATTTTTACATGTTTTTATTGGTGTTTTCAAGTATAGAAAAAACATTTTTTTAAGTTAATTTTACATTAATTTGTTTTTAATTTTTGACGTCAGAGTGGAGACCTCGAAAAAAAGATGAGCTGGTTTGGGGAAGCACACAGCCTACCGAAGTCATCTGAAATAAAAAATTCAAAAAGATTATTTCATGAACTAACCTATAATATACATGAAAAAAAAACAAAATGGCGGACTAGTGAAAAAAGTTCTCAAAATCTAATTTTTTTTTCTTGATAAATTGTTTAAATAAAATAGTTAATTATTAGAAAATTAAATGTTTTGAAAGTTTTGTATTTAGATATGTGTGTCTAGAATAACGGGATTTTTAGCCAAATCGGTTGAATAGTTTTGAGTCAGTGCTTCCCCAAAATTTCGAAAACATAATTTTGAGAAAAACGCGTTTAAACTTTTGACAACAGATTCATACACACTACGGCGCGCTCTCTTATTTTAGCTACAACTTAAAAATATACAAAATTTCGGTCTGAAATTTTGAGAGTATATTTTTAAGGATGTTTTCCTTCCGAAAAATGTAAAATGTAAAATTGTACGTATAAACGAATGTCTACCACTGTACATATACTCATATATCATATATATATGTAAGTAAATATACTTACATAAGTACAAGGATATTATGCTATTGCAATAAATCGAATTTTTCTTTTATGAAATAGATATTTTACATTGGTCAAAACCATATATATGCATGTGTAGTCGATTCATTTAAATTATTAACAACGAAAAATACAATTTGACAGTAAATTTCTAAAGTAAAAGAAACAAAAAAAAACTACATATAGGCATCTGAAAACATTTTTCATTTGCATAAAACTTTTTAATTAACTACAAATTTCCATCAAAATGACAGTTAGATACCTATGTAGTACAAGTAAACAAAAAAATTAGCTTTAACCATTGAAGCATCTCCTGATTACGTGCTTGCCAACAATATAAACATTATATGAATATATGTTGTGTTGCTATACAATCATATAAATGCACGTTTGAATGTATTTATGTGCGAAATTCCATAGGTTTGAATAAATTTTGAATTTTGCCAACAAATGTGCTTCTTTTTTCTTTCCATCCCAAAAGAATGTTGTTTTATTTATTTGCTCTCAAGTGCCGTAGTAACATCGAATGGAGTGAGTAGAAACGAAATGAATTTCATTACAAAAGGTCAAAGAATGAATAAATTACAATAACACAAATTTTTATTCAGCCGTTAAATGGGATGCATTTATTGAAAACTATTTATCAATGACCATTTCATTAAACTTAATTTTCTTAAAGTTATTGTAAAGTTATTGTAGAAATTCGAAAGATTTCTGCGGTTTTTCAAAATTTATATTTCAGCCACACGTCCAACAGATGAAATAAACATTTGTATGCATATTTAGGGCCACTTAATACGAGTCCGCGGTTGGTTTGATTCGTTTACATCGAATTTGTCTCTAACATAAAATAAAATTATGAAAATAATAGAATTTGCTTAATTAAAACAACCAGAAATGTCTCGAGAGCAGTTAAATACATATATCCTCAATATGCCTCCTCAACATATTCTCGTTACATAAGGTCTCCGCTACAAATGTGACGTTTTCATAAGATTTACGTCCACCGTTGTCGGATTGCCACTAGAGAAGTCAAATACGTAACCCACACCCATTATTTTTTCTACTTAACATTTTTTTTTTTAATACTCACTTCCTATCTTTACTCTTTAGAAAAATTCCCATACAAAATCAACTTAAAAGCATCTGAAAATCTACAAATAACCTCATAATTGTCTGGCAATCGATCCTAGAGCCGTTAAATGTACAAGTAACCCTGATTAATTTTTCTATTTCAGCATTTTTCCCATAAATACTTACCTCCTATCTCTACTCCTTAAGTGGTCTCCCATACAAAATTGACAAAAACATGACTAATTCACCTGCTTTCTTGAAATAATCGATAAAATGCTAAAACTACAATGTCGATCTGCCCGAAATTTCATCCAAATTCCGTTTTTTCCTAGATTTCAATACAGAAAATAGGCGGAGACTACCAAATTGACGAATGGGGAGCAATTTGAATCTTAATTTGTAGATTTTGATCTTCGTTGCGGCTGAGCTGAGAGCCGTCAAGTTATCGTAGCGAAAAGGGTAAATTTTTTGTAAAAAAAAAAAGTTGTTTGCTTTTAATGGCCGTCAGCAGAATAACGGAAGAAATTAATTGTCAAATGTCATAGAAAATTTGCATTTGCACAATTTGCCGTGGTAATTTTGCAATTTACAGTTACATTTACAGTGTTTAAAGGAATTAAGTATATCTATATAGGAATTAAGTATATACATATAAGGATTAAAACATCATTATATATGTATGAGAAATGACATATGAAAAGCAAATTATATATTTTTTTTTATACTTCAAAATATTTTTATATAAATCTGAAGCTTATATTTGCAGCCTCATGGAGTTGCCTCCGTACTGTATTGTAATAAGTCGAATAAACATGAAATCGTGATTATATGAATATTAACATCGTATGTTTGCCTACATCTTTCATTATTCTTTCATTATACTTTCAAAATGATGACTAAAAATAAACAAATCCTATTTTTTATTATCTGCACACGCACATACTCGTACATATATTCCTTATGTCCTCCACATGCAAGCATCAGCAGAAGGTAGGCATCACTCAAACCATCAGTTCATATATATAATTTTTTATTACATATGATTTAAGCAAATAGTAAACATGAAATGTCAATGACAGGAAGCCAAACCAAATGTAATCAATGTTTGAACAGTAGGTACTAAATGTAACATATTATGCGAGTATGTGCACACACCAACGTCAATAATGTTGTTGATGATGATGAATGATCATCATACTAAAAGATTTGGTTTATATAGCAAATGGCAGTTAATCAATGTTGGTCCATAAGTCATGTTATGTATGCTTTAAATTTCAATTATAGTAAAATGTTCTACTGTGGATTGTCTCTGTTAAATGTAATTCATATATATTACTCTCGCTCTCACTCTCTCTCTCTTTTCCATGCTCTTGCGAATGATTTCGTTGTGTCATTAAATCGTTACGAAGTTACATATATTTACATATTTGTTATATAAAATTTACGTAAATCATTTAAATGTACCTAAATTTTTTCATATTATTTTAAAATGATTTCATTTAATTTAATATACATTGTAAATGCACATCCCTTATCAATCAATCGAACATCACATTTGCTCAGATAGGTAGAATATATATTAATATATATATGTAAATCCCATTTCATTTGAGGTATTCTAATGTGATTCTTGATAAACATATACAGTGTATACAAGAATAATAGAATTAACGATTATACTATGCGCAGGTCTGTTCCTTCTGCTTCTCTCAAATGCTTTACGCCATTTCTAGTGTCAAACACTTCAATAATTTCGAAATATTCGCATAAGTTAGTCAATATTGTATTTACTGTCACTTGAAAACACAACCAACAATTGATTGTAGAAGTTACAGTAAATTTATATTTATTACCTTTTTTGCCCTTAAAAATCTTGCCCTATTTACTTAAATTAGGTGTCAGTGTCATTTAGGCATATACTGGGGATCAAACAAGACGGTCAATTATGTCAATTATGATTGCTCGAGATGTCTAGTTTAAGGAAGTAAATAGTTTAATTGTTCAAAATTGAATTTATTTAGTAAATAGCTGGCTTTGGTTTTCATTTCTTCTATTACATTACTATTAAGATTAATACATTACATTAATATTAATTTTTGTTGACTGTCTGTAATATAATAATAATACTAAAATCCAAGTTTGGAATAAAATGCAAAACTAAATTACATTCTTCTTAATTCTTTGTTCTTTCCTTTTAATTTTACAAATGTATACAATGTTACCATTTTTTTTTTACAATTCGTCTGCGAGTTTGACAACTCACCAGTACAACATACTCGTATGTATCGTATGTAAGCACGCTATTGTGACGTGCTGCGCAGAACGAAACTCTTTACGACATCTTGTAGTGTATGTATCTATTAGGGTTGGTCAAATTGTATGGATAGCAAAAAATCAATCTCCTGTTCCCTTGGCGATATTCTATGGGCAATTTGTTGCATCATATTTCGAAGGTCGATTTTGACCCTACGTAATTTTAAAAAAAAGGTATTCTTCGCCAAAATTTATTTTCGCAACAACTCTGACGCTTTTACTATTTGTTGCACGTTGACCAAAAAGGGGGAAAATTAAAAATTCTTATAAACACTTTGTCCTAAAATAATCCGGTGTGGCAATGAGGACAAAGAAATAAGTGATATTATATTGTGTACATTAAAGTGGTCCAATTTTTCATCTTAGAAAACGAAGCACTCCCTCAGTATTTTTTTTTTAGTATTTTTAATATCAATACCAATTTTCAAAAAGCTTCTAAAAAGAAAAAGTGACGTCACAAGGGTTCTGCCATTCGGAACCGGCTAAAATAAGTAGATCCCTTCTAATACTGTTCAAAATTTAACACGCACAACAGTAATGGAAGAGAAGCTCGGCCAATGAGCCCTTCGGGGCTTTAAGTGCCACATATTTATTTATTTTTTATTTTTATCAATATTCAATATTCTACTGTTACCAATCCCTTTGAAATTTGAAATTTATAAAAATATTGATGATTTCATGAGCACCCTCTAAATTTATACGTACTCGGCAAGAGGAAAATTTTTCGAAGGTGTCCGAACCCAATTTTGGGAAAATTTTCTTTTGGACCACCATAGTGTATATATTTCAACCTTTCTGACATTTCGTGCAGCTAAAAGCTAAAATAAGGCGCGTTAAATGACAGTCGTTTTTGTGTATCGGTCGGAAAATGTATAAAGCAGAATAACGGAAGAAATTAATTGTCAAATGTTATAGGAAATTTGCATTTGTGTTAGCATCTGGATGAATTTTGATACAATTTTTCGTGGTACTTTTGCAATTTAAAGTTGCTTTTAAATTTAATTTTAATTTAAAACATCATTATATAAGTATGAGAAATGACATATGAAAAGCAAATTATATTCATTTATTCTGCAAAATAGTTTTATCTAAATCCGAAGCTTATATTTACTGCCGCAATGAGTTGCCTCCGTACAGTATTGTAATAATTCCAATAGCTATGAAATCGTGATTATATGAATATTTACATCGCCTATATGTATATTTCATCAATGCTTTCCAAATGATGACTGAAAAATAAACAAATTCTATTTTTTTATTATATGCACTTATGTCCTGTTCATGCAAGCAACAGCAGAAGGTAGGCATCACTCAAACCACATCAGTTCATATATATTATTTTTATTACATACATTGTATCATAAATCGTTAGATGTGACTTTATTCATATTATTTAAAAAAAAATTTTATTAAATTTATAATCGTATATAGATTGTAAACGCACAGCCCATCACAGCTGCTCAAATAGGGAGGAGCATATAAATGTAAATTTCATTTCATTTGAGGTATTCTAATGTCAACTTGGTATACGTGCATAGTGTGTGTATCTATTAGGGCTGGTCAAATGGTATGAAGGGGAAAAAGTGCATATTTTATTACCTTAGCAATATTCTATGAGCATTTTTTTGCAACTTTTTCGAAGTAATCATAGCTCGAAAGCCGATTTCGAAAGGACGACATAAAATTTGACCTTCCCTAATTTATATTGGAATGCATTTTATTTTACGTAAAATGAAAAATCCTTATATGAACTGTGTCCCAAAATAATCCGAATTGGCAATGTAGACAAAGGAATAAGTAGTATTGTATTGTGTACTGCTACTGAATGCCTTTGAAATTTATAATACAAAAATATTGTTGATTTTTAATAAAAAGCAACTGTTGCCATGACAACTGAAACATGAAATATTTTTTCAACTAATTTAAATTTGAATTGTTCTGAGGTTGCTTAACCAATCGTTTAGTTAACACATGTACAAAATACATCTAAAGCACAATATAAACATTTAATGAGCATCCTCTAAATTTATATTTAGAAACGTAAAATTTGGTGTCAGCACCACTTTCGGCAAGCAGAAAAATATTGGAAGTTGCCCAGAATCCAACCTTGGACAACACTTCCTTAACACTTTGTCAAAATTTCATGACATTTCGTCCAATAGAAGCGAAATTAAAGCGGATTAAGTGACAGTAGTTTCTGTGCATAGGTCGAAAAATGTATAAAGATGATCAGAAATTGTACCGAATCGAGCATTGCGAAAACATCATTAAACACGCTCGATGTGACAAAAATTTTGTGAAATCTATTTTGACTGGTGATGCAACATGGTGTTTCCAATATGAATCAGAAACCAAGTGTCGAAATGAAATCTGAACAAACAAAAATCAATCTCCAACTGGTTTGTTTGGTGATTGTTTTTTTTGCTGGAATATTCACCGTATTCACCTGATTTGGCTACTTGTGACTATATTCTATATCCTAAACTTCATTTGGCTATACAAGAAAACTGATATGCTACCATAGAAGACAGTCCTCTATCCAGACAGACCGCCACCATCTACAACTCACCAGCCAACGACATAAAACACTCATGCACTTGTTGATCTTGCTAAACAGTCTATCCGTATTTCAGTTGATGGAAACTATTTCGAATAAATTAACTTATTTTGATTGAAATTAATTATTTTCGTTTTTTATTCAACAAATCCGTATTATTTTGGGATATTGTGTATATACTAAAGAGATGCGAGAACGTATTTTATTTTCAAATGATTCTCTTTACTCTCAAAACATGTACAATATTTGCAAAGCATATCTAAAGAGAATGAGAATGTATGAGAGTAACTTATTAGGCAAATAGAATACTCCACTCATTTCTTGTACAAGAAATATTCCATACATTCGTTTTTTCTCTTCAAATAAACGAATATTTGAGAGTACTACGAGTATGTTGTACGTTATATTTGTTATTGCTTTTCATGATAGGCACTGATGATTTATATTACTGCGTCTTGCTATGTCATGTTGTCTTATCTACTGTATTTTTTGCTTATATGTATTGTAATGTAACACAGAAAAGCAAAACGAATGTTTAGAGTACTCTCAAATGCTTTACATTTGCAAATGTTGAGATTATACTCATTCTCATTCATACCCATTCTATTTCTATTTGATTCATTCTAATTCGTATTTGCCAAGAGAGAATGAATGAGAGGTTCTATTCTAATATCAATAGAGTGTTTTGAGAGTGTTTTGCAAACGAATACATTCCTACAGCACTCTAGTATATATGTAGCTCTATGATTTCTTCCTTCTTACAAACGTTCACTTACCTCATATATTCTTATGAGTACAAATAGGCAGATGAAATCTTTGTCTAGGTTTGTTCAAGACTTGTAGAAAATTATTTCTGAATGTATATATGGTGTAAATAAAAAAATTATTTTTTATGTGCTTATGCCTTTATTGAATCACCTTGTATTTAGGAAAGAAAAAGAAAACATTTTTATTTTGAATATAAAACAACAAAAAAAAAAAATAAAAATAAAAATTACAGGTAATTCCGTTGTTTTGTTATCTCTCGGAGAATAAGAGATGTGTACGGTAACCAGACGTTCGCCATTTTACCAAAATATGCTGCGAAATATTTTTTGACATTGAAATGTAACGCTCTTAATTTCACGCTTTTTTATTTCTAATTTGTTCTTACACAGAAAACTTTTTCGCATTATGTGACAATAAATTTTTATATTCGAAATTATTTTTCTTTACCAGATTTCAATATGAATTTTTGATACAATGTAAGATAAATAAGAAATATATTTGGCTGATATTTTTCTTAGTGCTTTCCTAAAATTGATCATTATTGTGTATAATATACTTAAAAGAGGTTTTAATTAATAATTGCAAATATATTCTTCAGACCTGTAAGTCATGCATGGTCTAAAACCCTCTAGTTATGCGGTATTTGTTAAAAACTAAAATGCACATCAATTTAGCAGTATTGTTTGAAATCAGTTGTCATCGAAAAATGTGCCCTTATTAATATATCTGGTCACCCTATGGATGCTGCAATTATTGATACTTTATTGTTTTGCTAACATGCATTCTGAATAAGGTTGCCACATTGTAACGGAGTTATAGTATCGATGAAGTTTTAAATTCAGTCATTAGACGAACATTCAATATAAAAAAAATCAATATTTCGAAGACTGAATATTATTTTCAACAGAAAGCATTAAATTGTCATTAAATTTTCAATTTATATCTTCAGTCTTTGTACTTGTTTTGAGCTCAAGGCCAGGATTCACAATTAAAGATATTTTCAAAAATTAACAAACTTATCTCTTCACTTGAAAAAGTAATAAACAAATTTTTTTCTTTGGAAATATCTCTAATTTTAGAGATATTTCCAAAAAAGAGATGTATGGCAACTCTATTGACTACAAAAGGTCATATTTGTAGTTAATATGGCCGACAAAAAGAGAGCAAATAGAACTACCGATATATTTCCTATAACGGCATGACATATGTACCTAGATAATAGCGCGTTTTTCTTTGTCTATAGCTCAGGTAGTTATGTGGAAAACGCATATTTGGCATCAAGTAAATGTGAGCACAAGGCAAATGATCATCATTGAAACTAGTACTTGCATATAACATTGAAGTTGCATTTTTTTTTTTGAAACTCCTCTTTAGCAATTTAAAAAGTTATCGTAATTAGGTGGGTATTTACCATAGAGATTATAGCAGTTTTCCGAATTTTAATTTCTTACTCTTGAAATTTTCTCGAAAAAGTGATATATATACTTAATTATGGAAACGCCATCGGAAGATGTATTAGTGCAGAAGCTTGAGGCTTGTGATTTGGAAGATGAAGAAGGTGAAAAGTTTTGCAAAGAATGCAAAAAGAATGGTATCCAACCAACCGATGTACCTGATATACCACAACAGAAACTGTGTCGGCGCGTGCAGTTAAAGCAAATATCGTCAGCTATACAAAAATCACTCGATAAAATTTGCGGCATGTGTGATGAAGTTATAGTGAAAAACAAACTTGCTAGAACATTCGGAATATTATCCGAATGTGATCATATCTTTTGCTTTCAATGTCTTAGAAATTGGAGTGGATTCGGGCGCCTACAGCGCTCAAAAGTGTAAGTATGGTGGTGCGAGTACCATATACGAATCTATTTATTCAAAAACATACTGTATTTTTCATCACATTAGATCATGCCCCGAGTGTAAAGTTAATTCACTAGTATGCCCTTCTCCCTTTTGGATAGAAACTTCGCCAGAGAAGGAGAAACTTTTTAAAGAGTTCAATTCGCATTTAGATGAGAACAGATTCTTTAATACAAATCATTGGCAAACCGATATATTTAAACATAATTAATCTTAAAATTTTTTTCTTATATAGTATTAAGTAACATTTTGATGTCAATGCAGGTATCTAGCAATATATAAATAAATAAATAAATATATAAATAAGTATATATATATATATATATATATATATATATATATATATATATATATATATATATATATATGTATGTATATATATATATATATATATATATATATATATATATATATATATATATAAATAAATATATATGTATGTGCAACCTTTTCTTTCAATACAAATGTAAAAAAGAAAACTAAAATTTAAATTTAAAATAAAATTAAAAAGAAAATTGGATAAATTTGTTGCCATAAATAAGATTATTTTCTCAATTCTCATGCGCTTTCATTTGAACCATTTAAGTTTCTTACGTATTTGAAATTTTATTGTACACATGCTAAAGGTACCAAATTCCAAATGTTACTTTTTTTTTTTTTTGTAACCAAACTCAGGAAATTCTATAGGTACCATTATTATTTATAAATCTTGGAAAAAGGTACCAAATGCAAATATTATGTCTTTTTTTTTAACAAAACTCAGCAAATTCGATAGTTGTGCGATAGTGAGTTCCAATTACGAATATAGTGCAAGCTAAAAATTGGCATTCAGACAATTCAGTTTTTACATATTGGTTGTATAACTAGTATTTGTATTCAAAATATTTCTACCATACATTTGGCGGCCACCTTAATGCATATACAAAAATTGTACTTGTATAGGTATGATACATTTACATATTCT
The DNA here is from genome assembly GCA_963854835.1 of Megamerina dolium. NCBI lineage: Eukaryota > Metazoa > Arthropoda > Insecta > Diptera > Megamerinidae > Megamerina > Megamerina dolium. The sequence continues at coordinate 23,108,483 of OY978528.1, read as the reverse complement.
TTTTAAAGTAAACTTTTTTCAAAATCTTCTCCTTTTTTGCTTTACATTCTTGTTGTTGTGATAATTTTATGAATTGCTAATTAATTGAATGAATTGCTATTGAAGTGTTAATTACACTTAATTGCATTACATATATAAGACAATAAATGTACATATGTACATATATGTACTCATGCATAAGTATTTCATTGAATTTGAATTATATTTTTCTTTCACAAAATTGCAAACAATTAACTTGTCTTCTTTCATTATTGGATAATGCTCTCATAATTGTATATGCACTACTGATCAGACGCTATGTATGAGTATTGCGCCTTTTGATTTGTAATGATAGTAATTATTCTTTCAAAAAAAATTATGTTACTATATATACTAATTGTAATTAAAAAAAAAAGTAAGAGTGGGAAAAGATGAGTGACATTTCGTACTTTATAATATAAGAGCACTAAATTCCTATATGGTGTTCCATCAAGTACAACTATGCAGTGGTATGTATTTGTATTTTGCAAACTCGTTTTGCTTTTAGCACATACACCCATTTTTACTCAATTGTATCATTATCACATTGTGTCCTTGTCCTTATGCTTTCACTTCCCAACATCACTTTTTTTGATATTCCATGTAGGTAAATGATTGGATCCTTTACAACATACATAGAACATAGTTTACTTTTAAATTTAGTTGGTATTGAATTTAAAGATTTTTGGAATTTGAAAATTTGATTTTAATCCCCCAAAAAAGTATTATTTTTGTGACATCTGAACTTAATTTCATTCCATGGGTTATTATTTTAAAACTATGAAATATTCTTGCAAATTCATTAAATCCAAAATGGTTTAAAAACAAAACTTTAATCAGTGTTGAACGTTTTGTTCTCAAAATATTGATACATTTTAGTTTTAATTTAAGACAAAAAAAAAAACATTAAAGTACTCTCCCTCTAATATTTCAAGTAGTTTTGGTTTAAAAACAAAACCATAAAAGTATTCAGAAGTTTTCTCACTCTCAATTATATTTAAGTTAACCTCAACTTTAGTATTTTTGGTTTAAAAACAAAACCAAACAATTATTAAACAGTTTTATAACTGCTAACTATACAATATTTAATGTACATTGAACTTTAGTATTGCGTGTATCACTTTTGGAGAAGAATCACAATGTTTTTCAAAGTCAAATAACACGCGGAAGTGCATTCGATTAAAATTGGCAATGCTGAACGTGAGGAATTCTCGACGAATGAAGCAATTGCATCAAGTAAGTAAATCCAGTAACATTACGAGACTGCCACGTAGTAGAAATCCTTTACCAAAATAAAAGCTGTAGCTGCTTTATTTACGCTTTATTTTCAAATAAAATGTATTTTTTAACAAAAACTATATTTTGTTTTTTATTTTCAGGATGTAAATAGAATTCAACACTATTCACAATATCCTCATTTTAAAAAATATCAATTTTTATAAAAATTTTGATTGAATTTCTCTTTAATTTTACGTAAAATGTACTATTTGCTATGAGCACTGTACTCATTGCAAGTGTTTACTTTTAATACCAACAATATTACTAAAGCTGATCCAATTAAATTCCAGACAAATATTAAATCTATTCCAATTTTCAGATAGATCCAAAATCATTTCAGTTTTTTTTTTAAACTACAAAAATTATAGAATTTATTCTCATGAATTATTTTTAAGAAGAAAAGCTTTGAATTAGTTCCAACCAATAGTATTTGCTCTCTCAATGATCTCTCTCTCTCTCTCTCTTTTTGTTTTTGCTTAAACCAGTGTGGTTTTAATCTAAACTAAATTTTTTACTGTGTAGTCAATTCTGCTTGACTGGAGTCTAACTCAAGATTTGCATTATCAGAATGTAATATGTTGAACAAATCTTCTGTACTTACTCATATAATTTCAACTTAAATAAAAGTTTCTATTAAAGTGCTTAGACTATTATAATTTTACGTCAAGCATACGAGTAACAACGAAGTTCGAATCAGAGTTCGTATTGGAATCAGAGTTCAAAATTGTCTATTATATTTGTTCTGCTTACAAGTATAGAAATGTTGTTCCCCTTGTAAGAAATGCTATTGTAAGATAAGAACAACGTCGAAAATTTGTCTATCGCAAAAATTATGAAACTTTTGCTCTATTTTGACATCATTTTGACAATCATTTATTATGCACTCTTGCTACATAAAAAATATAATTCTAAAATTGAACGTATATTTTTTTTTTTGCATACGGAGCTGCTTACGAATACTTCTCTCTAAAATCGTTGAGAAGTTCTCATCGTGTCGTCAAATGTCAAATGCTGCTCCCGGAGTGCGGAGAGATATCTTTTCAGGCGCAAGAAGAGAGAGAGGGAGAGAAAGCTAGAAAGACACGAGTGTGACGAAATAGAGATGAGTCGATTTCTGAGTACCCATGCAAAGCTCATTCGTCTTTGCGAAATGACACTGTGTAACTTAACGTTGTGCAATCATGCCATATTGAATAATATTTTTCAGTGTAGTCCTCGTGAACATGATTTTATGTGTCATGTTAAATTTTCATTCATCACTATCACTTGCTGCCATACTGAATACATCAAGTACAAGCTTCTTTAGCTCTCATCAATATAAGCAATTCATCCTTTTTATATACTATACTATAAATACATACATACACGCACATATGTGTGTGTGCTTTCATATGCTAATGATGGTAATCCCATATACTTGCATTGTAGTATATAAATGGCGTTTGCATAAAATACCTCGATAAGAGTAAAGTACTCGTATTTGCCTACATCCTATACATACATACTCGTTTGTGTACCAAGTGCGTTCACACACACACACACACATTTTATTTGCCGCCACTGGTGATGCTCTAAGTACTATTACACTATTTGTAATAAAATCGTGCAAATGGGCTTATCGTTTGATAGACGTGCATACTTAATATCACATTTTTAGTGTGAGCATATGAGAATGTTATCGTTTATTGATTTTATGAAAATAATACCATTCGTATATGTTGATGTTGATTTAAATAATACGTTAATCAGTAAAACATAAAGTTCATCAAACTCTTGATGATAATGCTTAAATAATAGTTTGTGTACGTACGTAAGAAGAAGATGAGGTCAAAAGTGGTTATTAAACGAATTGAAGCATGTTTAATGGAAATTTGTTTGTTAAAGCTTTATTGAATAATGATGCGTCAATAGTTGCCATCAACAGCAGAAAATCTTATTAATTTATGAATTTTGAAACAAAAAAAATGCAAAACCATCCCTTTAAATATCCACTAATGTCTGTTAAGGATATATTTTTTGATCATTTTCATATTTTTCTGAATTTTTTCTTCCATTTTGACACTTTCGTTTTTGCTACATTTAACAGAGTTCAGCATTTCTATATATACGTCAATATATGGTATGTATATATATATATATTTACTTATATACAAAATATTTTGTTCATATCAATAACATTTCTTATTGATATTTTGATCACGTACATGTTTGTTGAATTTTCTGATTTGAAATTTGTACAAACAATTCTGGTATATGGGTATTTATTTTGTGGTTCATGTGCTTGTTTACACAAGTCTCCAGTTATCAACGGTATCATATAGAAATTACTCTAAAAAAGTGTTTATGATGAAAAGAATGATATTGAAAGATTTAGGTACTGTTTACCTATAGGCTAGGGCTTAACATATATTGTAACAAGATGTATAAAAAATGTACTCACAACATGTTGTGAACAAGCAAAAGTGAATTTTTCGGTTCTTACATTATCGGAAATTATTCAACAAGAAAGTTTCATTAAAGTGAGACTTAACATTGGGAAAATTCTCTCTTCAGAGAAGAGAAGTCTTCTCTATCGAAAACACGAGTACAGGAATGGTATAAAGAGCGTACCGAATGACCAATCACATCAACTGATGAATAATACGTCAATCAAATCAAAGAATTAGTACTCGAAAATTGCCGATTAATAATTTTAGAAATTATTGTTGTTGTTGTAATATCAAAAAGATCAGTTAGCACCATTTTGAAAGACAATTTATTCCTGAGAAAAAAGTCAAATCTCGATTGGTTCGAAAAACGTTAAATTTTTTATAGAAAAGCAGTGTCGCATTGAAATATGTCAAACAATGAATCGGAAAAAGTATTAAAGGTTATTCCGACAAATCGAATCGAAATTCGCCTTTCGCCAGTGTTATAAAACTGCTAAATACTTTTCAAGTTTTGTTTTTAAACCAAAAATACTAAAGTGAGAGAAAGAGTGAGTGAGGTCTTTTAATACTTTTTTGGAGTTGTTTTTAAATCAAAAATACCTAAGTTGAGAGTAAATCGAATCGAAAAAAGTATTGAAGGCTATCCCGGAAATCGAATCATTATTCGCCTTTCGCCGGTTTTATAAAACTGCTAAATACTTTTTAGATTTATGTTTTTAAACCAAAAATACTAAAGTGAGAGCAAGAGTAAGTGAGTTCTTAATACTTTTTTGGAGTTGTTTTTAATGCAAAAATACTCAACTTGAGAGCACATTAAATTCAATTGAGTGTGAGAAAATTTCTGAATACTTTTTTGATTTTGTTTTTAAACCAAAACTACTACAAACATTAGAGGGAGAGCACTTTAATGCTTTTTTTTTGCCTTAAATTAAAACTAAAATGTATCAATATTTTGAGAGCAAAGCATTCAACACTGATTAAAGTTTGGTTTTTGAAATCATTTTGTATTTAATGAAATTGCAAGAAATTTTGATAGTTTTAAAATAATGACACATGAAATGAAATTAAGTTTAGATGTCATAAAAATCATACTTTTTTGGGGGATTAATATCAAATTTCAATCCAAAAATGTTTAAATTCTATACCAACTGGAATTAAAAGTAAACTATCATTTTTTATTGTGTATTTCTGAAACTTCAGGGTATAAAAATCAGAAATCCAAAATTTCAATGATTTCAGCTTAATCAATATCAATCGATTAAACATATAATATATTAAACCACAGTTTGCTGCACAAAGTAAACACACTTGTATCGAATACAGTAAATAAACACAACAACATTGCTATTAACAATGAGATGGAGAATTTTTTTTTTCTTTTTTGGCAAATATATATACTTTTCCATTAAATATACATTTGTTATTGAAAGAGCCAAAAATCATCAAATTTTCTAAAACTACCTCAAAAAAATATAAAATATATGTATTGAAGAAAATTTAAAAAAAATATGTAAAAAAGTATGTAATGTAAAATATATCAATTTTTTTACATGCATATGCATAGGTGTACGATATTTTTTTTTTTTAATTTTTATAATTTTTGAATTTTTACACTGTTTAACTTTTTAAACAAGTTTTCACTTAATAAAAATAAATAAATAAAAAATATAGTCTACATGTATACGAGTAAATAAAGAAGCCGACACTTTGCTAAGAAATTCCAAAGTGAAATGTGTAATCCAGTTTTGTTTTATTTGTATATAAAAAATCAATTTATATGGCAAATTAAATGACAAAAAAAAAAAAATAATAATATTAATGTATTAATTATAATATCAATGATAATATTGTATTGCATTCAAATATTGTATTGTATTAATGTTTTTTTTTATTATTGAGAAGCAACAATTATCGTTTAATTAAAAGCCCCGATAAGTAGCCAGAGAAAAAAAATTATGATAATATGCATTTTATTAGATTAGATTGAATCAAATCGGAAATCAAATATTAGTCATCAGTCATATCATTGTCACGTATATACGATATACGATATACGATGACCATATCGTATGTCATAGACCGATGATTAGAGCATTGGCCGCAATCAATTCGCATGCAGTTTTTTTTGGAACGACACATATTTTATCACATTCCAATGGCGTCCATCTGTCTGTAAGGAATTTGAAATCATCCACTTTGAGTACTGTAGAAGTCTAGCATACAAACACAAGACTAGAAGAGCAGAAGAATAGGGGACTTACCGTGTAAGGCAAGAAGTTAAATGTTTAATTTATTTGTTATTTTCAATTTTAATTTCATTTTCGTTCAACGAACTTCGTCTTCACTCTATATCGTATTTTATTTTATTTATTAAATAATTATGATTCTTTAAAATATAATAAAAACTGGAAAAACCTCTTGAAAAATCATCTTCAGCGATGAAGCTCATTATTGGTCAGCAACAAACCCACAAGTGCTTCTTGAGACACCGTTGCACCCGCAAAAAGTTACTGTTTGGTGCAGTTTTCATGCTGGAGGTGTGATTGGGCCGTATTTTTACGTGGATGAAAACGACCGTCATGTTACCGTCAATGGAGAGCGCTATCGTGCTATGTTGGAAGATTATTTGTGGCCAGAATTGGATGAACTTGATGACATCAGCGATATGTGGTTTCAACAAGACGGTGCCACTAGCCACACAGCACACGTCACAATCGATTTATTGCAAGGCAAATTCGGTGAACTTGTTATCTCGAGAAATGGTCCGGTCGAATGGCCGCGCCTCGTTCATGCGATCGAACACCATTGGATTTCTTTTTATGGGGCTTTATCAAGCCACTGGTCTATGCCAACAAGACAGCAACTTTAGACGAGCTCAAAGACAACATCCAACGCGAAATTGTCAACGTTCCGGTGGAAATGTGTACTAGAGTGGTGGAAAATTGGGTCCAAAGAATCGACCGCTGTAAACGGGTTCGTGGTGGTCATATGTTTTATTAATAGATAAAATTGTTATGTCCCTAATGGAAAAACCTTTAATATATATTTTCTTGTGAAAAGAGTTTATTTTAAAACTTTTAACTAATGATTATTGTTGCACAAAAGTGTAATAATAAGTTTTCTAATAGATTCAGAACTACAAACACAATCATATAACCTGTTTTCCTAGACAATCATATACTCTCTGTGTCGATTGCTATTATTCACTATAATCATTTATTGAAAACTTTTCATTTCAATTCTCTTTAATAGTATTATACAATAATTCATTTGCAATGAAGTGGAACAACGTATGTAGTGTAGTGTAAACAATTTTTCACAATTAATATTATGTCATTGAGAAAAGTTGTTTAAGTGACAATTAAGTAACTACGAGTATGATACTTTGTATGTATAAGCTTTATGTGTGAAACTTTTCAATGTGCCCCCACACTATGAGTTACTCACATTATATAGGAAAATTTTCTTCTACATCATTTTATTTGATAGTTTTGTTTGTCTGCTAGATAATTTATGGATAATGAAGATAGAGTATTTCTTACTAATGCAGTGTTAGATAAAGTTTATGACTTGTCATTATCTATAAGCAACGACAAAAAATAAAAAAATAATAAAATAAATTATAATTAAACTGATTTTGTATGAGAAGCAAAAGGAAATTTTAGCTTCAAAATAAATTGACCATATTATTTATTAAGAGATACCCTACAGGTGTATAATTATGTGTATTTTTTGATTAATCACCAAATCACTCCTGTGGAAAATTAATATATAATAAATTACATGTGAGAATCATAGGTGTATGTATGTATGTATTTAGTACTTTTCAAAAAGTGGTGAAAAAGAGGAGACATTATGAACCTACAATGTAATATGCTTTGTCATTTAATATCATTATGTTTTTAATGCTGCTCATTTGTTTAATTTACGAGTGAGTATATACCTAAGAGAATTCTTTGAAATAAAAAAAAAAGAGTATATGGATACTTTTAAATAAACCAAAATTTAAAGAGTTTATTTTAAACACACACAAGATGTATTTGATAATTATCCAGAGAGGAACAGATATGAAGATAGAGAGTAAGTATGTTGAGAAAAAATTTTGGAGAGTAATGGAGATTGGGAAGCCTTGATATATTCAAACACAAAATTGACTCCTTCGAAGAACAGTTTAATTTTTAAGAGAATTCTCCTAAGAGACAAAGAATAAAGGGTAAGTATTTGTTGAAAAAAAAAATGTTGCGAAGAAACAAAAATTAATTAGAGTTGGTAATTAATGGCCTAATTCCGGATTACGGGCTCACTTAATCCGAATACCGGCTGATTGCTCTTTTAATAGATTTGTTCACTTACATTACTATCACTATCAATTTTTGTCATCTGTCACTCTCGATATGAGAAAATCTACAAGAAGTACGTGAACTGAAAACTATCAGAAACTTGTAAATTGACATTCACAGTTCTTAATTGACAGCTGGATTTATTTGTTCGCCAACGCTTTTCATGCTGAAAACTGTTAACAATTGTTGAAAATTTTTTGTTGCGAACACACCTAATTTTTTTGTAAACTTGATCGAGAAAAATTCACAATAGACAATTTTCAGTGGTGTTGCCAGCGCAAATTGACCTAATCCTCTTTTATTTTGAGAATTAACTCATAGAGTTTATGCGGATTAGCTGCAATTAATACCCGAGTTAATTCGAATTAACTCGGAAATCCGGAATTAGGCTGCCGTCTGTCTAGGCTATTAGGACGATATATCTCCCATTTGGCCGGTGGACTAATTAAAATAAATTATAATATCGACAGATTTAAAAATTCAGTTTGTTTACTATCATTACAAGGCCTCTCTCAATGATGATATTTTTGCATATTAATGAATTTTCAAATTTAAATGCCCAAAATGAAATAGTAAATGTTTAAATTTATTATGTACAATAAAATTACTATTGATTGAGTTTTAAAGTAACATTACGATTGTACTAGAAAAGCGGTATAGAGTAGATCTACCTACGGCTAGCTCCTCGTCAGACTCTGAGACTGAGTCCGGTAGACTGTTTCCTCATTTTCACTAATGGCTCTAGGACTGAAGAAGGTTCTGTTTCTGGAGTTTTCGTGGAAACTGACGAAACTCAACTGTTCTTTGCGCTTGGTATGTATGCATCTGTCTTTCAGGTTGAGTTGTATGCAATACAGAGGGCAATGGATTATATCGTGGACAAGAGACCGAAAGGCAAGTCTATTTGTGTCTGCAGTGGCAGTCAGGCTGGTAGGACTAAGTGGCAGTGCACTTTGCCCAGCCTGTGAAGAAGAAGATGAGACGACGGACTACTTTTTATGTATCTTCTCTGCATTCGCTCGAATCAGGTTAGAGGTCTTTGGCACTAATGTGCTGAGACCCGAAACTCTTGGGTCTTTAGCACCACAGGATCTACTTCGATTTCTTCGGAGAACGGGTAGATTTAAAACACAACAAAATGGAACTTCGGGCGTAGTACAATGGACTAATAAATGCCTGAGTGCTGCGCTTAATTTATTATTGTTAAAAAAAAAAAACATTAAATTCAAAATATTACTCGAATCACTTCATTTCGAACGGTGGAAGTACATAAAAAAATGTTTGTAATTTTTTATAATTCAATAGAAAATAATCAAGTTAGAAGAAATTTAAAAAAATTGATGTAAAACTGCACAAATTAGATTTCATAGATCTTTCTGAAATTCACTAGCTAAGCTTGGGTATTTCCAAAGTTAAACTTTTTTACTGTATTGCTGCGTAAAGAAAAACCTTTTTTTTACAAGTGGTTTGATATATTTTCCCCAAAATGTATTGGGAGTATAAATAAGTTCGTGCGAATTTGATAACTGATGTCGCTACTAGTTTATTATTCCATTGTTTCATATGGCAGCATCGTCATTTTGAAGTGTTCTCATTAGGTGGAGCACCACCAAAGTTTGAAGATGAAGAATCGGAGGCAAGACTCGATGAATAGCCATCACAAACGCAAGATGAACTCGCAAAAACACTTAAAGCCACTCAGCCAACCATTTGCCATCGTTTAAGCGTAATGGGAATGATCCGAAAGGTAGGAAATTGGGAGCCATATGAATTGAAGGCAAAAGACGTCGAACGCTGTTTTTTTCACGTGTGAACAACTGCTCCAACGGCAAAAACGAAAGCGATTTTTGCATCGAATTGTGACTGGTGATGAAAAGTGGGTACATTACGATAATCCAAAATGTCGGGCAACGTATGGATACCCCGGCCATGTCTCATCATCGACGGTTAAGCCAAATGATCATGGTAATAAGATCAAGCTGTGTATTTGGTGTGATCAGCTGCGTGTGGTGTATGATGAGCTATTAAAATCGGGTCAGACGATCACAGGGTACCTGTACCGACGACAATTGATGTGTTTGAATTGAGCATCACGAGAAAAACGGCCACAATACGCCATGTCTATCGGCGTATTGTGCAACATGATAATGTTGGGCCATATGTTGCGGCATCTCTTAAAACGTATTTAAAACTCTCAAATAAGAAGTCCTACCCCACCTGCCGTATAGCCCAGACATGTTCCGATCGATAACATATGGCCTGGAAGAACAGAGCTTCCATTCATACGAAGAAACCAAAAATTGGATCATGAATTCATGGATTGCCTCAAAACATGTCGACTTTTTCCGACGCGGAAACCGTATGCTGCCAGAAGAATGGGAAAAAATAGTGGCTAGAGAAAGGACAATACTTTGAACATTGAATGTATAATCAATTTTTCACATTAAAATTTCAATTTTCGATAATAAACCGCACGAATTTATTTAAACTCCCAATATTGTAAGTACACAGCATAAATGGCTGATATCCGTAAAAGTACGACCAATTTGAAAGTAAAGGGGGTCATCAAAACATTAAATGATCCCATGAACTCTACAACCTAGCGAAAGGTAAATTTATTGCACTGCATTATTTAATTAACGACTCACTGATCAGGGACATAACAAAGATGTTTCATTATATCCTGTTTTTTGCTAGTTTGGAACTGGTTCAATTATTGAAGGTTTTTTGATTTTTTACTAAATTTAATTACATAAAATTAAATCGAATATTTCACAATTATAGGTTGATAGAGTCATCCATTAAATGCAATAATACAAGGATTGATAATGAAGCTACCTAAGTAGGAAAAAAACATTTTGTTTTTTTTTCAAAAACCATTTATTTCTCAACATAGTCTTCTTTTACTTCGACACACTTAGTAAGACGATATTCCAACTTTTTTATACCATCTGAATAATACGATTTCGGGAACAACTCAAAATACGCGTTAGTTTCGGTAATCACTTCTTCGTTTGAGCTGAATCTTTTTCCTGAGAGCCATTTTTTCAAGTTTGGAAACAGGAAAAAGTCACTAGGAGCTAAAGCTGGACTATAAAGTGGATGATCAACCAATTCGAAGTGTATTTCACGTAATTTTAGCATCGTATCTAATAGCCTAGACAGACGGCAGCCTAATTCCGGATTACCGAGTTAATTCGAATTAACTCGGGCATTAACTGCAGCTAATCCGCATAAACTCTATGAGTTAATTCTCAAAATAAAAGAGGATTAGGGCAATTTGCGATGGCAACACTGCTGAAAATTGTCTATTGTGAATTTTTCTCCATCCATTTTACAAACCATTAGGTGTGTTCGCTAACAAAAAACTTTCAACAACTGTTAACAGTTTTCAACATGAAAAGTGTTGGCGAACAAATAAATCCAGCTGTCAATTAAGAACGGTGAATGTCAATTCACAAGTTTCTGATAGTTTTCAGTTCACGTACTTCTTGTAGATTTTCTCATATCGAGAGTGATAGATGACAGAAATTGATAGTGATAGTAATGTAAGTGGACAGACCTAATAAAACAGCAATCAGCCATTTAGTTAATCCGCAATACTGCCGTCTGTCAGGTTATTATTTTATTCGGATTAAGTGCGCCGGTAATCCGGAATTAGGCTGCCGTCTGTCTAGGCTATAATGCTGTGTGAATCGGTGCGTTGTCTTGAAGAATGAGCACTTTTTTCTTCTTTAAATGTGGTCGTTTTTTCTTGATTGCATCTTTCAATTGATCCAATAATGCACGATAATACTTTCCTGTGATTGTGGATCCTTTTTCAAGATCATCGATAAGCAATATTCCGAGTGCATCCCAAAATACAGTGGCCATAACCTTGTCAGCCGATTTCACTGCCTTCACCAGCTTCCATCCATTATTTCGATTGATTTTTGGCTTCAGGTGTGTAGTGATGGACCCATGTTTCATCAACAGTCAACAGGATTACGCTTTATCATGTCCAAACACCGCTGTGAAGTGGTCTCTCGAACTCGTTTTTGTTCGACACTGAGCAAACGCGGCACCCATCTTGCCGATAGCTTTTTCATATGCAAATGTTCATGCAAAATGTTGAACACACATTCATATGAGATGTTTACCATTTCAACAATCTCACGCCACTTGACTCGGCGATCATTCATAACGATATCGATGATTTTCTTGATATTTTCTTCAGTAACCACCTCTTTTGCCCTTCCTGTTGATGGTATTGTTTCAGTGCTTGTTCGGCCGCGTTTAAATTCAGCAATTCAATATTTTACCATATAATCTGACGGAGCAGACTCACCGTAATGTTTATCGAGCTTTTCTTTTGTCTCTTTCGACGTTTTCCCTTTCAAATAATAGTGTTTATACTGTACTGCACGAAATTCGCTTTTTTCCATTTTTCAAGAAACACAAAAGTTGGTTACTTCAAACGACTACAACAAATAAACTAATCGATGAATTTGAATTCTAACAGCTGACGTTTGACAGATCGCAATTTCAATAAAATTAAAAGTTTTTGTGTTGCCTTTTTCGTACTTAGGTAGCTTCTTTATCAATCCGCCCTCGTATGTAGGCAAAAATAAATACAATAACAATTCTTAATAATTTAATGAGTCAAAATTAATTTTATTTTCACTATTGCTCTTTTTGTTGTTGTTGTTGTTTGCAATTAAATAGAAAATAATTAAACAATAAGTATATATTATTTAACATACGAATATTCCCAACCTCAAAACCCAAATGCATATTAAGTAAGTTAAGTGTACGTATGTATAGTAGCTTGTATAAATATATGCTTATACATATGGGTGCCTGTATAAATACTGTGAAATTCGATTACAATATTATTGACACACAATAATGAGAGAATATAACGTTACGCGAAATAAGCTAGCTGATAATCAAGTCATTTCAATGCATTTAATGGTTACAATGATTGTCAGTGAGCTCATTTTAATTTTTTTTTATCATCGTTTATTTTTTATGTAAATAATTTTGTCATACTTGTATGTATCAACTTTTCAATATGTAAGTTCATAGAGAAACATTCATAAGCCTGAGCTTACTATGTGATACAATTGAAGTTGTTGCATACAGAAACAATTCAAAATAAAAAATTTCATGAAAATTATATTTTATAACACTCAGTTAAAAAACTTGATGATTAAGTATGATTCTTCTTTGGCAACTTTTATCCTGTTGTCATACTTAAATGTCAAATTATGTGACAAAATTGTTACAAAACAATATAAAAACGTGGAAAGACAGTAAGAGACAGACAGTGAGATTGAGAGAATAAAAGAATTATGATATATATATTACAATTGTATCAAATATTTAGAAGAGCTTAAGAGCATAGAATGGAAAACTTTACAATGTTACATCAAAGTCAAGTGACAAATTGCATAAGTTATATGCAATACGTCCATACATACCTGTACATATGTATGTATGGACTCTATAAATAAACTTGCATAGGTACGTACAGAGTACATTTTTTTTTTCTTCTCACAAATAACTGTCTTTACCACTTCAGCACTATCCATCTCGACATCCTTTCTCATTTGTTCTCAAAAAGTTTTTCAATTTGCTATGTATGATATCATACATATACGGAAATGTTACATGTTACAGCACAACATTAATAATAAGAGCTCTCTCTCACTCTCTCTCTCTCTCTCTATAGTACAGTTTCATATTTTATTGTGTCAAACCAAATCATTTAGTCCATGCACGCATAAGCATTGTGCATATTCGTACAGCAGTTGTTGCAGTTGTTCTTTCAATACTTGAATGTTCTATGTACATACATGTACAAGGTGCGACAATTATGTATTAAGACTGCCTCTAGAAAACACAATTAAAACACGATATCTGTTTACGATTTTTCGGTATATTTATTCAAAATATTCTCCTCCTGATTCAAAACACTTGTTACATCGATTTAATAGTGAGTCAAACGCGTGTTCCAGCTCATTTTTTGGATTTGCCTCCAGTGCCCTCGTCGAAGCCCATTGTATGTCTGAATGTCATCAAAAAAGCATCCTTTCAATTTCAATTTCAGTTTTGGAAACAAAAAGAAGTCGTACGGTGCCAAATCAGGTGAATACGACGGGTGATTCAATACACAGACCTGATTCCGAGCGAAAAATTGACGAACAATGAGTGTTGTGTGACTCGGTGCATTATCGTGCAACAGAGACCAAATTTTTGGATCGCAGTATTCTGGTCGAACACGACGGATTCTGGACATCAAACGCTTCAAAACTTCGAGGTAACATGCGGAAGTAAATGTTTGACCAGTTGGAACAAATTCTTTGTGCATAATTCCTTTGCTATCGAAGAATGTGATGAGCATTGTTTTGATTTTTGATGGAACATTTCGTGTTTTTTTTTTGACTTGTGGTGAGTTTTTTGATTTCCATTCCGCATTTTGAAGCTTGGTTTCTGGATCGTATTGGAAACACAATGTTTCATCACACGTAACAATTGTTTTCAGGAAGTTTAGATCATTTTCTGCAGCTGCAACCATGTCTCATTAATTTTTGGTCCAAGGTCAATGTGTGTGGAACAAATCTTGCGCAGACCTTTGTTTTGCCCAAAATCCTCGTGAAGAATAAGTCGGATAATTTCTCTGTTGATGTTTAAGGCCTCCACCATCATTTTCACTGAAGCATTGCGGTCTTCTGTAATAAAATCACGAACTTTCTGGATCGCTTCCGGCGTCCGCACTGAAATTGGCCTTCCTTCTTTTATTTCATCATCCAGCGACTCTCTGCCATCCACAAACCGTTTATGCCATATAAAAACATTTGATCTTGATCAACAAGCATCGCCATACGCTTGCTGCATCATTCCGAATGTTTCTGATGCAGTTTTAATGACCGCTCTTTGCTCCATGTTAAAATTTCAACATCAAACGAACATGTGTTTTGTAAAATGAATGTCAATAAACATTAAATGTCAACCAAATGCTATGAAATTGACAGTTGACAGTTAGTAGAGGAAGGTTGAAGCTTCAAAACGCATGTGTTCACACATAGATGGCGCGTTTAGTTGCTGAGATATGGTTCGAATCTTAATACATAATTGTCGCACCTTGTATGTACATATATAGTAGTTTAGGAAATCGTTGTAACATCCATCTAATTATGTAGGTACATAACAAAGACTACACAATGATGGAATATATGTACGTCCATGTAAATAAATATGAATGTTCTATGTGTAGACATAAACTACTATATCCATCTGTCTATGAATGAGAACAGATTTTATTGTTGTTGTAATTTATTTAGGTTATTTACTAAGGTTAAGTTGAGATTTTTGTTAAGCGAAAGTTACAAGCACTACACAGAAGACTACACTACATATGAGTACTAGTATGTACTAGTAGTAGTAGTAGTAGTAGTAGTAGTATGTACAGTGGCTCACAGCTTATTTCGTACAGTGTATATATTTTTATGTACATGGCTGTAACATCGAAACTAAAAAACTTATCGATAAGTTTTGAATGTAGATGTCTGTGTATGTGTTTAGTAAACCTAATAAGAAAACGGGGAACCCCAAAAATTTTTCTTTTTGTTATGCAAGAGAGAAAAACTATTGATCAGCTGATTTTCAGCTCACATGTTATTTCGTACACAAACTTCAATGTAAGTAAGTTTCATTCTGCCGCGCAGTTACAAAGTTTTTTTGAATTGTATGAGTTTTTGGACCTTTTTAACTATTATAACAATTTTTATTATTATTATTTTAAATAGTTAAAGTGCTGTAAATTAAACATTTAGCTTAATGGGTCATCGTACAACGATGGAACAGCGTAAACTGGTAATTAACCATTTTAGGAAAGGTCAGAGTGTGCGAAAAATTGCTGAAATGACAAATTTAAGTGCCTCAACTGTCCAATACATCATTCAACGCTTCGTTCGCGAAAATCGGTTGGAGAACAAGGGCAGAGAAGCACCTAATAAGATTTTCAACGCATCAGACGAGCGTTATATTGTACGAAAAATTAAGAAAAATCCAAAGTTATCCGCTCCGAAGTTGGCTGCAGAGGTTCAGCGTGAAATAGGAAAATCATCCAGTGCTGAAACTGTCCGACGTGTGCTGCGCAATCATGACTTGAACGGTCGAGTAGCCCGAAAGAAACCATTCATTTCGAAAATGAATATACAACGCCGACTTGACTTCGCCAAAGAGCATATTATTAATACTCCTGCGTTCTGGAATACCGTTATTTTCGCGGATGAGTCTAAGTTTAATATTTTTGGCTCGGACGGAATGTCATATGTTTGGCGTAAAGCTAATACCGAGCTAAACAAGGAGAACCTTAAGCCCACAGTGAAGCATGGTGGCGGTAGCGTGATGGTTTGGGCCTGTATGTCAGCAGCCGGAGTAGGTGAATTGGTTTTTATTGAGGGAACAATGGACAAAATGAAGTACCTCGAGATTCTGAAAAACAATTTACTTCAAAGTGCAGACAAACTGGGTTTGCGGGAAGAATTTCGGTATTACCAAGATAATGACCCAAAACATAAATCTGGGATTGTGCAATCTTGGCTTATTTGAACTGCTCACACTTGATGTCTCCACCACCACAGTCACCTGACATGAATGTGATTGAAAATCTTTAGTCTATTTTGGACAATAAAATAAGAACACACAAGATTTCTAATAAGCAAGACCTAAAGAAGGTACTGATGGAGGAATGGAAAAAAATCACACCAGACATCACTCAAAAATTGGTGGATTCAATGCCAAGTAGACTCCAGGCTGTCATTAACGCTAAGGGATGTCATACTAAATATTAAAATCAACTTACTTTGTTTTTAGTTTGAACTTAAAGAGACTGTACGAAATAAGCTGTGACATGAATTTTCCTATTTTTTTCTTATTTTATTTTTTTATAGTGTCAAACACTAAAATTTTGAAAAAGTAAATTTTGGAAAATAAAAAACAAACCTTCCTTTCAAAAATGGCATTTATATTTTGTTCAAATTTTTGCTATATTAGGAATTACGACTGCAGCAATTTTTAAACTGTCACTGTACGAAATAAGCTGGGAGCCACTGTATATAAATTATATTTATTGCATGCAGTCGTAATTCAAGTTATCATGTTTTTAGTTTTTATTTTATTTTTGTTTTTTTTTTTTTTATTTAAATTTACAAGTAATGCAATGCATATTGCTACATAATATTAGACTCATCAAAGCTTTAGAATATTTATTGTGAGTACAAATGTAGGTCATTATTTGAAAAATCCACCAAAGAAATCTTTTTTTACCATCTTTCCGAAAATATTTGAAAACCATGAAAACTAGAAACTTGTGGGTTTACTTTCAAATCTAACGGTGATAAATATGATCTTGTTGGCAAATTCACATTGCCGAAACGAGAAATAATCCACATCGCTGAAGAAAATTCGATGCGAAAAATCATTATCCAAAAACTGTGTTCAACTACCCAATCTTGTGGAGGACATTTGTCCTTGACATGTTATATTTCACACATAATGATAATGGTCCAAACAAGAAGTGTGTTTTATTTATGTTTACTTTCAGAACTAGAAAATCGATAACACATCTACTATGTACGTGCCCTGTATTATGTAAAAATCCCAACAAATTTCTAGGACACTACCAGCTGAGTGACCTAGCCCAATTATCATAGATTGACATTGTCAGTCTCTTAAAATTCATTCAACATTACGGTTGGTTCAGCGAGTAACTAGGTAGAAGGATAATACCCGTGGCAGTATTACAACGAGCCTAAATATGGCCCATGTGCGCTCTCTCATCAGAGAGTGTTGCCACTCTAAACTAACCTAACCTATACTATTCAATAATCATAATTTTATATTGAAGGTAGGAGTGGTTTTCACCTGGCAATGCCTATTTTCAAACTAATTTTCTCATTAATAAAAATTTAACCATAAATAACGAGTTTCAGTCCTTTTCTAGAAAATATACTTTTATGTGTGCAACAGGCGTGGTTTTCATCGGTTTCCGATCATAACGTTATATATTCGTGCGCTTCGTGTGAAAATATGCATTTGAAAACATAGTTTTTTTATGAGGGTAGGAGTGATTTTTACCCTAAATAAAAGTAAATATAGGCATATAACCAAGTTTTAAGTTTATATTTGTATGGAAGATAGGCGTAGTGCCTACCTGAGTACCTACTTATCTGAACCCAATTCCCAACTCACATTAATACATTATAAATATTATCATAAGTGTCGAGTTTCTGCTTCATAATTTATATTTTTTTTTTGCGCAAAGTAGGTGATCATATATTTGAAAACCTATTTTTGTATGGGTGATACACGAGGTTTTCATTCAAAATACATATTATTAAGTACTAATTTTCAGAGAAATTGAAACAGCCTAACTCGTATGATGATTCTAATCAATAATACAGTAGGGAGGCAAAAATATCACAACTAAATAGCCGAACTCTTAAACATTATTTTGGGCCCTAGGTAACGTAACCGTTTTCAGACAAGCCGTATCACGTTAAAATTTTGAGATATTTAATGTGAAAGTTTTGGAGCTCTTAAAGCGAATTTTTCGTCGATTATAATTGAAAATCTTTATTTAAATGCTGTAAAAGTACACATTATGTTTTTTCTTTCACTTATATTTACATTGGATCCCGTAGCTCAGTGGTTAGTGTGTTCGCATTCTGATCTGTAGGTCGTGGGTTCAATCCTCGGCTGAAGCGTAACAAATTTAATATCGAAAAGATTTTTCGATATTTTACGAACGGTACCCACCTGTGGGCAAGCAATTGGCAATTCTATAAGAGCTTCTATAAGAACTTTGTGCCAAAGCTCAGAAAAAGTGATGTTACAAGAGTTCTGCCCTTCGGAATCGACTAAAATAAATAAATAATACTGTCCAAAATTTAACACGAACAACAGTAATGGAAGAGAAGCTCGCACAAAGAGTCCACGTGGTTTTCAACCAGTTACGCCCACTTACGAATCCATCGAACCGTTGTTAAAAATACATATTACTAAGGTCTAATTTTCAGCGAAATTGCTGAATAATAATGGTAGTTATCGTTCGAACAGATCGACTCGTTTGATGATTCTGATCAACAATACATACATGACATTTGCCTTTTAGCGCTTCAGTCCCATAATCTGTCAAAGATGATTCATGTGCTAAATATGGAAGCTAAGGAGGTTTTTACTGCCAGATTTCTCTGTCCTAGGCGAAAATTCTTTGTCTAGTTTTCAAGTTGTAAACATCTCTAACAGCATAGGCGATTCAGTGGATGAATTTGCATGTTACGGAAATGAAATCGCATAAGGCAGGCAAACCCAGAAAGGACATTGGGTGCTAAAACGTACTCTTTGTACTATTCTGTGGCAGTTCGACTTAGAAGGGAACCTCAATATTATCCAGCACTAATTGCAAATTGTTGTAAAATGACGTCGAATTTTTTCGACCTACGCTATGAGTAAATGAAATGCAGGAAAAGAAACTCAAAGTCTAGATTAAAAGGCAAAAATATCAATGAATAGGACATAATCCCTATAGATATGACAATCTAACCACCTGCTCGATGCCGTTGAATTTTGAAAATATATTAAATATGAAAGGAAATTTAAAGTCTGGATTAGAAAACCAAAATGTCAATGGATAGGCCAAAGATAGGGCATTCTAATAAACTAGTAGTTGCCGTGCCGAGGTGTGGCTACTCAGATTAGGCTAAAATGAATCAATGAATGATAATCGTGCTGCTGTACTTGAATTTAACAAACGAACGCCAGATCGAAAGAATGAAATATATGGGGCCAAAGATACGTACAGTGCATGCTTTGAATTATCACAGCACCTTGCACTATGCTTTTGAATCAAGCAACATAACATAATATGTACTAGAGAAAGACACATTAGACACAGGTGAGCTATCACAATAAAATTCCAAAAATATCACATGTACTACGTAGATAAATAAACAACATTAGATTAAACCAACTTTTTATTATTATGGCATTTAATTTGATGCAATCAAATTTTATGACTTCACACAATGTGACATAATAATTATATACATATGAATTTCACTTTCTCATTTCTTCTTCTTCTTCTTCTTCTTCCAGTTTCTCTAGCCCCTCCAAATAATAGCACAATATCTAGATTTAATTTAAGATTAAACTAATAACAATAATGATAACTAGGAGTAGAAGTATACGATGCTTACATACTGGCTTCTATAAGCAAGCATAGTTAAAGATATACTTGAATATGTATTGTATACTCTCAGCATGAAGAAAAAGAAGAATAAAAAAAAAAAACAAAATACTAAAGCCTATTTCGAAATACCGTAATGTGAAACGTACTACTAGTAACTCATACTGCAAAAGTGTAAACTTAATGTCGCATCGTAAGGACTGTGAAAGAACAATTTTTTTTTTTTTCAAATACGTTCTTAGGTTATTTTTTGCTAGCATTATAGAGTCCACATATAATTCGACTTTATTTGTAACCCTCAATTAGGAAGATGTGCCTTAAGAGAGCGTACTCTCAACTCTCACTTTCCAATTTTTACACTTCCAAGTTGTCACAACCACCGTAAGAAGTGAAATTCGTATCCCATACAGATGATTGCAGATGTCATGCCATAGGTCATGAAATTCTGTCGCTCGGCAGCAAAATCAATAGCTATATTGTTGAATTATCTCAATGCTCTAGATCGAGAAACCTCAAACAGTCACCTGAAAAGTCTACTGCGACACTCTTTACAACTTGGACCAGAGAAGTGAGAGCAGTGCTCAATGTTATCGTGGATGGCAACGCCATGCCCATTGTCAAAAATTTCAAAATACTCGGGGTACCCATACTAAATACCATCGCGTAAAAACTACAAAATCGAAGGGCTGCCATAAGATGGCACATGAGGATCACCTACATCAGGAAACTAGAATGCTAAAAGTACGTGAACACAACGAGCTGCTTTCGCAACAATTTCTTATTTCCTGCCACCTTCCATCACACCCCAACAACCGGTTAACGCAGCTTGCCCCGCGTAATATCCGTGGTAGCCTACTCTCATTTGATAGGCATGTGAGCCACCTGCTCGATGATTTGAGCTCTAGTACGCATAGGGCGGCACTGAATTCACTGCATCAACGAGCGGTGGAGGCGGCCATCAGGTGTCATGCTCATAACATCGTGCTGGGGGTCGGCCACCACCAATAGCAGACTAGATGGAGCGTCTATCTGAACTACTATATGCACCGGCTGGCTGATACAATTCCAGACAGATGCCCACGATACCGGCAGAATCCGCACGACACCCGTCATCTTTTCATCTGTCCCAGAATGGCTACCAGTTTGGCCCCATCTGCATTGTGGATGCACCCCCTGGAGGCTGCCGTCTTCCTGGACGAGAAGTTGACGAGAACAACAACACCCTAACTGAACATGAATTTTCGTAATTTCGAAATCGTTGTCTGTCACAACAACAACAACTACAAAATCGTAATAATGTAGCAAAGGCTCTTGCAGATACAGATTGCGGAAAGTATAAGGAGACGCTCTTTATCGAAAACACAAAGTAATTGACAGGTCGGTCTCGACTATGCCTCCCAAGGAAAGTAGCAATTAGTGACATTCAGCTGAAGACACTCCAGACAAGACAAAACACCGCACTACGAATCATAACAGGATGACAGTAGATGGCACTTAAGGATCACCTCTACCAACAGACTCTGATTTTCAAAGAGCATAATGAATGCCTTTCCAAAGCTGTTCCTGATATCATGCCATCTAAGTAATCACCGTAATCATGATCCAGTGGCAAAGGAGACACCTCTACGTAATATCAGGAATAGCTTACACCAAAACACTGTTGCCTCTGCCATTAAAAAGCACACCAACAATACTGTCCTTAATACTGTCCTCAATGGTGGTCCCCTGCTCATTGCCTCGGCTAAACTGATTAACTTTAATAATGAACGAATGAGTTCCTGAATGAGCTAAATAGGATCAAAATCACACATGAAAATGTAAAGTTCTCAAGCTAAAACTTGGTACATTTGACCCCATACTGTTGACCACCCCCTTCTTAGGTACAATAAATGTTTGTAATTGTAAGTCTTAAGGCATTTGTGGTGCAATTAATTCATGTATGGCATTTTTAAACAATTTTCCTTAAACAGTCCATACAATATAAGATGAGCATACTAACTATTATCTTTAACTCGTTCAGCTGAATTCACATGGACAGATGTGTGTGTGTGTGTGTTACACACTTGTACATTTACACGTAAAAAAAAAATACTACGAATATCTTTATATACTCATCTGCCTACTTAGGTACTTTGTTGTTTTGTTGCAGCATTTTTCTCTGAGAGTATATACACGTGTATGTGTGTGTGTGTGTGTGACATACTAGAAATGTTAATGATCCTACAAAATGTGTATGGAGATTTGAATATGGTCACATATGTACATAAATACTTCCTGTATAGAATTCGTATGCATACTAGCGTTTCACTGTTATTGTTACGTTATGTTAGTACGTATTATCTGGTATTACTACTAACGAGACTACCAACAACAATATCCCTATTGTTATTATTATTATTATTATTATTATCATCATCATCATTAACAATGTTAACATTGATTTTGTTCAAAATTGATTCTTTCCCGCCAATGCGGGAACAAACGTTTACATATTTTAATGGCTTCATATATACGTAAGACATAGTTTTATGACAGATTTTTCATGGTTTCGAATACTCGTATAAATATTTTTGTCATGTTCAACGAGTATACGCATACGACCAGAGAAAGAATTTTGTGTTAAGGAATTTGATTTTGGAATAGCACAAAACGCCAAAAAAAATGGCAAACTTATTTTCGCAACTTTTAACTTTTACACAACAACGTCATATACATACATATGTACGAGTATGAGTATGAGTATGAGTAGTAAAAAGTTTTTCGATGAACGATTTACTTTTTGAGTTCACTCAATTGCAAAGAAGCTGATATGCGTAAATTATATTTATGCTAAGAGCATTTAAATATTTACAACCACAAGAGAGAGAGAGAGAGAGAGAGAGAGAAAGATTATGTGTGTGTATGAAAGAGAATTTGTAAGCATCGTTTACATAAATTAAAACTTTTTTGAAAATTCTATATATTTATTTTTAGTATTTTATTTATGTTTCAATTTAATCGTATTCATTAAAAACTATGAGTGAAAAATATTTGAATATAAAATATATACATGCAATCCTTATATATGAGTTCTGCCTCTGATGTACCACTCTGATACAGCACTGCATAACAATTTGATGCGAATGGCAATGCTGTAAAATCTCTTTGACAGTTGATTGACTATTATTGCAATTCGTATTTTATTGAAATTTTTTTTTTTTTCGTAAAAATGAGTAAAAAAAAAAAAAATTCGACAGATTTTTTAATAATGCAACCATAGAGGAAAGTCTACAACGTAAGCCAATGAAAAAATATTTATTGAAATCAATTGAGTTGAAAATCGTGATATCATAGTTGCACATCACTCTTGTCGATCATTTATCAAAAAAATTAATTGAACACTGGAACAAGTTAGGCGAAATCGGAATATTAGCTGTCCTGACATCGTTTGAATTCGGTTTCATATTATTTTCAAACCATTTTCAACATGTGGTGTGTCAAAGTGGTAATTGGATGGAATAATTGTGACCATACATCATTGAAGTATTATGTGAAAGCGAAATCATTTAAAATCAAAAAGTTATTTGGAAATTAATGTGGAATAATGTGGAAGTTGTATTTTTTTGGACCTATTTGCGTTGGTGGCGAGTACCGAATAAGGTACAACCATGAGCTGTACGAGCTGTATGCCGATATTGACATAGTAAAGCGTATCAAAATCCAGTGGCTGCGCTGGCTGGGTCATGTCGAGCGAATGGAAGAACACGCTCCAGCTAAGAAGGTGTTATATTCGGAACCCGCTGGAGGACGACGCAGAAGAGGAAGACCTAACCTCCGGTGGAAAGACCAAGTACTGGAGAACCTGACGGCGCTTGGAATTTTTAACTGGCGCCAGCTAGTAAAGAACAGAGATGGCTGGGGAAGCATGTTATTTTCGGCCTAAATCGATATTCGGTTGTTATGGCCACATAACTAAGTAAGTAAGTAATGTGGAAGTTGGGTGCCCTAAAACTGAAGCCAAGAGACGTTGAACGCCTTTTTTTTCTCGTGTAAACAACTGCTCCAACGGCAAAAAAAACAGGGTTTTTTGCATCGAATTGTGACTGGCGATGAAAAGTGAGTTCATTACGATAATCCAAAGCGTCGGGCAACGTATGGATACCCTGGACATGCGTCATTAGCGACGGCAAAGCCGAATATTCATGGCGAAAAGATCATGCTGTGTATTTGGTGGGATCAGAATGTGTTGTGTACTATGAGCTGTTGAAGTCAGGTCAGAGTAAAACGACCGCAATACGCCAAAGTTATTTTGCAACATAATAATGCTCGGAACATAGAACAAAATGGGATATTTTATAACAAAAATAGACTCCAAGTGAATAAAAAAAAAAAATATTGACTTGTAAAAATATTGACTTAATGAAAGCCAAAGAGTTTACGGAGGATAATGAAATTTCGGATTTTCTTCACGACGTCCTGCAGGACAGTCCTTAATAGTCCTTCCTTCACCAGGGCTCTCAGCAGTGAAGGAGCAGCTTTTACTTCATCAAGTTGTCTTCAAGTTCTTGTTCTTGTTTCCTAAATTGGGAGAAAAATTGTTTAAGTAGATAAATCATTAAATGTCGGTTCTTCACGATTGACCACATTGACGAAGTTCTTGATAACACCAAGTTTATTATGAAGAGGTTATAATACCCGCAACTGGTGTCTTCACAAGTCATGCAGAGAAATAATCTTGTTTATAGTTTTACCGTAAGTATGAAGCTCGAATGTCTTTCAATATGCAGCTACTGCGTTGCCATTTCGATTTTTTTCTCATTTTCCCATTTAGTCGACACAAGCGTTGGGCAAGAAGAACGGCTACAACCAGGTTTGCGGGAAATCGAAAAATGATATCAAGGATTTTGAGTTGAAGGCATAATGAGCCACCACTAGAGGACTCTAATACGTGGAACGAATACAAAACAATACCAACGACTTAGTTTATGTCGGATTTACAACTTTTGTTGAATAAAACGGCCATTTATTGTCAAAAATAATAAAAAAAAAATTTTTTTTGTTAAATATGTCAGAAAGTATAATTAATTTATACTTAAATTATAATGAGTGAAACGGAGCCGAGTACCGAATAAGGTACAACCATGAGCTGTACGAGCTATATGCCGATATTGACATAGTAAAGCGCATCAAAATCCAGCGGCTGCGCTGGCTAGGTCATGTCGAGCGAATGGAAGAACACGCTCCAGCTAAGAAGGTGTTATATTCGGAACCAGCTGGAGGACGACGCAGAAGAGGAAGACCAAACCTCCGGTGGAAAGACCAAGTACTGGAGAACCTGACGGCGCTTGGAATTTCTAACTGGCGCCAGCTAGCGAAGAACAGAGATGTCTGGCGAAGCATGTTATTTTCGGCCTAAATCGATATTCGGTTGTTATGGCCACATAAGTAAAAGTAAGTAGAAACGGAGCCTAGACCATATAAAGCATTCAGTTCAAATGTGAACTGTTATCCGACTATGGATTCAGGGCATCCATGGGTGACACTTCAGTCGACCAAGGCCTTTTGGCAGACTTACACGCAGGAGGGCCGACCGCGCCGCAAGAAGCGCACAAAAAGCCTCTTTCTTCTATCCCTCCTTGCTTTACTTTTACATTTTGATTCCCCGGAACCACTGGGAGGTCGTTCAGCCACCGAAATGACTTCCCAACTCAAACCCTCTGGAACCAAAGAATCTGACACTGAAAGAGAGGAGAGAGATACGACTACTCCACTCTCTTCCAAGATGCGCTCCCGCTGGTAAAGGCTGGAGACTTCAGTAGTGTTTGGGGCCTCCAGAATACTCGCCCCTGCAGCCGGATTTCGGGTGGATTTTCATTTGAATGAGTACCACTTGGAGGATAATCCTTCAAGTTATACACTACTACAAATGGTTTTGATGCTTTTTACCCCTAATTTCATGCATGCAAACCCAAAGACAAACACACAAAGGAAACAATTTGAATGAATAGAACTAAATTGTCATTTTAACATAAATGACAATTTTATTATGATTAACCACATTTTACAGCCCGTAGGTGAAATTAAATAATTATCTGATAGGCAAAACAACAAAACATTAATATTAATAACAATGAGAATAACCTCACACAGCATGAGCAAACTGGCATGAAATTATGCTCACAGTGCAATATTTGATAAGATCCATTAACAACAATTGGAATTATTCGTATGTAAATAATTTTAGCCAAAAAAAATAAGTGAACAACAAACGCCCCCATTTCTACCAATTGTTATTTTTCAGACAATATGTATGTATGGCTCCCGACCATTACCATTACCATCATCACTAACATAGTAAGTTATAGAAACGAAACCTCCCCACCCCCCACTGATTGAAAAGTCATTTTTCACACTCACACATTATTTGTAGAGGCAGAGAGAGAGAGAGAGAGCGAGAGAGTGAAGATAACGGCACATGGTAATGGAGAAGGCGTTACAAATTTAATTAAATGCTTGTTTATGATGTTTTTATTGCATGGCATGAATTTTATTGTATTCGATTGTAAGGCAGTGTGTGTGTGTGTGTGTATGTGATATGCAGGTGATGTACGAGTATATAAAAGCATGCGAATATAGTATGTACTAAATACATATATATATAGGCAGGTATATTGTAATCATACATATGTTTGGCATTTGCATTTGTGAATGATGGTAGTAGGTATGTAGTACAAAATTAAATCATACCAACATATGCGCCGACTATACGAACATATGTGCAGTGAAAGTGGTATAACTCAAACATTGGTTTTATAAAAAAAATTCTATTGAATACAAACATGATAATAAAATTAATTTGGCACTATAAAACTCCAAAAAACCTTGGACGTGCTTCTCTTTCAGTCCTGTTGTGTGTGTGTGCTACATTTGAATAGAACTATTAGACTACTTCGTACCTTATCACAGAGATGTTAAAAAAAAATTATTCGTGGAATTTTTAATTATCTGACGAATTTTTAATTATAAATTCCATAAATAAAAAAGACATAGTCTGTTCAAAGAGAAATTATTTATACTCTCACAAAGAAAAAGAAGAATTTAAGAAAATTGAATTTTTTTAGCTGTATCACTTTTGCAGCATAGAGGCGGTATTCGCATACAAACATGAAAGCAAAGTTGTTAGTTTTTACATAACAATGTATATTAAGGTGGGCTAAATTGTATGGAACAAAATTTTGACCAGCTGACATAGCCAAAGCATAAACTTTGGATCATTTTAAGCATTGCTCTCTAAAAAAGCGTGAAGAAATCTCTAATTTAGGCTGACCAAGTTTTTTAGTTTATTACAAAAACCATCAATTTTGTAGGGGAGCCCCCCAAAGGACTAAAGATTAGAGGGCAGATTAATTTTTGCTCCTCAACATTTCCTTTGAATATACTTAACCCATATCTCTCCTCCTTAGGAGGGATCTCCTATAACATTTTGGCTTTTTTGTGAATGGATGTTAAAACGAAAAAGTAGACGGACCCATATAAGGAGTTTCTTTATGGTTGCTATGGAAGAAATGCTTGAAATTATCAAAAAATATTTTACTGAGTGAAGCGGTTGAAAATTTTGAGACGCCTTAATGTACATGTATGCGCGCAAAAAAATACTTTGACAAATAAAAAATTTGTGCTTTTTACAACAAAATTCTACCATTATTTAATATTAAAACAATAGGCTGTTGGTTAACATGTTACATATAGTTATGTTTACTTGTACTTGAAATATGCTTCTACCCGTAAGCCTACTACATACAATACGGCCACTGGCACACATAGAAGTAAGCACATTTTATATTTTTAAGCTAAATGTAAAATTTATATTTTTTTTTTTTTTGTAAAAATTCATCTTTAATAATTTTTTATTTTGTCACCCTGTAATTTTCGCACCTAATAAAATAATATTACCGGCTGTTTTTTTTTTGCACTTTAAATTATGTCTATCAGTTTAATACAACTTTAATTCCATTGATAAAAAAAAAAACTTTTCTTAAATCAAATATAATAATGAACTTAAGTAAGTCGGTAATAATTATAATTATCAGCTGAATGAATAAATTGTAACATTGTTGGCAAGGTATAGCGCAAAGTTAAAGTAAATAAATACATACTCGTACTACATATGGTAAATACAATAGCTACAAATTAAAAATGGCATTGTAATTAAAAAAATTTTAAGAAAATAAACAACAACAACAACAACATCACAATCATATAAAAGTCAGATTAATAAATATTTACTTATATACTGATTTATAATGGAAAAGTTCTTCTTTAAAGATATACAGTGCTGGACATGTTTATAAACTCAATATGATTCCTAAGAAGAAACTCTACTAAATAATTAAAACTGGTACAAATTGAAATTAATATAAAGAAAACATTACAAAATTCCTTGAGAGAGTAGAGAAAAATGTTGTTTCCGCAAGTGGTTTGTTTTGACGCGAGCTCTAAATTGATAATTTTCAAAAGTAGAATTCTTTTACAGTTCTTAAACAAGACACCGGAAATCAAGTTATTTTTGCGTATTTCCTCAAAAAATGCAATATATCGTCTATATCGCCTGTAGCTCAAAATGTCGTATACGAAAATTGTGTGATTTAACGTCAGCAGAAATCTTCGACCGTTCTAAAATAAGACACTAAAAAGAATTTACTTAATTTCGCTATATTTTCTAAGAAATTCATTGAGCGAAAAAAAAAATTTGAGAAGAAGGATTGCTATCAGTAAGTTTCCCGACACCAGCCCTCGATTACAACAACAACGATTTCTACATGATGATAAGTATTTGATTTTCAAGAAAGAAGCAAAAAATAAAATACAACCAAACATCCGTAGTGAAGAGCATAAAATCGCAGGATTCAATTTTGGTCGAAAATTACTGTTCTGAGAACAAGAGTGAGGCAAAATAATTTTTAGTGACGACACTAAATTTAATTTACAAGTTTATTTTCCGGATTTTCATATTGAAAAACTTATAAATTTTTCTTTGCTTAGATGAAAAAATTTATTTTATAGACAATCGGTTAATCTGAGCTTAAACTTAATCGAAAATGAATGGAGTAACCGCAGTTATCTCTACGTAAATCCGAAATAAATGTTAAAGTGCTATAAACTGGAATAAAAGAAGCATGAGAAAACCGCAGTGATTTCAAGAATCGGTCTACTCAATGAGCAAAAAAAGTAATTTCCAATCAATGATACTTTGAAAACGTTAAAATGTTCTTATTTTAATGAAAAATATTTTGATAGTCAGTGTAGAAATTTTTTTTTTTTTTCTAATTTATAAGAAAATAATTCGCATTGCCAGTACGTAAAAGGCAGAAATTAAATCATGCTTAAGCTCAAAGCTACAATAAATCAGAAAATCGGAAGGAATTTACAAAATTCGTTGATTCTATGGCAAATACTCTTTTAAGTAATTTATAAACGATAAAATTCAACAAAATATAAACGATTTTGTAGTAATATGAATTTTGGAAATTGCAAAATGATTTTTTTTTTTATTTAAATTTGAGTAAATTACCATCTCATTTTATTATATATTTATAGAAATTTAAAATTCGTTTTATGCTCTGTAAATATTAAATTTAAATATTATTTCGCGTAATAAAATAATATGTATATAAAAATACAAAAAATTAAAACAAAAAATTATCCTAAGCTTAATAGAATTAATTTAAATATATATGAATTTATAAAAATTTCCACCACTGTATACTACATTGTATGTGCATCCGTGCGTATACGTGGTTTTTTATTATTGTTGTGTAGAAATGATTTAATATTGGAAAAATAATGAATTGCTATAAAATAAATTTATTCGACTTTTAGCAAATGTTCATGTTCATACATATATGTACGTATATATTTGTATGTGTATATACATATAACTATGTGGGACCTTTGAACTCAGAACGTAGCTTCAAATAACGAAAGTGTTTAGCTTATACAGCACTTCAAACAATTGTGTAAGTATGTATAAAGCAAATGTAATAAAAAAATATGAAACAACAAAATTGCAAAAGGAAAACAAATAACAAAACTATACATGCACTATGAAGTACACAAATATGCCTTGAAGCTTATAACTCATTGCAGCTTATCGTTAATATACATATATACACGTACATATGTATTTATGTATGTATAACATATCCAACGCATTATAATCATATACTCAAAATAAGTATTTACATACATACATATGTATTAAAAGTGTACATTTAAATTTACATATATGCATATGTATTTGTTATGCATATATTTGTGATAAACATAAAATATTGTTTTTTTTTTCCGAAAACAAGAAATGAAATAGAAGTAGCACAACATATTTAATTTAGAAGAATTTAAAAAAAATCGTGCAAAAATATGTAAGAGAAGTGTTGAGAGATTAATGTAGGAAATGTATATTTTTGAAAAATTAAAATTCTTTAATGCACTCTCACCAACTGTCGCGTACATATGTTTACCTTCCATGCGATTATTCTATTTGAATATTTCTCATTTGGTGAATATGAAGTGCATTAACATTAACATTCTCTCATCTACATGTTATACTTTAACATAATGTTATCGATGTAGATTCCAATCGTCCAAAAATACGTAAGAGAACCATTGAGAGATTAATATAGAAAATGTATATTATTGAAAAATTAAATTTTTTTAATGCATTCTCAGCAACTGTTGCATACGTAGGTTTACCTTCCATACGATTATTCTATTTAAATATTCCCCATTTGGTGAATACGAAGTGCATTAACATTAATATTCTCTCATCTAAATGTTATACTTTAACATAATGTTATCGATGTACATTCAAATTCAACCTTTTATTACATAGAAAAAAGTCGAATTTTCAGCTTAATTGATAAAAATGCAGCAATATAATTAACATTGTACAGTAGAAAGTAATTAATTCAATTTAATTACACAGTACTACAATTTTTTAAGTAGTGCGAAAATCGTGTTCCATTTCTCAACTAACTCTTATATCTATCAAGTCAATATTCTGTAATTTGTATTCATATTTGATATTTGTTTTTGTATTGGGGTAAATGGTTATTCAGTGAATTATTGCTTGCCTTTGTTGGACGAGTCAGGTGACCATCCGTACTCTTGAACCATGGTTTGTTGTGCACAATTTTGTTGAAATGCCTCAATATTCGTGACAGACAGACGAATGGTTAAATCTATTGATATATATATAGGTATATATTTTCTTATATATCTGAAATTTCCTTTAAGCGAGATTAAAATAAATATACCCTTGCACTAGTGCAGCGCAAATTTCGTGTTGGGATGTCGATGCGAACAATTTTGTGCAGAAAATATTGCAAGTATTGCAAATAATCCATCAAAAGAGCTGCCCATACGTTATTTTCCGAAATTAAAATCATGGTTTAAAATCAAAATCATAGAGGTTTGACGCAACTGGCCTAATGTTGCCGCCACAGACGAAGAGACTCTGGTTCCCTCTTCTTGCTGACAATATAATCGAATTTAGTTTTTTAGGCAAACGCCTTATTTTCCATGTAATTTATATTTCTTGAACTGAAAGGTTGATCGTAATCGAAATATGATTTTAAATTACTTTATAACAGTTAAGACGATTCAATTCTATATTAAACTTAAATTAAATGAATCATTAATATTTGAGAAACACTGCAGAAGTAAATATTATATGAAACAGAAATAAAAATAAAATGAGTAAGTAAGTAAATAGGCATATGTGGCTACTCTAAAAATACCCACAACAATCAATCATCTTTTATGCCGCCTCAAAAAAGAATACTGGCACTCGTACTACGATACAATATAAATATTTTTACTTTTTATATATTTTTTTTTTTTATTTTTCATTTGACTAATTGAGCTGATTGTGTATGGTCAGTGCCATTAATGTGCAATATAAAAATGCATTGTAGAATAAATGCAATATGTAAGTACATACACATACACATACATACGTCTGTATGTATAAGTACGTAAAATAATATATTTATTATTTTACATTTGTTGATTATTATTATACACATTTTTGCTTGATTGTTATTATTGTTTGTTTGTTTTTGTTTCTTTGTTTCTGCTTTTTTTTCGCTTTCGCTCAAAATATGCAACACATTATCGCCAATATGACAGAGACATAAATGCAAATGCAAATAGCGCAATGACAACTATTGATTGTGTATATGCATACGAGCATATATGTACAATTAGATAGAAACAATGCGTGCCAATAGTAATCGAAGGCATATACGTATGAATAAGTTTATATGTAGGTATATAGTATATATATAAATATGGAATTCTAATAAAAATGAGCAATTTTTTATATAAACACGTCAACTTCTTCTTGACCTAGTGCCAATGAGAGACGCAAAAACATAATATAATTATTACATATATATATTTAAAGGGTGTTTTTTCTTTTGTTGACAAAGTCGTACTTTTCAAGAGGTTTTGACGTTTAATTCGAAAAATCTGGTAACTCAAGAATAATTTATGCTGAAAAAGGCACCGGAAAAGTGCTTTTATATTATGCGATTTTTTATTTTTTGAAAACCAAGATTTTGTCATCGAAACCTAAGAAAATGTTTGTGCATTTTATGATCGAGGTGCATTTACCATAGCTGAATTATTAATAGAATTTGGTGCTCATACGTGCAGGTGAATAATAATCAACCAGAAAGACGGCAAATAGTACAGTACAGCTAAAGAAAAGATCGCCATTCTTGAAGATGATGTGGAAAAAGATTAAAAAGTGCCAATTTTACAAAGTGCTGTGTGCAAATTTATACTTTATGGAAAACTTTGCAAACAAAATTGACCTTAAAAAATCAAACTCAAAATATTCAGTGTTATCCAGTTCACATCGCATAATTTTGTTCAGTGATAATGCTCATTCTTGTTTACATGGATTCATCAAATTGTCAATTTAGAGTAAAAAAAAGAATGGAAAGCTCAATTTCTTCTTCTGTTCTAAAGTTTTCATCCGATGTCGTCTCTCCTCCAAAATAGTCGCACAATATTAAAAGTTTAATGTTTATAAATATGCTCGAGCGTAAATTATAGTAGAGAACACAATTTTATTTGAGATGTAGAAATGCCCTTTGGAAAGCGTCCATTCATTAAGAAATATAATTGAAAGTGCCAAATTTCAGCTTGATAGCTTTATATTTTGGGCTGCAAAGTGTAAAAACACACCTTCGAAAGCATACATTTGTATTTTTTTATTGGATTTGGCACATTTTCAGTACGAGGGTTGCCTTTAATATATTTTGAGCATACACTCAAACCAATTGTCAAAGCACTTTTATCACCCCGATTGAGACACTTCCAAAATATGGTTTTTGTTGGGTTTGGGTCGTCTTGGAAGACACACACGGTCGATTGCTCTTTTATTCCGGGCTCATACGCACACATCCATGCTTCATTACCTGTCTTTCGAAGCACCGGCATCGAATTTTTTCATAATTTCTTTGCAACAATCGACACGAACCTTTTTTCGGAGTTATTGTTAAATTATGCGGAATCCAATGCGGAGAACAAATCTTTCAGACAGCTAAGTGTTTATGAAATATCGAATGCATAGTGGTGTAACTAATCCCCAAGGATGCCTCTATCTCACGGTATGTCACATGGTGATCGTTCATTATCAGTTCACGCACGATGCATCGATGGTTTCTGGGACAATGACCGATTTTGGACGACCTTCACGAAATTCGTCCTAGAGCGAAAAGCGACCGCGCTTGAATTCATTCAACCAATTATAAATTGTCTGGAGGGTTGGTGCTTCACCATCAAATGCCGCATGAAGACGATCGAAGCACTGTTGTTGAGATAATTCACTTCGAAAATCGTAAAAAAAATCTAAAGCTCGAAAATGTTCTTGACTTTAATCCATTTTTTGACTGAGATGAATTTTTCAAGTCACTGTAAACAACACAAATAGCGCTTGTACATCAAAACGTTCTCAGTACGTTTATGCTAAAAAATGTCAATCTTTCCAATGGAAATATCAGATTAGACGAAAATGTACCAGATCATAATAAAGAAAAATAAAAATATAAAAAGCAACCCTCGTACACATAATATTATGAACTGAGTTCTAGTAAAACGTCTTCGGTTAAAATTAAAACAAATTCTGATTATTTAATTGATAGTGTTTCAAAAAAAAAAAAATAGTGAAATAGTTTTATTACAATATTCTTCATATAGTAGATAAGTAACATCTCTGTTCAGCAGAAAAAATCAAAGTAATTGGCAGCACTGAACTAAGTGACTATTCTTAGTTTTTTAGTGTCTAAAGTTACATGCGCTAAAGTTATTTTGGTACAAGCTAAGTACGAGTCTCTAATATAATTACAGCAGTTGTTGAGTTGTGCTCATAGACAGCCAGACAATTAGGCTGAATACGGCGAGTGATTCACCACACAGACCTGATTCCGAGCCAAAAATTGACGAACAATGAGTGCTGTGTGCCTTGGTGCACTATCGTGCAACAGAGACCAAGTTTTTGGATCGCGGTATTCTGGTCGAACACGACGGATTCTGGACATCAAACGCGAGGTAACATGCGGAAGTAACTGTTTGACCAGTTGGAACAAATTCTTTGTGGATAATTCCTTTGCTATCGAAGAATGTGTTGAGCATTGTTTTGATTTTTGATGGAACTTTTCGGGTTTTTTTGGCTTGTGGTGAGTTTTTTGATTTCCATTCCGCACTTTGACGCTTGGTTTCTGGATCGTATTGGAAACACCATGTTTCATCACCCGTAACAATTGTTTTCAGGAAATTTAGAACATTTTCTGTAGCTGCAACCATGTCTCTAGAATGTCTGACTCTCATTAATTTTTGGTCCTCGGTCAATGTGTGTGGAACAAATCTCGCGCAGACCTTTGTTTTGCCCGAATCATCGTGAAGAATGAGTCGGATAATTTCTCTGTTGATGTTTAAGGCCTCTTCCATCATTTTCACTGATGCATTGCGGCCTTCTGTAATAAAATCAACAACTTTCTGGATCGCTTCCAGCGTCCGCACTGAAATTGGCCTTCCTTCTTTTATTTCATCTTCCAGCGACTCTCTGCCATCCGCGAACCATTTATGCCATATTTGATCTTGATAAACAAGCATCGCCATACGCTTGCTGCATCATTCCGAATGTTTCTGATGCACTTTTAACAATTTTTGCGTGGAATTTAATGACCGCTCTTTGCTCCATGTTAAAATTTCAACATCAAACGAATACGTGTTTTGTAAAATGAATGTCAATAAACATTAAATGTCAACCAAATGCCATGAAATTTTGACAGTTAGTAGAGGAAGGTTGAAGCTTCAAAACGCATGTGCGTTCACACCTAGATGGCGTGCTTGGTTGCTGAGATATGGTTCGAATCTTAATACATAATTGTCACACCTTGTATTATACAATTGTGTTTGTCACCATATGAAATGTCAAATTTTTGTTCGGATTCGCCAATAAAAAATAGCTCAAAAATTGGCACTCCATGCTTCAAAAGTGCTTGGCAAATTTCTTTTCCAACAATAATATTCAGATCCTTTAAAGCATGACCTTCAGTATAATTTTTAGCATTAACAATTACATTTAATTTATCATAATTATTATATAACAAATGTTTATGAGAGTAATAATATTCAAAATTAAAATAAAATTTGAAATTAATCAAATATAAAAATAAATTCCCATTTTTTTTTTTTGTTTTAATTTACACACTTTAACACATGTGTTCGTGTGCAGTAGGAGATTTGTACTATGAATACATAAATTATTTTTCATTTTGCAAATTGAATTAAAAATGCATTTATTTGCGGTTACTTGCGCTATGGCACTCATATAATTCATATATATACGCACACCCATACATTCAAAATATATACATATATTGTATCTATTTTTGTATATGTAGGAATGTATGTTTTTTGTAGTAGCATATTGCAGATTTTCTTTAACCTCTTTTTTTTTGTTAAATTTTTGCTGCAGTATCATAACTTTAAATTTTTTTTGCGCGCGACATAAAAATGTCAACTAATGCCAACAAAAACCATTATTAGTTGATACCACTGACGCAATTAAAAAAAAAATATAAAACATTTATGTACATATAATAGCTACCTAATTATGCAGTTAAGTCAATATCAATTATTTAATTGATATTTAAGTGAAATCATAAATTAATTAAATTTCATAATTTATAAATCATATAAAAAATAAAAATAAAAATCAATATATTTTTTTTTACTGTTTAGAAATAAATATTTACTACAATTTTTGCTCTCAATTAAAATGAGTCATGAATTTCTCATTTACGAGTAAAATACTTTGAATTTTTTTTGTTCATTAAAATCGTTTAAATAAACAATTTTTCGATCATACGGATTTACTACATGCCTATATATATACACCTATATCTATTCTAAATATGTGATAATAAAACTAGGCCAATATTTACATAGATTTCTGCATAATATGTACATATATGTATATTTATTAAGTAATTATTATTATAAACTCAAAAAAAATATCTACATGCAAATATAAAGGAAACTGGGAAGACTTGTCTAAGGGTGAATTGGCAAATTGACGGCAACGTATATTTCACTGGACTTAAAAAATTATAAAAACAAATATTTTCACAATAAATTTTCAGAAATAGTACCCACTCTATTTGAAACAAATGGGTGAAAATCATTAAATAACTCCACAGTCGCTGAAAAGTCTCCTATAGAGGGTTAAATGGGGTATGACCGAACCCCATACATTTTTTTCTCTACATTTTTTTATATACTTATCAACTATCTTTACCCTTTTACTCCTACAAAGTTAACATTGCATATGTTTTCGCTGTTCCCCTAGAAGGGAAACATTTCCCTGCAACATATTTAACCCATATCACCGTCTCTTATGTGGCCTCTCTATAAAATGAACCTAAAACCAATTGAAAATCGGGTAACATCAATATCGCTGGCAGGGAATCGTCGTCTCTGAAGGTGTGAAATATAAGGCCCGTTGCCATACAGTTTTTCTCCATAACATTTAATTTGTAAATATTTACCGCTTATCTTCGCACCTTAAGGAGCTCCCCTACAAAATTTCTCTTTTTATAAAATGATCTTACATCATTTCGTGGGTACCTCTAGAGCCAGTTTAACACCACATATTTTTATACAAATATTTATTTGCAAATATTTTTATACAAATATTTATATACAATGAGCTAAACTAAAACAATTTTGTGGAAATGCCCAGAGAAATTTACTTACTGCAAACTTCAATTTATTCTGATTTACTTCATATTTTCGCAGTGAAAAAGTTGCACATAAAAGTACCAGTGTTTGAAGGTAGAGATCGTTGCTGCGAAAAGTTGAAAAAATATCAGACAAATGGATAGATAAAATTTAATTTGGAAGTTAATTGTACCACATGAGTTCTGTGTTTCGTTGTAATGGATAGAACATTCAAAGACTTCCATGAGATGATGGCTTCAATGAATTTAAACGTTGTGGTATATCTTTTTTAATAGGGGACTTCAAGACTTGTTTTCAAGTAGCCGACAGACAAGGTTACTTAGAATTTTTTGACATTTAAAGGAAATTATTCTCATGAACTTTTTGCAGAAAGAAAGAACAATCGCATTGCAGAAGCGCTGTAGACTTTTAGGTTGATTCAATTAGAGTTGAAAGTATACAGAGTCCCATTTGGCTAAGAAAAAAGTGCTCTTTCGGCACGATAATGTACCTGAGCAATTATTCTCAATTTTCGTGCTCAAATTGCATGAATTGGGTCTACAAACTACTGCCCTACCCATCAAACTCACCTGACCTAATTTGCTGTGAATTTGTCTGTTCCATAAGATGAAAAGATAGGTGGCGTAGCTCATTGGTTAGTGTGTTGGCCTTCTGCTCTGTAGATTGTGGGTTCAATCTCCGGCTGAAGCATAACAAATATAATATCGAAAAGATTTTTCTTTCGAACGGTACCCACCTATCGGCAAGCAATTGGTAATTCTTCCGGCAGTAACAATTTGCGTTGGAAAATCTTGAAAAAGAACTCTACGACAAAGCTTA
The DNA here is from genome assembly GCA_963854835.1 of Megamerina dolium. NCBI lineage: Eukaryota > Metazoa > Arthropoda > Insecta > Diptera > Megamerinidae > Megamerina > Megamerina dolium. The sequence goes on along the minus strand of OY978528.1, from coordinate 23,070,069 downwards.
GAAAAAGTGATGTCACAAGAGTTCTGCCGTTCGGAACCGTCTAAAATAAGTAGATCCTTTCTAATACTGTCCAAAATTGAACGCTCACAACAGTAATGAGAGAATTGTTTGGAAAAGTGTATCGACATCACGTTGGAAACAAAAAAAAAAAAATTGCCTGTTCATTGCAAACTCAAGAACTTTTTGTTGATTCTCGTGATATTTTCCTTAATCGATGTTCATAATCGAATTTTGAATAGAAAATCTAAATAGGAATATGAAAGAAAGAAAGAACATTTTTTTGGTTTTCTGCAAAACAGTGCTGAGTTGTTGGCTGAAGGAAATTCTACCATGGATTTGAATTCAGCACGCCAGCAGGTCTGTCGGACATCTTTTTTCTTCTTCTTTTTGCTGTGACAAAGCCACAAAAAAAGTATAAGGTCCGACAAAGCAGATTTTATCGGATTTTAACTATTTCTTCATTACTTCTAACCTCAAAAAATCCTGTAAAATAACTAAAAAACTATATTTTTTGAGATTAGTAAAAAATCTGTGAGTGATGGCAGTAATTAGACCACGGATTCGAATTTAGCATTCCCAAATTCATAGATTAATACTGCTTGGGTCCGTATAACCTCAAAATAAATAGTTGTTTTTGTTTTCGGCTATTAAATTTCAATGTTGAAAGATCAAATCGAAGTAAATTTGAGCGCAAACATCTCCATGAGAATTTGTTTTTTTTGTTTAAAGTCTCATTAGACTTTTCAAAATTTATATTCCACACAAGTACGCTCATATGTAATAATATTTTTGTGCAAATTTATGATAGATAGCAAAAAGGTACATATTTATGATGTATATTTCATGCATTATTTTTATTTTTTATATTTTTTTTTTTTAATCAAATGCAAATGTGATAAAAACAAATGTTCGGCAAATGTCATTGTAATTTATTGAATGCATTTAAAAATGTTTGTTTTTGTTTTTGGGTTTGGATTAAAGTGGCCTAAAATCATATAAATAAATTTATTATCTACTCACCTCTTATGATAAATATTAATGATTCATTCCGATTCACTTGTTAAACCTAAACACGCATAATATAATTTTATTTTGAAAAAAAAAACAATTTTTTTTGTTTACTGTTACACTTTTTTGAACACAAAAAAAAAAATGATTTTTTTTATATGTTTCACATGAAATCAGATCAAAAAAGAAGTAAGTAGACACATAAATTATACAAAAATTGTTTACTTTTATGTTAAACTTATATAATTAATCACACAAATTTGTTATTACAATACTTGTGTCCTTTTTTATTTATTTTTGTTTTTTTTTTACTTCATTCGTTTATACACGAACACATGATGATTTACTAATTTGATTATATCAAAAATTTTGTATTAAAGTTAATGAAACGTAAGTAAAAAAAAACAAAAAATTGAAATAAATTGCAATAAATAAATTTGATATTTTGATCACGTTTTTGCAAAACCATTAAATACGCGCAAACACATGCGCAGACATTTTTACTTTTTTTTAAGTATTTTTTATCCAAATTCAAATTATGCAAAATAATAAACGATAATGTCATCATTATTACAGTAAACTCATATATTTAGTAGATTTCTAATTTCAATTTTAAAATTCAATTTTTCTTCATTCTTAATCAGAATTTGTAGACTTTATTCAATTAATTTGATCACGCTTGTGTATTGATTTAATTGATTCATATCATTAACAATTCTAATATTTATTGTTTATCATTCAATTAGCGAATATATTTTTTCCTATATTGATTTGTATCATTTTCACAATTATCACATTTATTTATATATATATATTAATTTTCAAATGAATTTATCTACCATCTGACTGTGACAGCATCAAATATAATATTTTGTTCCGAATTTTATATGTAAATAAGTAAAAACGAAATGTTTACACAAGCACTTGCAAAATAATTTGCAAACGAATTTTTATTTTTGTGGCTTGCCAGAAAATTTGCCATAATGATTGACCTACTTTAAAATGTATTATTTAAAATTATTATTAAAAATTATAAATAAAATAATTAATCTCACACACACACACACACACACACATTGTGAACATTTTTTGTGTATGTATCGTGTAATTACTTTTCAAATATTTACATAATTGTTCAATTTATTTACTTGTATTAAATTAGAAAATTAGTAAATCAGACGACTAAGAACGTAGAAGAATTGTTGCACTATTGTTGGGAAGGCTGTTTGCTTTTGGTACATTAATGCTTTTCCAAAAGAAAGAGAGAAATTTTTAGAACACGCTTTTGAAATCTAAGATCATTATGGCTTCATATGCCCAGATAGAGCAGAAGGCAGAGAGGCAGCTCAAATTTTTTTTTGTTTTTTTTCATTTAAAGAAACTAAGAATCATAAAATGTGTAAGAAAATTCATTAAGGGCTTTTTGGCCGAAATTCTCTCTTCCATTACTGTTGTGGTGCGTGTTAAATTTTGGACAGTATTAGATGTGGCCTACTTATTTTAGCCGGTTCCGAACGGCAGAACTCTTGTGACATCACTTTTTCTGAGCATTGTCACAGAGTTCTTTTAGAAGCTTTTCCTTGGCAAATTGTTACTTATTTTAGCCGGTTCCGAACGGCAGAACTTTTGTGACATCACTTTTTCTGAGCATTGTCACAGAGTTCTGTTAGATGCTTTTCCTTGGCAAATTGTTACTGCTGGAAGAATTGCCAATTGCTTGCCGACAGTTGGGTACCGTTCGAAAGAAAAATCTTTTCCCTATTAAATTTGTTATGCTTCAGCCTGGGAGTGAACCCACGACCTACAGATCAGAAGGCCAACACACTAACCACTGAACTACGGCAACCATGAAGTTTGACGCTGCACCATCAATTAACACCATGAAATTTTGAGCAGCTGAATTTCAACATGGCGGTACCAGCTTGGAAAACGATAAATGTTCGGGACGTCCAAAGACTTATAGCACTGACCGTCATTTTGTTCAAATTCACCAAAAGACGCTATAAAATCGTCAAGATCGTGGAAAAGTGAGAGAAACACATTAGCGGCTATGAATATGTCCAAAGAATGCAGTTGTCATATATTGAATCAATATAATGCGAAAACTGTCCGCTTACTGCGTGCGGTGTTTGTTCACGTTGGCGCAGTTTAGACGTAAAAGATCAAAGTTTTTGGCGCCAATTTATTACTGTAGCTGAAAGTTGGATGCCAGAAGCCAGCAAAAACTCTTTCTTCGGCTGGAATTGTTTCTTGGGCTGGAGCCATAGAATTATCTTAATCGATTATCTTCAGAAAGAAACAAAAAAAAAAAAAAACAATTACCAACCAGAAATGGACTCATTTGCAGAAAACATTTTTTCTTTGGAAAAGACCTCAACGGTTGCTATGACGAGAATTCATGAATTACGATTTGAAAAGCTTGCCGAACCTTCTAACCCACCAGATCTAGACACAAGCGACTTTTTTGTTTATTCTCTAAGCTCAGAGTTGCATTTCGGGAACAAACGTTTTTCATCAAATAAGGAGGCAATCACATTGGTAAAAAATTATTTTGCCAAAAAGGACCCCGAACACTATTAAGATTCCAGTTCAATAGATGGGAGCATCACTGGCAGAAATGTTAGACTTACAAGGAAACTATGCACACAAATAGAAACGAAAAAATGCCGCAAAATTTTCTGATAAAGAAATGAATTTTCTCGTAAAGAACTCTGAGACGGCTGGGCATTGGCACAGCAAGTACTCTGTGTTACACTCTTCCTTAAGGCAAGGTTAATGGGGTCTCCAATATTTTTGTAAAATAAGCTCACGTATTAGCTTACCCTATCCATTACGGCCGACAGACAAGACTGCTTCAGTGGCGCCCATAAATTCAGTACAATTTTAAGCGGCAAATTCATTCGCCTAGACACTATGATATCCACAGAACAGAGCAGATGGATCTTACTTAGGGTTGAGACATTATTAAAAACTATTTTATATTGGAAGATTATATTCAAATATTTGTTTTTTGGAGGTCACCATCCTTGCCTTCATTGAAGTTTGGCAGCCTGTGCAAACATCATTATAACATCATCTTAATCACAAACTTAACCATCCGGCATGATACTTCTAATAATAGTGAAGATTTTAATCTGAAAGACTACTATTGTACTAACTCGGCTAACTTCTTGCCAATGATTGAGGTTCGAGTTATAAAATCTCAGACCCTTCGAGGATTTACACGACGTACGAAAATTGTTCTTATGTTATCGTTGCAAATCTTTTTAATTTGTGTGCCTGAGAACTTGAGCGCACTTGAGAATACTTTAACGTTCTTTCATTGACGCATTGCTAACCAAAAAAAAAAAAAAATTATATTAGAATGCAAGTGAAAATTATGCGTGTCGAACCGGCAATTTGATAAATCGGTTTTTTTGCTAGAAATTTTACTGATTTCACTTATAGCCCATAGAATAGAGTAATTGTTCTATATTTTCAATTATGAAAATTATTTTAAAAAAATATTTAAAAAAATTAAAATTATTAAAATTATTAAAATTTATTTTATAAAAAAAATTATTAATAATTTTAAAAATAAATACAATTTTGCAAAATTTTTCATTATTCCAAGAACAAAAACAACAACATTATCATAGAATTTAATACAGCTAAAAATACCAAGTATTACACGAAGAAAAAAAACAATTTGCAATTTTTGCGCGTCACAAAAAATATATTTTATCACAAATACAAAATGTGCAATGTGTAACATGTACAATGAAAGAGAATAGAATAAACGAAGCGGAATAAAACATAGAAGCAAAAAAAAAACAAAAAAACAGATTGTATATGAGATACTCGTCATATAGAAAAAAAAAAAACAAACAAAAAATAATAATAATAATAATAGAAAATGAATATAAAAAATGCATTTAACATTTGTTCGTACGCGTGAATGTACATATGTTCGAATTTAAGCGCACACAACAACATATGTGAATATTTTCTAATAAAATTGCATTCAAATATTTATATTTTTTTTTTGCACTGTACAAATGCAATAGAATTTGAAATTTTTATTTGAAAAACATATATATATTTGCATATACAATAACAAATTAAAATTTAAACGAATAAAATTTTGCAATAAATTTCATTAGAGAAATTAGCAACAATTACATGCACGCCTATTGTTAATGGAAGTACTGACAGAACATTTGATGGCAACAACAATGAGTCTTTGAATAGCACCTGTTGTTATTTGAGTAAAATGTAATGTTACAATAACAAATGTAATTTCATTTTCATTTTGCACATCAGCACATCATTCAATTTGTTTGTCAATAATATTGAACGAAAGAAATAATTCCAAATGTGCCTACATTTAGTAGTAGTATAACTTTCAATCACGTTCAAGTAAATATTTGCAAATTTTGTTTATTTAATTTTTATTATTTTGTATTTTTTTTAATTTGATTTTATTCACATTATTACACACACGCATATTGAATTTACAACTCCCGTTTTTTTGTTTTTTTTTTTAATTTTTTTGCCACACGATACAACGAACAACCATAAAGTACAAACGACAAAACACAACTGATTCACAATTTACTTGGCCGGTTGGATGATTGCTTGCTTGCTTGCAAGCTAACATACTGATTGCTGGTTTTTGTTTGGCAACAATTTTTGTACTTTCCGTTTTCTTCATTCATTCATTCGCTCATTCATTCATCAAATGTTCGATTCATACAATTTTTTTGTTTGTTTTGCTTTTTGTTTATCGCATACATTTTCGCAAAAGCTAAAACCAAAAATAGAAAAGAAAAACCATAAGCACTTATTAAAAAATACCATGCGCTCATTGCATTATTGTTGTTGTTGTTGTTGTTATTGTTGTTATTATTGTGATTATTGCCTTGTTGATACTGTTATTGCTTATTTGCTCACACATACGAATACATGGGTAAGCATGCCGGTAAGACAGTAAAAACTCCATTTCAAGGCAATGCTGATATCATCTACAATTTGATATTTCATATAGTATTTATTATTAGCACTCATACGTCATGTTGTACTATTTCAATGGGGGAGGGCGTGTTAAATGATAAGAAAAACAATAAACATATGAGCATCAGATAGAGCTGTCAAAAAATTCTGTTGTGACCACCATTTGTGACATACAGTAGATGTCGACGAGTATTTTCGTAAAAATAAAAAAAATATCAACTCTGTAAAATCTATTTTGTAGCAACAAAGTAACACAGAATGTTTTGGTAACTTGCCTAATTGATATGACTACTCTAGAAATGACCAAAAAATCCACTATAAGATATTAGACAATTCACGTGGATTCCTTTATTTAAGTTTTGCATAAATATTTGGATATGAAAAATTAACAAGAAAGTTTGACAACTTTAGAGAAGTAATTGAAGTGCGCTGTCGTAAAGGGGGAAAAAAAAAGGGAAAAAGTCCATGAAATTTGAAATAAAGAACACCCTATATGCAACAAAACAAATCCCCATATTCTGCTTTTAGCTCGATGCATATGGAGATTTGTTTTTCAGCATATAGGGTGTTCTTTATTTCAAATTTCATGGACTTATTTACCTACTCTCGTGGCTATTTGTTTATAGGTGATACACATGGCTATTGTGGATTTTCTCAATTTAGAACTAGAACTTTTAATTATGCAACTCCTGAGAAAAATCCGATAATTTTCATATATAAGTTCAATTATATTCGATAAAAATTTTTTAATCAATTTATGGAGACGAGTGCAGTAAATTGACTAGTTTTTCTACAAGGCAAACATTTTTTATTTTATTTTATGTATTGCAAATTACGTTGGAAACCAATCCAAGCATTCGGTGAAGCGAAAATTATTTCACAGCTGACAGTGAACGAGTACACATTTGTAATTTAAAATGAAATCGCTTGAGGGTTAAGGGATGGAAACAAATTTTATTTTTTTTTTTTCATAATGAAAATGTATTGAAATATTGTAAATCAGTGGGTGGACGAGTTGTTGATTTATGCAATGTCGATTTATCGATTTATAATTGTTGTTTATCGATTTATTGTATTTGATTAATATACCCCTTTCATGTCAGTTTTTCAATTGTGTGTGGTTACGTAGCCATTTCCACGGAACGTATTAAAACATAAATTGGATATAACTGTATATAATTTTAATGAATATTTTGTAAATTGTATGTTTGCTAAAAATCATATATTATCGCTTCTCTTATTCTGATTTTTTCTTCAAATAACATTAACAAATTTAATTTGAGATATTGTCGTTTGATTGTAAACCAAAATTCCACCTATAGTCAACTTGTTTAATTCTACGATATTTTTATTACAACTAAAGTTACACATTTGTACGATATCATCAAATTGTATTTAAACTATGCCCTAAGCTTATATAAATAAAAGTCGAAAATTATAAGGGATGAATTTAAATTAAACAATGCGGTTAAATTATTCTTGTATGTATACACTTAGTATATACTAACATATATAAGTATTCAGAAATCAGTACCTATATACATATGTGTGTAATAAAATTGTATAGGTAAATAGTTTTGTAAGTATATATTATAAATACTCCATGTGTATATGTACGAGGAAGTAGGCCTTATACTATGTCTACATGAAATGATTGTAGCCAGCAATTGATTTAACTTTGAAAATCGGCTTAAAATTCAAATTCTGTGTCCTTGAAACCATGGTCTGTAGTCAATAGTCAATGTTAAGATCATCATACGATTACTTAGAATTGTCTGTTTGCCAGATTTTTGTATTGGAAATTTGTCAAACAAGGCTGTTCTAACTTTAAGACTGTAATTTCAATATCACTGAACGGATTTGAATGGAATTTACGCAGTATACTGTATATAATTAATAGACCGCCATTTTGTTTATAAAAGCAAAATAAAACATTTTCGATTTAGCAATTTTCTGTTTGCTGCACAACAGAAGTCCGAAGAGCTTTAAAGATGCCATATTTCGAACTTATTTCATAATAGTTCCCTGTGAATAGTGTTTATAATGAACATGGTCACAAATATGGACTGCGAAATATTATAACTTCGGTGAAAGATTACGCGCGAAATGTGGCTCGGCTGAAAAGCCTGGAATTGAGCTTCAGCTTTATTCCATTTACATTTTATTTACATAATTTTGTGTAAAATCCATAAATTTAAAAATGTTCATTTTAATCTGCAATACAACCCTGTTCGACATACCGATACAAAACAAACAGTACTACTGCCTACCTTATGTCAAACTATGTAACATTTGACATTTCTATAGAACACACATTTGCATCGATACAAAAATTTGTCAGTACTATTGTGAATAAACGCAATTACGAAAAAGCATTTTGCGGAAAAGTGCAAAAAAAAGAAAAATTGCTAAATTAAAACAAAAAAAATGGAGTTGCTGAAAAAATTAAAGGCTCAAGGATGGTATGTTTAAGTGATAATTTATTTTATTTATATGTTAATATATGAAATATATGAAATTACTTTTTCATTATACATATATCTAGGTACTTGACGGAGGATGGCTTAAAAAAAATTCAAGCAACCATCACAGCAACAAACGCTAATACATCTACCACCGATGAGAAAAAAATAATTGCAACAGCAATGGATGTAAGTTGTGATTGGAAAATGAATAAATGTTGATTGAATAATGTTACAATATATCAATTAGGTGGATTTCCGTGAAATTGCTGGTGGTGCACTACCCGCTAAACGTGACGATACCATCCCCGGACGAATTGTATTGCAAGTGCAAAAGATACGTAATATATCAGCACCCAAAGCAAATGAGGATTCGAAGGCGGCGCCACGTTTTCTACAATTGGAATTGAGTGATGGTCAAAATACATTGCAGGCTTTAGAAATGGAACCCGTGGCAGCGCTAAGTCTCAATGTACCACCAGGAACAAAAATATATTTTCGCGCAGAACGTTTGCAATTAATGCAAGGTTTTCTAATATTGCGTGCAACGGATTTGCAAGTGCTGGGTGGGCGTGTAGAGGCATTGGTGGAGAAATGGGAGCTGGCTCGAACAATGCAAAAATATGCGCGCAGCGGACGACGTATGAGTGGAGCTTCTGGTCCACCACCATGGATTGCATTTGGTAAGAAGACGGATTCACTAAAAGAGGGCTTGCCGAACGAACGCAATTTTAAAAGTCTACTAGCAGCAACTGAGAAGGACAAGGACAACAAAGAGAATGAGGAATTCAATGCTATGCGTAGTGAAGCGATTGCTGAGGCTACTAAAGCTGGTGCAAAGAAGGTATGAATGCATTTTAATCGCACATTTGTGTGTACTGAAATTCTATTAAACAGGTATTTGGTGGAGGCGGACAACAAATACTCGATCATAATGTTAAAAAGATACTGGAAAAGGGCTATAGCGAAGAGGAAGCCAAAACGGCATTACGTTCAACAAATAATAATCTTGAGCGGGCACTTTATAATCTCAAGCGACGTCAAGATTACAAACGTAACGATGAGCAGTCGGTAAAAAGTACTCCAGTAATTGCATCAGCACCAAATAAGATGGGACGCAGTGGCCCAGTGAAAGAATCGTTTGGCAAACGTGGGATGGCAAGCGCCAAAGAGGAGGCATCAGCTGCTAAACCAGCCGGGAATGTATCACTATTTGACTTTTTAACTGATAAATTGCCCACGGTAAGTTTTTGACACATTTTCTCAAGCAAATGCAAATGCATGTCGTCATCATGATGCAATATCATCTTTTCAGACGACCAATGCTACGTCAACGACAAATACATCATCATCAACAACAACAATGAATGCGCGGCCAACGCCTACGCAGCAATCTTCATCTACAACAACCGGTTATTCCAATTCAAATGCTAATTCTCATACAACCAAATTTGACAAATCCAAATCTGAACTGACAAAATCAAGTTACCAAACAAGCAACAACAACAACAACCATGGGAATACAAACAAAGCACAAGAATCTAATTCGCGGCCGAAATTTGAAAATAATATCTCATCTAGCTTTGCAGCTAACCGATCGACAACGTCATCTGGTTTCTCGCAACGAGGTGGACGTGATTACGAACGTTCAGAACGTTCGCGTGCAGGAGATTCTTATAATGCCAATGAAAGAGTGCCATCATCACGATATTCCTCTCAAAGAGGTGGTGGATCTAGAGGCGGAGGTGGTGGTCGTGGGGCTGCTTCATCGTCTACCTATAAATCAAATTCTAGAAATAACTATGAGGAGAGTGGTAATCGTAAATATTCACAACGTGAGGAAGGCAGTAGTGGTCAACGCACGTCGAATAACAGCGCAAATTACAATCAAAATAGCCGCAGCAATAGAGCATCTCATGAGCGCGCAACACCATCACAAAATTCAAATGATGTGAGTACTGAGCGAGTAACAAAAGATGCTGGTGGTGGGCAAAGTGGTGGCTATAATAGCAGACAGCAACAACGTGATCGTGGAAATGATCGATATGAGAGCTATAATGAGAATAAGGTAGGAATTTAGTCTAAAATTATAAAAATATTTCATTAATTTTTTTTCAATTTGCTTTACAGAATCGCTATAATAAAAGAGAGAGCAATAATAAGGGCTCCAGCAGCAGTGGCACTAATAATAACGCAACTACAACCACTACAACTACAAGCGGCAGCAACAGTAATGCTAATAAAAATGAACATACTGCTCGTGTAAATAAATTGGTTGAATCTACAACTAAATTGAAAATCGATAATGGTCGAGCTGACCAGACTGGAGGTCGTAATCAGCAACAATCACAGTATTCAACATCACAGCAACCACCGAAAGCGGCTGTTGTCAGCCAGCAACAACAACAACAACAATATACTGTTGTTCCACAATCTACAGCAAATGCACAGGGTGTTGCTGTTGTTGCTTCTAATCAAAATCCGAATCCATTTGCGCAATTGCCCAACGGCTTCTCGTATGATCCTAGCAAAATAATCGGTTTCCAGAATAAGGAAACCAACGACTTCGCAATGACATTGCTGAAAAGTCAAGGTCTGGCTGCAGCAGCCACTCTGACATCGCCACAGCAGCAGCAGCAGCAGCAACCACAATCACCACAGATGCATCAAGTACCACCGCCAACACAACCACCGACACACACATATGTACCCGCCACATCACCGATGCAACCGCATTCACCCTATGCCACACCAACATTTGTTCTACCTAGCCCACAGACGGCAGCACTGCCACTAACAGCACCACCACCAGCTCAATTCGGAATGATCTCTGGAGATGGTTGGCTATGGAAAATAGGCGATTTATGCTTGGCCAAGTATTGGGATGATGGACGCGTAAGTGCTTCTTTTTTCCTACTCACACATTGTTATTGATTTTTATATTTTGTGCTCCTTTTGCTTTAGTACTATGAGGCGGAAATCACAGCAGTATCGGACACGACTTGCGTTGTCTTTTTCCTTGGCTATGGCAATCATGAGGAAGTTTTAAAATCGGACTGTTTACCTATAACCGACGTAAATAATCGTCCGATCAATAATTATAACAATCAACCACCGCAACAACAGCAAGTGGCAACGGTACAAGTGTCACCACAAATGCAACCGCCAAATATATATCAACGTGGTGGTGTTGGTGGCAGTGGCTCGCAACGTTATCGTGGTGAACGTCAAATGTATGTGCCACCACATAAACGTGAAAATTGACAAATACAGTATGCGCCAACGTTACAACCACTACAACAACATCACCAAATTCAAGCACAGACACACTTCTACAACTACAACTACAAATAGTAACATTGACGGTGTGTTAGTTGGAATAGCAACACAATAGCAATAGCAAAAAGGTTATGCTATGCAAAACAATTTACATTTGTCACATCCTCTCAGCCAGTACGCCACCAAAAACATACGTACATAATCAATAGTTGGGCAACAACAAATCTTATCAACACTTTAAATGAACAATGCTTGCGTGTGTATGCAAAAGAAAATATTACACACTTCTGGCATTCATTCGTTCTATATCATAAAATTAATTATTTGCATATGTGGACACGATTATTCTATTATGTATGTATTACCTTCAATGTGTCAATATAATTGTATTTCTTAAAACAAAACAAAACAAAACAACAATAAAACTATATAGACAGTAGTTAAAAAGAATAATTTGAATTGTAATAATTGATTGATTGTGCGATTTGCAACCAATATAAATATATAAAAACTAATAAAACGTATTTATTTTCAACAAAAATATATAAACATTGAGACTTTTTAGTACGAGCAATTGAGGTGCACTTTTAATGACGCATTTAAAGTACGAATATTTCCATTTTTAAATCGAAGTTATTTAACCTATGGCGGCGAGTTACAAATTTAACAATGAATAAATACACAATTACCATTAAATATTATCTCTATGATAATAATAAAAAATCTGATTTTTTTTTTACACAGATTTTACATTTCACATTACAAATTCAATAAACACATAATACACTCATCGAATTTAAAACTATCTGGCAACATCATTTTGACAAACTACACGTACACACCCCCTCTGTATTTTTGACATTTCCTTTTTCGCATGCTGATAAACGAAACAGAAACAAAATAAACACACTAATATTACCCAACAACAATAAAATGACTAATAAAATTGAACAGGAATTGAAAATGATTGAACATCGCTGTGCATTCAATCATATAAATATCGGTGAACACAGGCGCTGAACGTTATTATTACTTCGAACGTACTGTGCGAAACATATATTTGTGAGAAAAGTTGAAGACAAAACGGAAATATTTTAAATCCGCAAATTAAGAGAAAAAAAATAGAATTCTTAAATTTTTGTTTATATAATAAAACATAGTCAATTTTATTTACAAGTGAGAATTTATTGATATTTGTCTAAAAGGAAGGAACAGAAGAAAAAAAAACTGCAATTGACGCAACTGTATAAAGTTGAGAAGAGTTGAGAAAACGAGAAGAAGAAGAAAAACGAAAAAAAAAATATTGCAACAAAGAACAACAACAACAACAATTGTAGCAGTAATTGCAATAGAACAATATCACGTCACACACACACACACATTACGTACGTGTATACGAACATAGCGAGCGAAACATAGATCGCAAAAACGAAAAGAAAAAAAATTTCCATAAATTGCATTGTTTCTTTTGTGAATTTTTGTGTATTTAATTTCGAGACACTTGAGAGTTGATTAATTCGTATTGAAGAAAAACTGTAAAATTTAAAATATTCAGAAGTCATTTAGTGTGACAACTCAATAAGACTGACGAGTAACAAAAAGAGCGATTAAGCGAAAAATAAAAACAGCAACAACAACAATAAAACACGAGATAAATAAACATCACACAATCGAACAAACGATCGATCGAACGATATTTTCGACGCCTAGTAACGGACATCACATCACACCATCATCTATATTGCTGTGCTTTGCAATTTTGCATTTTGAATTGGGGGGGGAAAAAACTGTTTAGTATTTATTTGTTTACATTTATTGCACTACTATGAATCTATCATTTGCTGGTTGTGGCTTTTTGGGTATCTATCATGTCGGTGTTGCTGTGTGCTTTAAGAAATATGCACCACATTTGCTATTGGAGAAAATTGGAGGCGCTTCAGCGGGTGCACTATCCGCATGCTGTCTACTATGCGATTTGCCATTAGGTAAGTGAGACACATATTTATTCAAACCATGTTAATTGGTGTTAATAACCTATGAGCTACCTATAAAGATTTAGTCATTCGTGTATACTCGTCGCTCTTTAACTAATAATTTTTAATTAACGAGTCAAGGCTACCTTTTTGATTTAATTCGATTGCACGCTCTCTATATATGTATGTATCATACTTTGTACTTTCTTCTATTATTACTAATTTATGGATCATATTATATTTTAGTGGTGATGTTGTCTTGTCTTTCTTAGCAATTTTATTTTATTTATTTTTTTGAAATCTTAAAAATAATTTTTGTTGAGTTCAGTGACTTTTTTAATTGAATTGAAACATGTATTCGCAACTGAAAGCGATGAATTCGTTTTATATTGTTGCTGATGCTATTGCTGCTGGTGCACTGATACCTTTTTGAACTTTGCTGGTGATGTCAGCGACGTTATGAGCGTGTAGTGGCTTTTGCAAAATTGGCAAGATTAATCATGATTGTCTATTGAACAAATTTTTTAAATTTTGCAGCTATGCCGACATTGTTTATATATTTTAATAGCGAATAATTAAGCATGTGTACGTTAATTTACTTTTAAAGTTTAATTTGTATACATTCAATGCTTAAGCAAACAAAACAAAAAAAATTATTATTATTTTTCTTGTATTCCAAGCACATTTCTACTATATAATTGTCAAGGTTAAACCAAACATGTGACATTTAAACATAGTGTAGTATAGTGTATATGCGTACTACATGCTCAGCTGCTAAATATGTCTGCACATTTATGAAACAGAGACACAATACCAAAAATATATCTGAAATACAAATATAAACGTAAATAATAATGTGCACGCAAAAGCCAAAAAAAATTTGCCAAAATCAGAGGTTTGGCAAAGGGGTTGGTGCCAATCACTCAATAAAACAAAGTCCAAATGAATACTATATGCCTGCTGTTTTGCTCTCTTATTTTATTTCATATTTATCATAGCATTTTTGTAAATAAGATGACGTCACACAGTGAGAGCACACTTTGCAGCCATAATGTCTTGCGATTGTGTGTACTTGGGGGGTTGAGTTTTATGGGGTATAGTGATTTTATGCTTTCATTTGAAATACTTGTGAGAAGAAGTAACAATTAAGAAAGAGTAAATAAAAATATTCTTGATCAGAATCATCATATTAGTCCATTTAGTCGCGTCTGTGTATTTATTGTGAATTTTAATGCCCTAAAAATGGGACAATTGGGATGAAAATTGAAATATAAGATTATTTTCAGCAAGGAATTCATCCATTTCAAAAATGAATATAATTGAATGCAAATTAAGCCTACCCTCCCATATAAAAGTATATTTTCAAATTCATTTTTTGCACGAAATTTCACAACAATTGTGCTAAAACTTTGTAAAGGCGATTTTTTTCCAACCAACAAGCTGACAAGTACGAGAATAGACATAATCACAACCACCTGCCATACAAAAGTATGTGCAAAATGTATTTTGTTGTTGTTGTTGTTTAAAGTTTTTGCTAAATTGTAGTAGCACTCAAGGTCAACAAAAATTTCTTTACTTTTACATGCTGTCTACTCATTATGAATACATACATATGGTATATGACCCACAAGTTTGAGTTTAACTATTATTATTATTGCTTCTTAAGCATTGAGATGCTTGTAAATTATAACTATTTCAATAGTAAGAATTTTATAGCTGCGTAATTTCACACATGTGGTGATTTTCATCTTTTTTTTTATTAAATAATTAATTAATAGCAAAAATGAAACAAAAACAAAGGCAATACAACCAACAACGCTATTGATAATGTACATACATACAAAAAAAGAGTAGAAAATTATATTGATTATTTTACGCACAAGTAGCAGCAGCATCGCAGTTGCAACGCAAAAGTACTTGTTATCCTTATCAGCTAGCTTTCAAAAGGCGGCACTATTGCATTGTCGTAAAGTGCTCTACCACACATCAAGTTTATTTTACTCACTTCTGCACAAATGATTTCTCAATAGCATTATGTGTGTAATGAACAAAGAAAATAAATGAAAAGATCCGAAAAATGCATATAAAGGCGATTATTGTTCCATTCCTATACTTTTGACACATTCTAGACAAATCGTTTTACAGCTGCTGCTGCTGTACTTATTTATACTAATGCCATGCATATATACATGTTTGATACCTACATATATATGTATATAAGACAAGTTTGTACATATTTAAATTCAATATGAATAGAAGAGATAGTAAATGGGACACCAAACCCCAATAGAGGTACTACATGTTTGAAATTTTCATAGTAGGTACCTATTTAGATGATTATTTTTCTCTTTGATTTTCATATTTATTTAATGATTATTAATGATGATGAACTTTCAAAAATGTAGTTTGTAATTTGTGGTCTCGCTTCACGAGAAAACATCACCATCTAACACATACTGAAGTTAATTATGCCATGTAGGTAACTACATACTATATAGAATTTAAAATTATACTAACAATCACACACATATTGAGTATGAATGTAGATAGAAAATAGAAATAAAAAAAGATCTTTCTTCTACTATTATTCATTTTAACCTGTTATTATTGTGACGTTAATGATGTGATATTCTAAATACAATATTCAAAGTACATACACATATAGCTTTTAAATGAGTTTGTGTATGAAAAAGAAAAAAATGTGTATGTACTTTTATATCAATATGCCTTACACGTGATATACAGGGTGCGAGTTTCTAAAAAAGTTTCTAGATATATGTCATTAGCTGCTGTGAGTAATCTTGATGCAGCTTCATTAGTTGTTCCAACTCGATTCCGAGCGTGAAAATGTTTGTGACATTACTTTTTCTAACTAATTTTTAATATTGCCAAATGATTGGCGTCATTTAGGTAAATCATGTGCACTCTTTGAGTTGATCCTTTTTTAACATTTGATCTTATCAGTACGAAATTACCTTCCTAAACTCGAAAAGTTGATAAATTATAATATTTTTGCTTTTCAGTAAGTCTAAAGTCGGAAAACCTATATCGAAAAGACATTTTTATATGGGAGGTGGGTGTGCTTTCCAACCGATAACGCCTGTTTTCAAGCTCATTTGTTTGCTGGTAAAAATAATCATGTGTACCAAATTTCATCACATTATCTTGTTATTTTCATATTCAAAGTCTATAATTACAAAGTCGAAAGCGTACTTTTGTATGAGAGTTGAGCGTAAATTCCATCTAGCAATGACCATTCTTGCAAACTTGTATATTCATTGGTAATAATAAACTTATGCATAAAGTTTCAGCATGATATCTTTAAAATTCCACCCTCAAAGTCTAAAATCATACATTCGAAAATGTATTTTTGTATAGCGGTTAGTTGTGGCTTTCAAATGACAATGGCCATTCTTAATATTTTTGATTTAATGATAAAATTAATCTTGTTTATCCAATTTCATTTCCGTATCTCTATATTTTCATGCTTAAAATCTAAAATTATGCATTCGAAAATGTACTTTTGTATGGGCGGTAGGTATGATTTTCATACGATAACGGTCATTCTTAGTTTTCTTCATTTATTGATCAAAATAATCTTATATACCCAGTTTTATTTCGTTATCTTTATATTTTCATGCTTAAAATCTAAAATTATGCATTCGAAAATGTACTTTTGTATGGGCGGTAGGTATGATTTTCATACTATAACGGCCATTCTTAGTTTTCTTCATTTATTGATCAAAATAATCTTGTGTATCCGGTTTTATTTCGTTGTCTTTATATTTTCATGCTTAAAATCGAATATTATGCATTCGAAAATGTACTTTTGTATGGGCGGTAGGTATAATTTTTGTACGACAACGGCCATTCTTAGTTTTCTTCATTTATGGGTCAAAATAATCTTGTGTACCCAGTTTTATTTCGTTATCTTTATATTTTCATGCTTAAAATCGAATATTATGCATTCGAAAATGTACTTTTGTATGGATAGAAGAACAATTTAAGTTCTAAGTTTATATTTTCTTTCGAAAAGCCAAAAAAATAGTTTTTTTTTCATGAAATTCAGGCATATTCTTCATTCCACTACGCCAATTAGCGAACTGGCTTGATATACCCTGTATATTTTCGTATGTATGCAAGTGTTGTTGTGTATCATTTTAGATGAATTATTTAAAATTGCTTTTGTCTCCATTAAAAACAATGTTGTATTTATCGCTCTTTCACTCTTTCTGACGCACACACCCAACGTGTATATATCTGCACCATTCGAATGTTATAGCCTCTTGTCGTTTCGATAGCTATTCGACAATATAATAGATGAATTGCTATAATTAAATTGTTTACGTGTCTTTTATATTTTTTTATTTTTTGCTTTTTTCTATCTTTCTTTGCTACTTTTAAGAATAAAATGCTTTCTATAATTGCTAAGAACATCATTAAAAATGTCCAAATGGATTTTCATTGTATTTTAAGAATCATTTTTTTAATGAAATTTGTTTTATGATTCTTGCTTGGATTTGATTTTGGGGATCATTTCCTTTTTATTTTTTTTCCCCTGGTTAAGAGGTTTAGCCATTAAAGTGTACATATTTCGAATTGACACAGTGTAATATACTTGTATACTATGTAGGGTCAGTTGTATACGCACAATTTCTGAAGTATCACTTGTATGCGAAATTTATTTGATAATTGTAAGAGAATATAAAATAGTAATATGTTATATTTTTGCCCAGCTTTTAGCCATTCATATTGAATATTTTTCTCTGAAAAGTTGCCAAGAAATTCATACAATCCATATGAGCACATATTTCTTGAATTTCAATAGCATGACTAAACGTTTATTGTATTTTCTGATGGCAAATGGTGCAATAAACATGAGAATGGCAAGAAGAAGGAAGCACGAAGGAAAGAATTGCAATTGCAATTCTCGTAATTGTATGTTTATATCGTATGATGTAATTTCCCCCTCCCTCCGTCACACTTTTTGCCCCTTTTTTTTAATAAATTTTTTTGTTGTCTTTTTTCTTTCTCTCTTCTTTTGGCATATCGTCACGTTTTTAACATACTTTTGCTGGCACTGCGCAAAAACAAAGATAAAAAATTTATGCCAATTTCTTTGGTTTCTCTCTTTTTTTCTGTATTGTTCATTAATTCTACTCTCTGTTGAAATGTGCAAAATGCATTTTTTTTTTGTCGTTTGTTCTTTATTCTTCTGGTGAAACACTTGACCTGCGACAATTGTCTGAATTGCGAATGTATTTTGATTTGGATGGAATGCAATTTTTTGCTGTTTTTGCAATTGTCAAGAGTTCATTGAAATCTCTATGTGTAATTAATTGAATTGTTATTTAATTGATTTGTTGTTTAAAAGATTTTTTTGAAAATTGCAATTTTTTTATTTTTATTTATTTATTTTAATTTTTTTATTTTTATTTGGTCTATCTTTTTATATACTTAAATTTTTTTGGTTTATTTCCTTTTATAATTTTTATTAATGTTTTCCATAATTTTTTATTTTTTTTTTTTGTATACATTCAAATATTGAATCAAAGTAAAAACAGTTCGTTGGCCACAAGTTCAAAGGAGATGGCGGAATAGCGAGAAATTAAATTCATTTGTAAACAAGTGCTTTTGTTGATTGATCTATAAATATGTATTGTATGTATAAGTAGGTACCCATATGATATTTATAAATAGTCAATGGCAAGATGATTTCACGCTTTGGCACCCTTCTTTCATAAGATTCCATTATTTATGATTGCTGCTTGCATATGTTGCATTATTTTTATATTTACAATCTATACGATTATACTTGCTTTACATGCATACAAATGAGGTGTGATTGATAAGACTCCGTATTGGATGAGAAAAATGATTCTTTTTGGGGGGAAAATCCATTATACCATTGCCCACTAAATAATGAGTCTTCTCAGAAAGAGGTCCAAGTCTGAAAAATGACTTTCGTGTAGAAAAATGGACCTTTGTTGTAAAAATTTCAGCATTTATTCGAATAGCTAAAGAAATTTGAAACCATTGAAACACGATTGGGCAATTTATATATGTAAATTATTACTTGATAAGACCAAAGTTACAATATATTGTGTCATATATCATATAATCTTGCAATAAATCACCTTCTGCTTTAGCAATTTGTATATCAACACCACACAAATACATATGCTTTGTATATTAATTCACAATTCTTATTGTTATTATTATTGTTGGTTGGTACTGTTGATATTGCATTAATCACAAAAAATACATTGTGTACTGTAAGCTAAAAGACAATCGGAGAGACGGACGAGGATGAGAATAAAATTCATTGACCGATTAAACTTGAGTGCCCAACAAACGTTGACATTTAAATTGCGGCGACTATATGTGAAGAATGTGAAGAAGAAATTTAAATTGGGAAATTTTACAAGAGAGGGGCAAAAATGAGTTATACAATAAATTGAATTAAAGTTTATAAATAATAGATAATATACAGATAGGTGATAGTGATATGACTATTGATTAAATATATCAAATTAATGCTTTTTGGGCAAATCCACCGTTGGCAACAAACCAATTGCAAACTAATTGCTCTACTGGAGTAGAGCAATTTTATTTTTCTTTGTTTGAGTAACTAGTATTTTTTATATAAATTTCATATCATTTTTATTGTAGTATATTATTTACATAATTTATAACAACACTTGACTGTGCGAATTTACAATTTAACAACTCGAGTGTATTACATACACTTCACTTTGAAGTGTGTTTGTATTTGAACAAACACATAATATGCGAATACGATATGATAAAGATTATAATAAATACAAAATGAAACTAAAATTTAAAATTTTTATAAAATAGTGCTGTAATAAAAAAAAAAATTGCAAATGATTTTCATGAATAATCTCCTCATACATTCGATTAGATTATGTTACCTATGGGAAAACCATTAATTAAAAATTTTGTAAGACTAGAAAAATTGAAAAATGGAAAATAATAAAATCTTTATTAAGAAATGAATGTAATTGAATGAAAACTGCTACTACCTCTCATACAAAATTATGTTTTCGAATATATGTTTTCCGATTTTATATATGAAAATATAACGATATCAAACTGAAACTCGGTACATACGAATATTTCCAACAACAAATTGACTAGTGCAAATGTACATATAATCGAATGAAAATTAAGCCTACCTCCCATATAAAAGTACGTTTTCGAATATATGTTTTCAGATTTTATAAATGAAAATATAAAGATATCAAACTGAAACTGGGTGCATAAGAATATTTTCATCAACAATTTAACTAGTACAAATGTGCATATCATTAAATTAAAATTACGCCTACCTCCCATATAAAGGTGCATTTTCGAATGTATGTTTTCCGATTTTATACATGAAAATATAAAGATATCAAACTGAAAGTCGGTACATACGAATATTTTTATCAACAATTTAACTAGTACAAATGTGCATATCATTAAATGAAAATTACGCCAACCTCCCATATAAAAGTGCATTTTCGAATGTATGTTTTCGGATTTTATACATGAAAATATAAAGATATCAAACTGAAAGTCGGTACATACGAATATTTTTATCAACAATTTAACTAGTACAAATGTGCATATCATTAAATGAAAATTACGCCTACCTCCCATATAAAAGTGCATTTTCGAATGTATATTTTCCGATTTTATACATGAAAATATAAAGATATCAAACTGAAAGTCGGTACATATAAATATTTTCATCAACAAATTTATTAGTAAAAATGTGCATTTGATCAATTGAAAATTACGCCTACCTCCTATATAAAAGTACGTTTTCGAATGTATGTTTTCCGACTTTATGACATGGAAATGTTACGCTATCAAGCTAAAACCCGATACATTTGAATATTTTGATAAAAAAAAATCAAATATTGTGATCATGGACATTGTAGCATGATAATCACGGTCACCTTTCATACAAAACTTTGATTCCGAATGTTTAATTTCGGTCCTTGTGCATGCAAAATTGTATTTTTATCTATCTATCTTGCTAAATCAATTTCAAAGTGTTAATCAGAATATGACAGAATGAATTCTTGTGTTTCTTACATATTTTTTTTTTCGCTCAAAATTATCCTTTGCTAAAATTAAAGCTACAAAGTACAATATTTCAATAAATATATAATTTTTATTATACCTACCTACGTCTATTTGCTTAAGTACAAATATATAGGTAAAATAGAATCATAATTTATTTTAAAATTCAATTACGCATGATTTTAGCCATTCATTCAATAGAAGGTATAGTTAATTATATTCTTCTATATATAAAATATATGAAATGAAGTAGAAAAATTTCTTATTTGTGTATTAGTAGGTTAATTTTGATAATTTTAGTTGATCGTTTTTGTGCGTTTTTCTTTTTAAATAAAATAAAAACGGATGAAATTTATGAGGGGTAGTAACACTTAAATACAGTTCAATGGTAGTAGTAGTAATAATTTTAGTACATAACATATATGTACATAGTAATAGTAGCAATAACAACCACCAGCAATTGTGAGATTATTTCTAATCGCATGAGCTCTCACTATATGATTAGAAATATTGTAATGTGTGGCTGTATGAATGCATGCAAATATGTATGGAACAAACAAAAATGAGTTATTAATTTCTCTTCTTTTTTGTTTCTATTTTATTATTTAATGTCTATCGTTTTTATTGCAATGTATTGCTGCAACAACATGCATGTGTTTTTTTACTATTGTACCTATTTGCTTTTATATTGGTTGATAGATACTCGTATAGTGGTGGAAATTTATATAAATCTGATTTGTTTTTGTGAATATATTTTAGAAAAATAAAAAATATATATTTTTTTCTAGCAAGTTTCTTTATGAAAGTGCTAAGAAAAAGAGTATTTCTCATAAAGAAACAAAATTACCTATCTCTTTGTAAGAAGAATTCCTGAAGAAGCTATACAGAAGGCCACACGATGAATGAAATTGTTGAAAAAAATTAACAAATGTCTCAATAGATTAATAGATAAGGTTTTAAAAAAGGTTTATTTTTTGTCTGAGTGAAAAACACAATTTTTGCTGGGAAGGTGGTATGAATGGATGAAATAAAATTTGACTACTTTTCAAGATGCGCTTTGCTGACATATTAGATTTGTGAAAATTTGAGCATTATCATATATTTTACCTTTTATGGGGGTTTCTCTACAAAATTGACGTTTTTATACAATAAAAATCGTACCCAGTTCATACTAAAAATACTTGCAAATCTATAGATAACTCCATAACTGTCGAACTATCGCCCAATAGAGTTGTGAAATGTAAGATCGATCCCATTAACCCTTTTTTTCTCAATATTTTTCCATAACAAACTCGTACTTTGCGACTATCTTCACCCCTTAAGGGAGCTTGCATTTGAAATGAAGGTAAACTACATCTGAAAATGTTGAAAAAGCAAGCGACTGCTTCAAAAATTTGCACGAATTAGTTTTATCCTCGCCAACAAGTTATAAGGGTTGAAATATTGACTCAAACTCGATCAAGAATTTAAGATCTTTCATATTGCCTGTTTTTCGCAAGAAATACAATTCTTCTACAATATTAAAAAGTTGAAGACTTAAATAAAAGAGCCTTGGAGCAAAAAAAAAAAAAAAAATTAATAAATTCAATGTCAAAAAAAGTATTTCACGATATTGATAATTTTAAGTATTGATAATTTTATAATAATATAAATTTGCGATAAAAGGTTATAAATTTTGCAAAATAAATTTGCAAAATTTATTTCGGTTCAGAACACAATGACCTGTAGTTATAATCAAAATTATTATCCAGCATAATATTTGTATCGACTTTTTTGACAAATACCATACACAAATATCTGTCAAAAGCCTAAATAATCGATTTTTTGACAATTTACCAATTTCAAATGTCTGTCAAAAAGCCGCCTCTAATATATTTAAGTTGGTTCTTAATTTTGACTATGAATGAAATTTTACTTTCAAATCACTTAAATTAAGTTAAAAAATTTTTTTGACCAAATTGAACAAAAAAATTTTTTTATGCATCTATCTGAGTTTATATAAATTTCCAGCACTGTAACTATATGCATTTTTCTAACATTTGTGTCAAGCGCGTTGTGTCGTTAAAAGCAACCTTGAATGCTTGCAACAATTTCAATTGAAATACAAGAATAAAAGCTCTCTTTCACACATGTGCAATACCGTGTGTGTGTGTGTGTGTGTGTGTGTATTGTTTGCAATATTTATGCATGAATAACAGCTGCAAACGCATGATCCTTGTTGATTAAATATGACATTTTGATATTTTTGCATAAGCGTAAAAACGATTAGAGGCATACATGCTCAAGTATTTCTTTATGTGGATGTATGTTTTTTTTTTTTGTTTTTTTTTGTTTTTTCATTATAAATAGAAC
Organism: Megamerina dolium; assembly: GCA_963854835.1. Lineage (NCBI taxonomy): Eukaryota > Metazoa > Arthropoda > Insecta > Diptera > Megamerinidae > Megamerina > Megamerina dolium. The sequence continues at coordinate 23,045,909 of OY978528.1, read as the reverse complement.
CTTAAATGTTAACCTTTCAATACAAAATGGGGGGAAACATATAAAATTGACTATAAAATCGATTGACGTCAGTGAAGTAAGCACACATAGTAAGTAATAATGAGCATATTAATAAATAACAAAAAAAAACAATTTTTTTTTTTTTATTTTGTTTTATTGACGAACATCTAATTTCAAATTACGCTATTTACATATCAATCTACTTATATATATGTATGGGTGTATATGTATGAATTTGTGAGTTTCTATATAATTTCCTCTTTGTGATAAGATGAAGGATTATATTTGCCATATATACGCACACTTACACACCACATTCATTATAAACTTTAAAAAACCAGCTGCTTATCAATTAATTTTTTATTTGAATAGAAATTGTACGATTTATTGTATATTGAATTGAATTAAATTGAATCACTTTGTGTACAACATATACATACATATGTATGTGGAGCGTGTCTATTGGTATAGTAAATTTGAAAAAAATTATATGTACATATTTCAACAAGCTTCATGTGTGAATAGAAAAAAATAGTACTTAAATGTAGCGATTAACATTTTAACCTCATAAATTATTTAACATTTAACAATTTGCTTTCTTTTTTTTTTTTTTTTTTTTTTTGCTAATTCAAATTTCAATTGCATATATATGTAGGTCATATACAATTGGTAGGGGTGAGGTGGGTGGCATGTATAGGCACATAAATGTATGCAAAAGTGTGTATGCCCTTTTAAAATTGCATTCATTATTAATAATGATGATTCATTAATGAAACAAACGCAAATGATTGTCGTGTGCCCATGAGTTTCAATGGACTTTGAATTGAATTGAACATTTATCAATATCATATCAGTCAATATTGATATAAAATACATATCAATACATGTGTGGTACACTCATATATATTTATTGATTTCATTTAATTTATAACTTTTCATTATCAAATCATTTCATAATAATTGCAATTTTCAATTTTATTCGATTAGTTTTGTTTCAATTTTCTTCACTCCTGAGATGAACCATTTATACACTCGTATTACAACCGATTATCGGTTTTGTCAATTGTTTTTCATTTTCTCTTGCTTTGTACCAATGGAAAATTTCAAATTCAACAAATACTTGGTCCTTCAATCTGAGATAAATTTCATTTCAAACGGTTCAAGATTCATTCAATTGATTACACAATTGAATGTCAATTATTGCAACGCATTGTTGCCAAATTTCATCTACACCTCAACACAATAAACACTACTAAATTTGAGCATACAATTTTACACCCTTAACGTTGTTTTTTCATTTTCTCTTTCTCTCCCTATCCTTATGTTGTGTACATACATACAGTAAAATGTAAACATACATATGATTTTACCTGGATATATGTATAATACAACTGTTTCAGCGCACAACAACAACAACAATCGCCGTTACAATATTATTTTTAGGTACTGAGTCAATAACGTGTTTGGTGCCAATTAGGTATGCCTATTTGAGGAACTCTTGCTGATTCCGCAAATTTTGGATATTCTAAAATTCAAAAAACAATTTCATTAGCCAGAGCTTTAAAAGATTTAAATAATTTTCAGTTTCAAATAATTGATTTTAAACTTTAAGTGCTCCAGTCTTATTTCTCTATTTGTGCTTGGGATTTGGAAAATTCAGTAATGCATTCACTGCAAATGTAATAGTTTAAAGCTGTCATCATTTTCAACTTTGTGATTAAATTATTAAATTCCAAAAAATTTAATATAAAATTAGAAAATTACTTGTATTTCATATTTTTGAATTTTTGCGTATTTGAATTTTCAATAATTTAAATCATCAAATGATCATACAATGATTCAAATTATTCAATGCAGTGGTTTAAAGCTTTCATCATTTTCAATTTTGTGATTAAATTCAAGAATTCCAAAAAATAAAATATAAAATTAGAAAATTACTTGTATTTCATATTTTTGAACTTTTTCGTATTTGAATTTTCAATAATTTAAATCATCAAATGGTCACGCAATGATTCAAATTATTCAATGCAATGATTTAAAGCTTTCATCATTTTCAATTTTGTGATTAAATTCATTAATTCCAAAAGAAAAATTTAAATTAGAGAATTACTTGTATTTCATATTTTTGATTTTTTGAATTTTGATTTGATTTGAATTTTCATTGATTTAAATCATCAAATGATCATACGATGATTCAAATTATTCAATGCAATGGTTTAAAGCTTTCATCATTTTCAATTTTGTGATTAAAAAAATATATATGTATATATATACAATTAGAAAATTACTTTTATTTCATATTTCAAAAGATATGAATTTTTAACGATTTATCATCAAATTATATAAATAAAAATAATTATTGAAATTATTCAATGCAAATTTTCTAAAATATAAAAAACAACCTCTTCCTATATAATACATATTATCCGTCACTTTGGCTTTGTTTAAAAATTTTAAAAGTGAAACTTATTGGTTTGGAAAATTCATCTATTACCATGGTTTCATATTTCATTCAGATCATTTAAAAAATATTTTATTGTGTTGTGGTTCTTACTACTGTATGAAGTCTAGAATACAGCGAATTTGTATGAATGCTATATAGAAAAAATAACCATATTGTCAACTAATTTTCTACTGATGTTCTAGTTCAGAATTGAATTTTTAGCACTGGTTTTTCATTTTTTCCACTCTCACATCGATTTAAAGTGTAAGTTGAAATAGAAAAGCTAAAAATGAAATTCAATTTAGTACTACAACCAATGCCGAGCGCGTAAAATTTATAGTTAGAGCAAAGTTGTAATCATTTTAAACTTAGGATCGACTTATTTGACATATTTTCCATATAGAAATCTACCAAAAAGATGATTCTAACTTTGACTATAACTACGGGTCAATGAATTTAAATCCAGTCGTAAACTAGTAATTTTATATTATTTCGAAAAAGGAATAATATAACAAATCAGCCGAATTGCTAATAAATTTAGTGATTTAAGCGGAAAATTTTAAATTCAGTTGTGCTTGCAATTTAAAAACATAAAATTAAGTGGAAAATATATCAATGCCATTATGATTTGACTTGAAGTAATTAAATGATCATATTTTCAAACCTTTTTAATTGGGAATTATTTTCAAAATCAAAATCATGGTTTGAAAGTGTTGAAAATTTTCAATTTGTAAAAAAAAAAGCTTTCGAAACGTGTTTTTTTTTAAATCTATTGAATTAAATCAATCTCACTTTAGCTACGCCTTGGGAGTACTTGTAAAAGTTAATATGTAAACTAATTGGATGTTTTTACATTATAATAGAAATTTTAGTGTAGAATTTTTTCACAATCAATATTCCGAAATTGTAGAATTTTCGAGAAGAATACCGGGATTGGCATCACTTGTGTATCACAAGCAGTGAATATTACATATACATATTTGTTGTGCGTTTGCCTTGGCGATAAGAAGAAACCAACCACAACAACAACAACAACAAGCAAGCTAGAAATTATGTATTTTATGTCTGATAGTTTCATGAATATGGAATTGTGTACGTCACTTGAAAACATAATTTGTTATACAAACCCAAAATCATACGATATTTTTTTTTTTTTTTTTATCATGCTCTCGTATGATCACATCGTCAATGAGAGAGGGAGAGAAGCAGAAGTGTGTATGCAGCGTCAACTGTACACAGCTAGTTTACTGTATTGTATACAATATGATGGATACAAGTGAAAAATGTACATGGAAGAAAAATGAGTTGAATGGATGAAAAGTAAAGAAAAAAAAAACCTGCTTGTGTCGATGACATGATACTGCTGTGACAATCAACTCTCGAACGAAAAGGGGGTGTGTCTGAGTATGTGTGCGTGTGCGTGTACGTGTGGATAAATGCAGTTGGTTTGTCTGTCTCTTTTTTCTTCTTTTCTTCTTCTTACACTTTATTTTTTTTTTACGACTTTGAAGAAATAAAGATTACAAAGGCTATTGACGTGCTACTGCGACGACGACGTGCCCTTTTTCGTCTTTTTTTTTTTTCTATCCATACTTTTCTCATTTGTCACTGAATTTTTTTTTTTGTTCAGCATTCTTGTGACACATATATTATTGAATATAAAAATCTATTTTCTTCTCGTGAATTGTAGATTTCTTTGAGGGGAAATATCAGACGAGCCCCTTTTTCTTCTCGCGTTCAATTTGTGTCGTCAATTTAAATTTGTAGTAGCATGCATGTTATTGCATTTTATCGTTTGAGTGTTCGAAAATATATGTTGTCTACACTGCTACGCCATATTATAGTCACACGATGTATTTCCTCTGTTCTTACACAATACACATTAATGGATGTGGTTCCATTTGACAGCAGCAAAAAGCATAATCAGTCATGTTTATGAAATTGGGTCATTCATTCATTCACAAGGGCTATTTTAAGTGATATAAATGATGTAAAAATGTTGTTAAATATTTAAATATAAGATAAAGATATGTTAATGTTGTACAAATGCAACAAATAATTCGTCTTCCATCGTGTGCGTAGAACTTTCTGGAATGTTGCTTCTTTTTCTATATTAGTCTCTCAAAAAAAAAAAAAATACAGGTTTCTTTTATAGTAATTATGAAATCAAGAAAATGTACCAATTTTTCAACACTTGCCAACATTTCTTTCACCTTACAAATAAGTGAGAACTCAAATTTTCTACCTGTATCGTAACTTGTTTTCCCTATGCGCCTAGTACGCACCTTGTTTAGTGTGTCTGATTATACAAGTTATATCGTATAATTTACTTTACCTTCACCTATATATATACATACAGACGTATAGAAGAATGTAGCTACATACATAATATGTATTTAAAGCAACCGTCTCACATTCTACAACTCTTAGTTATATTCTTAAAGCAGAGAAGAGAGAAATGCATATTGCCACGATGATAGAATGAACTAGATTGTTTTAAAATTCCTTAAGAACCATCTAGAATTCCATTAACACGCACGGACGAGTAGAGTAAATTTACAGTTGCCGAAATTTTTATACATTCGGAAATTTTTTACTTAGTTAATATTATTATTATTGAAAATTCTAACATTTTTATGAGCATAATATTTTGATAGATAACGTTCTTATCAATTATGCTCTTTCAAAAATTATTTGTATTTATTCAAATTGCAAACAACTTGTTTGGCACTAAAAAGGAATACTCAATTAGGTTGGCATCATAATTGCTCGGAAAGTTTATATGATTTCAATGATTCTTTTTGCGTTGAATAGAAAATGGGTCAGCTTTCCTATAGGTGTGTCACCTAGAAACCACCATTCGGCGAAGAAGAGACTATTCATTAGGTTTTGGTACTTCTCTGTAATTCTTGGAATGTGGATTTTTGTAATTAAATACTTTTAAAACAAACGAAAATAATGAAAATGTTCATAAAAACCAAAAGAATATGAAAATGGGTCAGCTTTCCTATAGGTGTGTCACCTAAAAACCACCATTCGGCGAAGAAGAGACTATTCATTAGGTTTTGGTACTTCTCTGTAATTCTTTGAATGTGGATTTTTGTAATTAAATGCTTTTAAAACGAACGAAAATAATGAAAATGTTTATAAAAACAAAAAGAATATGAAAATTCGCATCGATTCTCTTGAAAATTTATTTTATTTTTTATTTTTCTAAAACAATTTCTTCATAAAAATCATCTTGATCCATGGTAATAGTCAAAATTAAGATATTTTTAAATTTAGGTGTAGTGTGTCACCTAAAAACCACCATTTGGTAAATAAGAAACTTTTTATTAGGTTTTGATACTTCTTTGTAATCCTTTGAATATGTATTTCTTAATTAAATGCTTTTAAAACCAACGAAAATTAAGAAAATTTTCATAAAAACCACAAGAATATGGAAATTCGCATGGATTGTCTTGAAACCTTATTTGATTATTTATTTTTTAAAACAATTTCTTCATAAAAATCATCTTGATCCATAAGTTATAGTCAAAATTAAGATCTTTTTTAAATCTAGTATAGGCTTCTTGACATATTTTTGTATAGGAAATATGTATGTCAAACGAGCGAGTCGAAACAAAGTTTAAGACAAGATAGATGGGCCTTTGTATTTATAAGAATTTCCAGCACTGTACTTACGTATGTAAATAATTTGTTATCTTGTCTTTTTTGAGTTCTTTAAATTATTTTAATTAAACCGAAATGTATTAAGTGCGATTGACAAGACTCAAGCTGAAGAGTGCATTTATTTGTTGTTCTTTCTTCTAGAATAATTAGTCGTTTGTTCGTTTCATACATTTTATCTTGATATCAATGCATGCATTCATGCGTGCAAGTTTCTGGGGGTCATTAAAAATACATAAATCACGCTTTTGTTGTTGCTATTTATGAAATAAATATAAGTACTTATCTACTTTTAGAATCAAGTTCTCATTGAAATTGAATGCCACCACCTTCGCCACTATTTCTGCACTTGACTTTGATAATTGCGGCTTTTTGTTTGTTTTTTTCTTTGCATTTTTTGCAATGCATTGCATTTCATTGCATTACCAAACCATAAAACCATATGTGTAGGTAGATAGACTAGTATATCCCAGTTGCATTGTTTGCCAATTGTGTAAATAATATTAATCCAACATTATTATGAATGGGGTAAATGTGGTTTTCAACATTCGCATACGCACACATGCACATTTGAGAAAAATTGCAAATTTACACAAGTATGTACTTGCAATATCTGATTGTGGCGCCATGTTTGTAGGGCATGTTTTCACAAAACATGTGCTCTTTTTTGTTTTTGTTTTTGCGAAAGAGTAGAATTATGATATAATTAATGTTTAAAAGCGATGTCAAGGTTATATTTGAATTATGTAATTATGCAATAACTCATATCAACGTGGTACCGACATGAAGTATATTTCACAGAATAGTTCTATTTTATCTGGAAGCCAATATATCGGGGGTGATGGTAAAGAGTAAGGATGTTGCAGAAAAATGCTGATATTTTCCCCCTAGAAGCGATACGAGCCAATTTTATACATAGAAATGTCAATTTTGTAGGACAATCCCTGTAAGGGTTGGTAATAGAGGTAAATATGTTGCGAAAAAATGTTGCTGGGGGGAATAATGGGAATGGGAAAAATAGAAGTGATTACTTGGAAGGTTTGGGTTTAATTGTCGATTTTCGCTTCAAAATTGATGAAATTTCGCTACTTTCACATAATTGCTCACAACATTAATCTTTATCCATAGATTTTATTCATTGATACCTCATGTGCTTTGCAAAAGAATGGGCTCTGCGCAAAAAAATATAAACATATTTATATTTTTACGATTTATATTTTTTGCGATTTTTTGTGAATTTTCGATGACCATTTAGCTCCATAAATGCTAAATATTTATCATATTTTAGAAAATTGCATATAAAATGCAATTTTTTTTTGTGAACTTTCGATAACCATTTTGGTCCATAAAAGCTTAATAATTATCATATTTTGGAGAATTGCATATAAAATGCAATTCTTTTTTTGTGAATTTTCGATGACCATTTTGAACCATAAAAGCTAAATATTTATCATATTTTGGCCAATTGCATATAAATTGCAATTTTGTTATGAATTTTCGATGACCATTTTGATCCATAAAAGCTAACTATCATTTTTTGTCCAATTGCATATAAATTGCAATTTTGTTATGAATTTTCGATGACCATTTTGGTCCATAAAAGCTAAATATTTATCATATTTTTAGCCAATTGCAGATAAATTGCAATTTTTTGTGAATTTTTGATTTTTTTGTCCAATTGTAGATAAACCACTGGAATGATTGAAAATACTACTATCAATATCTTCTTTTTAATAACTTTTACAACAAGTTTGTTTTTTTCTGCTCCAGATATGGTGCAAATAGTAAAATTACCGTTGACAATAAAAGTTGTTATCTTGAAAAAGCGAAAACGAAAGCTTTTAATATGTCTTTTAAATTCAGAAGCCCCAAGGGAAGGAAAGCATAGCGTCATATAAAATTATTCATTAGATGTTGCTTAATAATAGTTTATCACTAGAATTTGATATAAATTAAAATAAATTGTAACCTCTACCTTCCTACCTACATATTTCACATTGAATTTATAAATAATATTGTATGATATTAACGAAATTGTGTAATTTCTTGTTTGTCGCTGATTTAGTTATTGCTTTCATTGTTGTTTCAAATAAGCCTTTCATACTCATAACACACTCATACTCGTGTAGGTAATTGTTTTTCATAACCTTAAAAAAAAATAGAAAAATGCAAAATAACAACAATAACAACACTAGCAACTACAAAAATATTATTGTCAATATTTTTTTTTATATAAGTTTTTAATTACAAATACACATACATGTGTGCACGTATTGCATTTGTTTACACATTTTTGGCCCTTCCATGTTTCTAAGGGGCTTGTCGCGACTCTGACGATGACTTTGTGGTTTTTCATTAATATTATTATTTTTGTTTTCATCACATGTATTATCATGTTGTTGACAATTTTTCTATTTGTTTGTTTTTTTTTTCAATTGTAAACACTTCTATATTTCATTATCATCTTTACATTGCAACTAAGTATGAGCTTATCGTGGTTTTATGCTTATTACAAACCCAAACCCACTAACTCTGCTCACATTTTCATAAACAAGTTTTCCCCCATATCTATAAAAATGTTGTTGTTGGTTTTTTATGATTATTTATTTATTTTGTCAACTTTGAATGAATTGACATTGTTTTTCAATTTGTCGTTTTATAATTGTAAATAGTACTTACACTAATTGAATGTGTATTGAATACAAATTGAACATAAAATTTGAATCAATTTCTGGTTTTTTAATAGTTTTGCTTTTTTTTTTGTTTTTTTTTGTTTTTGTGTTTTTTGTTGTTACATTACACAAGTTGAAGGTCGATTGATTCATTTGGTTGAAATAAAAAATAGGCAACTAGTTGAGAGTGGTTGGCGTCATATGTGAACCAATTAACGTACATGTATACATAATATTTATTTATTTATTTATTTATTTACAAATTTTTACAAAGAAACAACGAAGAAGAAGAAGAAGAATTCACCCACACATGCTCACAAACTGTGTATATGATGATGGTGGGTACTACCTACTACGCATATTTCACGAACACACCCATCTTTGTTGATTTCTTAATGAACACGTATGCACGATAAGCTTTAATTATAATAACAGCAACAACAACAACAACAATAAATTTACATACATAAACATTTGTATATTTTGATTTCCTTTGCTTTATATTATTTATAAAATGTACATTTCGATTTTATTATAAATTTGTTGTTGTTGTTGTTGTTGTATTCACATTCAATTTGTAAACAAGTTTTAGATGTGTAGTACATGTATACATATAGATTTACATATATATACACTTTTATATGTAATATAATATGGTAAACAACATTTTTGCCTCTGTTTTTTAATAGAGCCCCCCAATACGCATTATTTATGTACATTAAGATGGGTTAAATTGCATTGGAGTAGAATTTTAAATAACCAAAAAATTACTAAAAATCTAGAAATAATCCCATAACTGTGCAGAAATCACCTCTAGAGTGGTGAACATACTCCGAACATACTTATTTCCTATCTCTACTCAAGTGATGGATTGGATTTCCATATAAAATTATCAAGAAAAAACCAGAAAATCGACAATTGCTACCACGAATTGCCCCTGAGAGCGATGAAATATTGTATATGATTGACCCCAAGAAATGCTTGATATCACACAAATTTTATATATTACACTAAGCCAAGCCATTTGACCCGTCTTAATGTACATACCACATTTGTTCATACGATTCTAGAATTTCGTTTATTGTATACAACACTGTACAATTGAGTACAAACTAGAATTTGTTGTTTCTGATGAGTCTCCTTTTTGTTTTTTAACGGAAATATTTCCAATTTCCAATAATAAGTTGAATGCAAAAAACAAATAAACAATATTGTAAATTCAAAGGAAATGCATTGTATATGACTTTATGATTGTTATTCAACGTTCACATTTATTGATTATGAAATTTTATATTTTGTTTATTATTTGTCAAATAAATGCCAATGAATCATAGACATTTTTTTAATCAAACATAATGTGGCTGATGGAAAATTTCATTTTTCTTTCAACTTTTATCTAAATTAACTCATTTTAAACTCATTAAAATTGTCTGCACTCTAGCTAATTGTTAATTAATGTTTAATTGTTAATTAATCTTGATGTGTATATTTTTAAATTTTATATTATTTTTTATTTGAGCACAGAATTCATTAAATTTTATCATATATAATTCAATACCTATATAAATACAGTATTTACCAATACTAAAGCACCTGTACTGAATAATTTTGTATATTACAAATAGTAAATTCATTAATTGACCAGAGTGATCTGAGAAAAGTATGCCAATATCTATTGAAAATCTTATTATAATGAAATATAAAATATAGGGGATCATAGAAAGGCATACCTTTGAATCTATTTGTTGATTTTATGTAATCTACGCCTAAATGTTGAACCTATAAATTAGGGATTTCACATAATATATTGAAATTTGCAGTGATTTTGTATTTTATTTTTATTTTGGTATATGTTTTTCCATGGACTGATTAAAATTATTAATAATTATTTATGAAAGTCCACGAAATTATCTCCAAGAAAAATCCCAGTCTTGTGAAAAATCACCGATAGAATAATTGTTGGATAATGTAATTCTTATACCGAGAGCAAATGGTGATGAATTTGTTTTTTGAAAATTCCAGGAGGTACTTTAAGGGGCACAACTAGTTTTGACCACCTGAAAAAAGTTGATTTTTGTGAATTGTTTAAAAAAAAAAATATTGCATCTAATGTTTTAAATTTTTGCAAATATATTTGTGCATAAATAATAAACACAAAGTAATTTTTTCAAAAGAAAATAATTGATTTTCAGCAAGTTGTTCATCTCCCGAGTCTTCAAAACTAAAAAGTTCTCCCACTGCTGCAGCCTGAAATCAAAAAAACTAAAAATTTTATTGAACTAGATTATATTTTCTATACAATGATGGCAACAAAATGGCGGATTTTTGAAAAAAAAAAAATGTTAATTTCGCTTAAAAATTTGATGGTTTTTGGCTTTTCATCTAATCATAAAAGTGGATGGACATTGTCAAAAAAAAAGTACACAATAAGCTAAAAAAAAAGACCCAAATGCAGGTGCAACAAATGTAAAAAATTTAGTTTTGAGAAAAACGCGTTTAAAAGTTAAAACTATTGATTTGATTGTTTCTTGCAGCTTCCCTATAGAAGGCTGTAACTCGGAAACTATTTGAGATTTTCACTTGATTATTGAAAATTGCAAAAAAAAAAAAAAATTGAAAATTTCAAAATTTCAAACTAGATGTGCCACTTAATATCGGTCAGTACTGTATGTAGGTACCCACTGTAACGAGTGGAAACATGATGAGTCGCATTTTTTTACTCTTATATAAATTCATATATATGGTATATACTACATTTGTGCACATTTGTTGAATGCAATATGTGTTGCAATACGATGCAACTTTCATTTACGAAATTCCACTATGCCACTTGATTGCTTGCTTGCATGCATCTTTATGAATTTGACAGCAAGTAGTAGTTGGCTTGCATGCAAGAGAAAATGAAAAAAAAAAATAATAAAAACAACAACTTTATACATAATTGACTAGTACATATTGCTCACTTTGGATTTTATGGGCACATTTGCCACAACGTGCCACTTTGGTGTTATTCTCAGAGTTATTGTTGCTTGTTTACGTATTAGCTTATGGGTACCTATATTCATATATATACATGTGTATGTGTAGTGTAGAAAAACGTACTAAATAATAAGCACAAGCACATTAAATATGTATATGATATGGTCAAACAAGTTTTTATTGGAATAATTTTACTTGCATATCTAATTAATTCCAACAATCAAAGTACAAACAAATGAATATGCCTTTCTCATGAAAAATTGCTATTTTTCAACTTGTAATTATCAATAAAAATAAATAATTTTAAATGATGATATGCTTCAAGCATACTTTTCAGTAGTCAATATTTAATTTTGAGATTTATTAAATGTATAAATGTGTCCCACGCTCTATTAAAATTATGAGGACATGTACACACACACACACACACACATACACATACACCTAAATAAATAAATATCTATATATTGTATATTTTTGTCAACTATTTAATGATTTTTTCTTATCTCGACAATGGGATAATGTGAAGTCAACAATAACATTGTGTAGATAAAATATTATTTGTATGCACGTGTCATCTACATACAATACTATATATACCACACCCACTTTTAAAGTGGACATGTGTGTGTGTTGTATATATATTTTAATAATTTTTGAACATTTTATATTTCCTGCATGAGATTCTATGAAAATTGTAAGTCAATATACAAAAATTAGGCCAAGGCTTGAATGCATAGAAAGACATTTATTAAGAAGAATGGAAAATCGAATGTATAGAATCAGAATCTTCAACAGCAAACTCGTTGATCAAAATAAATATTATTTTTTTTTTTTGAATTTTAATGACATTTTAATCTATGGAGCTCTAGTCAGCATGATTTCGAAAAATCTTACAATAACGCAACAAGTATACTTTTCGGGCCCCCCTTTATATACCTTCTTGATTTACAGTTTTCCCTTTTTTTTCCATTTTACTTTCCGAGCCTCTCCCTTTGTATAACATTTTGATGTGCAGTTTTCCTTTTTTTTCCCCCATTTTACTATTCTATTCAACTAATAAAATATCATACATTATGATGTCTCATCTAAATGCGAATGCTATTTCAATTTGACAGTTTTCCCTTTTTTTTGCCCCCCATTTTACTTTTAGAGCCTCTCCCTTTGTATACCATTTTGATTTGAAGTTTTCCCTTTTTTTCCCCCTCTCTCTACTATTCAACTAACAAAATATCATACAATATGATGTCTCATATAAATGCGAATGCTATTTCAATTTGACAGTTTTCCCTTTTTTTTCCCCATTTTACTTTTCGGGCCTCTCCCTTTGTATAACATTTTGATGTGCAGTTTTCCCTTTTTTTTCCCCATTTTACTATTCTATTCAACTAACAAAATATCATACAATATGATGTCTCATATAAATGCGAATGCTATTTCAATTTGACAGTTTTCCCTTTTTTTTCCCCATTTTACTTTTCGGGCCTCTCCCTTTGTATAACATTTTGATGTGCAGTTTTCCCTTTTTTTCCCCCATTTTACTATTCTATTCAACAAACAAAATATCATACAATATGATGTCTCATATAAATGCGAATGCTATTTCAATTTGACAGTTTTCCCTTTTTTTGCCCCCCATTTTACTTTTCGAGCCTCTCCCTTTGTATACCATTTTGATTTGAAGTTTTCCCTTTTTTTCCCCCCTCTCTACTATTCAACTAACAAAATATCATACCATATTATGTCTCATCTAAATGCGAATTCGATTTCAATTTGACAGTTTTCCCTTTTTTTTACCCCATTTTACTTTTCGGGCCTCTCCCTTTGTATAACATTTTGATGTGCAGTTTTCTCTTTTTTTCCCCCATTTTACTATTCTATTCAACTAACAAAATATCATACAATATGATCTGTCATCTAAATGGAATAAATATTCTTTAAGCCTAAAAATTTAGGGTTACCCCAAAAGCACTGCACAATAGATCAAGTCTAGTCGTAATGCTGCATAAGGGTCTGTTAATGTAATAATCATAAATATTCTTATATGCGTTTTTGGATTTTTATAATAATAGTTGTTGTTGTTGTACATTAGGGCGTTGCTTATATAGTATAAATTCCTTAAGCTACATACATGGGGTGAACTTAGAATTGATACGTTGCACAATTTTTGTGGATTTAATAAATTTTTATCTGAAAATGTACATTTTTTCATTGTGTGAAATGTTGGAGAAATAAATTTGACAATTGCAATATGTCAGATTTAGCTGAGATGTCAAATATTGACATGATAATGTAGGAAAAAAAATATTAAAGTAAATAAAAATGCATTTTTTTTTCAGTAAATGGGGACACAAAAATATACCAAGAATCCCAAAAATGGACGGGTCTACGTCCCGTAAGAACCTGACCACATGATCGACCAAAGTCCATTCAACATAGCAGAATACGGAAATGCTTTGTACTGGAACAAAACAAAGCATTTCCGTATTTTTTGTGCTACAACAACAACCACAAACATTTTCAGACAATTTATAAAAATCAAACAGCTCATCTTGCAATACTTTCTGGCTGACTGTAGTCAAAATTGAAAGAAATTATATGCTAAATCTATATGAAAATTTGCTTTATTATAAGTATTTTATGAATTTTAATTGCAAACTCTTTTAAGGGGGTATTTTGGTCTAGAGCCCAACTTTTTGGGTATTTTTCAAACTAGGATAAAAAAAAATTAAAAACATTTTTACTATCCATTTTTTATATATTTATTGATTTTTAAAGTATATAAAAAAAATAAAAAAATAAAAAAAGTCAAAAATTCATCCAATGACAGGCCGGTGAAGTGGGGGTTGCCAGTCAAACGGTGCTCCCTGGTTGACATGATTCCAACCCTTGTAGTGATCTAAATCAAACAAATAAAAAAAATTCTCAATCAGTAAAGATGTCGCTATCTCTTGGACCTCGGCCAAAAAAAAAATCCACAAAATGGCGTCCACTTGAAAAAAAAAATTTTTTTTACCCCTGTTTTTTGACCTTTACGAATTTTTTAAAAATACTTGGAATTAAAATTTTTCAAATTCCAAGGTCCAGGTGATAAAAAGATGTATAAAGAAGATTCTCACAAAATTTCAGAGGAATCGGTCAGATAGAACTTGAGATATCGTGTCAACCACCTTAACAAAAGGAGTTTTGAGAAAAACGCGTTTGAAGTTTAAGAAAGATTCCAGTAGAATAACTCAGATAATAATATTTAATACTCACTTTGGATTAATCGACGATCCCATATCCATATATATATAAAGAACTCGAGTCGGATATAAAAGAATTTCTGGAAAGAATGAATCCTCAAGTCACCCGGTAACATCTGCCGTCCATTGTCTGATCACTCCGCTCGGCCGGCTTAGATGACACGTCACAAAATTCGGTGTATCTCCCAAAATAATTTGAATTTTGAAAAATCCTTTTAAGAGCATATTTTTGAAAGTCTAAGCTTCGAAAATATGTAAAAAAAAAAATCGATTTTTTCAAATTTCTAGACCAGAATACCCCCTTAAGATTTTCAGTGAAAGAAATAAGTGATTTAAAACAAGAAAATTGACCTACCCGAATGTAGTTACATTCATATGTACATTACATATCTCTCTCTCTTTCGCTCTCGCAATCTTGCTCATATTCCATTGCTCTATTTTTTTTTCTTTTTGTAATACCTCTGCATATATTACATATTTATTGTATAAATTTGTTGGATCTTGAACGCAATTAAATTTTGTAAATAACTAGAATTATTTATTGCGCAATTCTCTCAAGCATATAACAATACAATTTCTTTGTTATTTTGCATGCAATCGAATAGTTTCAAATGCGTATAATTATACTATGAGTATACTATAGCATTTCCACTTGGCCATTTTGCTGCTATCTGTACAATGAGCTTTGGACTCTGTTTAATTTGCCGCATTTGGTGAAATAATTGCTTCCTAAATTGTAAAGTTTTTTATCTTTTTAATACTACATTCTCATAAACTTGAGAAATAAAAGAAATTATCGTTTTTATTTGCAATTTCATTGCCACGTTTTGCCACCAATAATAAAAACTACTTGAATGGAAACAACATTCGCCAACCCCCCATGAATACCTTGACTGAAGGTATCTCTAGTTTATTCGGTATATATCGGATATTCGTTTACATGCCAATTGTTGCTGTTTTTTTTTTATTATTTACAATAATATTTTCTTTTATTGTAATTTTTATTTTTTATTATCTATATTTTATTTTTGTTATCATTCAATTGATTTTATTCTTTTTCATATAATTCTCATAATTTATAAATTATTGGACTTTTAGCATATAATAGCTCATATGCGATATGTCGATTGATCTACAGTATATAAACATAAATATATGGTAGCTCGTGTGAATTTTGTTATCATGATATGGCCCAATCAATAAAATACTATGACACATAGCTTCCATTATAATGGACTCACTGAGAAGAGGGCAAACTGCATTAAGAAATTGCTATAATCAATTTGTACTATTATTACTAATTATATAGAGGTAGACAGAATAATGAGGGATAATAAAGATATCACATTGAATCGCGGACTGACCCCTTGCTATAATTGCTATAATTAGTTGAATTGGTACACATGTGACGTCATCAATGAAGTAAGGGGAGTCAACGCAATATTAAATGGTGTGTAGCACCCATAACGAGAGATGGCAGATAAGGAAAATTACATTTATATACCTTATTATTGATTAGAATACGGATCAGAATCGATTTAGTCATGTCTATACGTATATCTGTCATTTTTTTCGCACTATAACTCTATAGTAATTATAGAGCAATCGGGCTGAAAATTGATACATTTGATTATTTTCACCAACGGATGGAGAATTTTGTGATTTTAATAAATTGGATGAATATCACGCCTACCTCTGGCACAAATATGTGTCTGTTCTCACTGCAATCGGGTCTCCTCCCAGGAACAGACTCTGGATTCTTGGTTTACTACCGAGGTCTGAACCAAGGATTGCAATTTCAGACTTGCTTTTCGAAATCACGATTCAAAATGTACCTATTTGAGATTTCGAAATCGTTGTCTGTTACAACAACAACAACAAAATGTCTTGTTGAACGTATGTTTTCGCACATTGAGCACAAAAATACACAGTTATGTAGCTCAAGCTGGTTGAATACGATTAAATTTACTTTGGTATTACCAAACTTGAGGTTTGACAAATATTTTGACTATTTTTTTTTTTTTTTATTAAAATTTGAAAAAAAAAATTTTTTTTGAATGAACAAAATTGAAAAATGTTTTCAAAAAGACGAAATTTTAATATCATTGAGAATTACGGATGTTTTCGTGTAGATGTTGGAGAAAAAACAAGGCCGACTTTGAGAGAAAGTACTAAAACTTAATAAATAATTTTGAAATTTGTCGCAAAAGAAGCAAATTTTGCTAAAAAAAAAATGTGATTGATTGGTGATCATTAGCGATAATCCAACTGAGCGAATTGAATACACCAATACCTTCGCAATAGCTTCCCAAGAATTGATCGGTCTACGTCCCGGAAGCACTCGACCGCTTGGTTGACCAAGATCCATTCAACTCGTCAGTGTTTATACGGGAACAAAACAAAACATTTCCGTATTATTGCTGCTGCAACAACAACAACCACCAATACCTCTCTATGCGGCCCCAATAAGTTGCGTAAAAAGTATGCCGCAAAACGAATCATTTATTTTTCACATTAATTTATTTGTCCATTATGCAGTGCACCGGTATAGGAGCACATCAGTTGGGTCTTAAATCGAAAAAATGGCACAATTAAAAAATACCGTTTAAAGAGCCGTATAACGAGGTAATGGTGTATTTCTTTTAGTAAATTCGAAAAAAAAAATTTGTTTTATGAAATTCTGATTTTGACAATATTTTTGAAACAATTATTTTATTGTTGTTGCTGCAACATATTACTCCCTTAAGCAAAGTCGTTTGTATTTTCAAAGTGATTGAATAAATTATTTTACTGTCAAAACACCTGGTGGTTTGAACTTACTCAAACTATGTTCAATATTGATTGAAAATTGAACCCCACTTTCCTTAGTTTTTCGCCCACCGCCGATAGCAGACTGTGAACAACGGCTTCCTAGATCCGCTGGCTCCACTTTGGCGCAGCTGAGATCTGGATGGAGCGTCTATCTCAACTGCTATATGCATCGGCTGGCCGATACAATTCCTGATAGATGCCCGTGGTGCCCTCAGAGCCCGCACGACACCCGTCATCTTTTCGCCTGCCCCAAAAGGCCCACCAGTTTGACACCTTCTGCGCTGTGGACACACCCCCTGGAAGCTGCCATCTTCCTGGAACTGGTGGACGTGAACAACAACACCCTAACAACATAAACTTTCGTGATTTTGAAATCGTTGTCTGTCTGTTACAACAACAACAACAACTTGAAGAAATATTCAAGCAGAAAAAAAGTATCAACTCAAATTAAAAATGCCAATATTTATTATTATTTTTATTATTTGCAATCTGAACACAAATTACATTTTTAGTAATGATTCGGGCATAAGGCTTTGCGAGAGGAGCAATGGAAGTTGCAATATATGTTATCCCAAAATGATGCTCTTAGAAAATGAGGTCAACTTTGGGGGTTGCAATGACCAACTGAATTGATTTTTTCCTGTTAAATTGCCAATAACTGGAGCCTAATTTCTCTAATCCAAGGCAAGGCAAAGAAATCACCAGAACACAACTAGATTGAAAATTACATAAATGGTGATTACATGCTCAAGATTGAAAATAATCCAAATTTTTGCTTCGTCATCATCACATCATCAACATTATTGCTGCTGATTACAGTGATTTTGGTGGTGAAGAAAATCGATGTGTTCTACATCTATAACTTCTATGCAACTGGTTGGTGGTGGTAGTTTATGTATATGACCTTAGATTGTGTCTTTATAATTCTCAATGACTAAATGTGCGAACATTCAATGGAATATTTTGGCGTCATCATGATGAATTAATCATTCATAAACAATATAAACAACAAGACAAATGAGGGGTCATCATTTAAATTACTCTTTTAAAAAATTTATTCAAAAAAAAAAAAAACAAAAAACGTTCAGTTCTTGCTATCTATCACACTATATAAATACAAAACAATTGATATGAAGAATATTTGTTTTTCAATGAAATTTGATGCTTTCATATAAACTATTCCTATTTCTTGTATGATTTGTGTGCTGTGTTTTGAATCAGGTGATATATGTATGTATATTTGTCTTATCATTACGGGAAGCGCAACTGCTGACGATTTATAATAACTCGTATGACATATAAACATATATTCATCATTGGTATTATTATTTTTTTTTTTTCAATTTTATGCACGCGCGTTTCGCATATTGTAAATAATTTTTTTTTATTTTTTTTTTAATCATAAATACATGTGAATATCAACAAAACTATATAGGTAGTATGGTATGTAGAGAAGAAAAAAAAAATCAAGTGTGCACAATATCACAAAAATAGTACTAATACGTACTTGTTGTTGTACATACTTCAAAATCCATACGTCAATACATTATAAAAATTTAATAAATTTTATTTTTATGACACAAACGTCCTTGCATAACAAATCATTAGTTCCCTTGGGGGGTCTAATCTTAATAGAATACATTCATACTTTCTAATTATTTGTTTTCTTTTCGATAATTTTTGTTGTTGTTGTTATGATTTTTTGGATTTTTGGTAACGCAATGAATGGACGATTAAAAGAATTGCGTTGTTGACTTGCAATATCAAAAAAAAAAAAAACACAAAAATGTTCAATAACAAGATTATGCTGTGATTGTTCTTGCTGCTGGTACAACAACGCCAACAAAAATGCATAATCTTGTATTAGAAGGAGTGAAACAGCTCCATTGTGATACGCATATACTTTTTTTTTTTTACTTGATATTTATATTCATGGCACGTTGGCACTCCAACATTTTGAGTTCAAAGTTTGATTTCAACAAAATACACACACCTCCTTACCTCCTTTTGCTATTTATAAGTTTTTACATAGTCTCCTTTCAGGTCTACACACTTTTTCCAGCTATTCTTCCATATTTATAAGCTATCTCCTGCAAAATAATTATTTGCGAAGCTTGTGACACCTCATTTAAGGCAATTCTCTGTGCTCCGGGCCCAACTTTTAGCATAAACAACATAAATATGTGGCACTTATAAACCTCGAATTGCTCTTTGTCCGAGCTTCACTTTCAGTACTGTTGCGCGTGTTAAATTTTGGACAGGGACAGAAGGGACCGACTTATTTTAGCCGGCTCCGACCGGCAGAACCCTTGTGTGGCATCACTTTTTCTGAACTTTGTCACAGAGTTTTTTTTTACAAGCTTTTCAAGGCAAATTGTTACTGCCGGAAGATTGCCGGGGGATTGAATCCACACAACCTACGGATCAGAAGGCCAACGCACTAACCACTGAGCCACGGCACCCACCCATAGGTGTGCATAGCATAGGCAACAGAAAAAAGTCGCCCGGGGGCAGTTTGAGCTGTCTTGGTTAAGCAAACAACATTTTTTCTACCAATGTTTTGGTTTTTGCTTTTTTAAAATTAAACTAATTCAATGACTATCCCAAAAAACAGTTGCCATAACTTTCCCGACTGGGTAGAAACAGTTTTTGGTCTTTTCAAAGACGATTCGCCGATTTGCAGTCCACGATTTTGACCATATTTTTGTTTTGAGGATATAACGGTGTATCCAGGTTTCATCTGCAGTAAATAATTGGCGGCGCTAAAACTCTAATTTATTGTGATTCCAAAGTAATTTTTCTCATAGTAATTTTTAATTGCCTGAAGAATTGCCAATTAATCAGTTAATCCATTTCGATTTTCACTACTTTGATTTTGCAAGTCATTTAGCGTCAAAAAGCAAGACAAATAAATATATTATTCTTACGATTGACGTCAATTTCCAAAGCATACAAAGTAGCGATAACAAATTACAATTTTACATAATTGTTTTTGTTGTTTTGATTTTTCGCTTTAAATTAATCTTTGCTTTTCTGTTTTCATAAATATTAATTTTTTGTTGTTTTTATTATTTTTCATTGCAGGTAGCATGACCTCTGATTTCTTTCGTGTCGTCAATGAAGCACGCCGTCATTCGCTTGGCCCTTTTAGTCCATCATTCAACATACAGACATGCCTTTTTGAGGGTTTACAAAAGCATTTACCCGAAGATGCACACAAACGGGTCAGCGGTCGTTTGCACATTTCACTGACACGTGTCCACGATGGTAAAAACGTAATTGTTTCGGAATTTAATTCACGCGATGAACTCTTACAGGCACTGCTGTGTGCCTGTTTCATACCCGGCTTTTCCGGTATATTGCCACCACGCTTTCGTGGTGTCCGCTATATGGATGGTGCATTCTCTGATAATTTACCCATACTCGATGAGAATACGATAACGGTGTCACCGTTTTGTGGCGAAAGCGATATATGCCCACGTGATCAGAGCTCACAGCTGTTCCATTTGAATTGGGCCAATACAAGCATTGAGATTTCCAGACAGAATGTCAATCGTTTTGTACGCATACTATTCCCGCCACGTCCAGAATTTCTATCGAAATTCTGTCAACAAGGCTTCGATGATGCATTACAATTTTTGCATCGCAACAATTTGATCAATTGTCGTCGTTGTGTGGCCGTACAATCAACATTTGTGGTATCGGAAACAGTGGCTGAACCTCAGGATTTCGATCCCGATTGCAGAGAATGTAAAAAGCATAGAAAGGTAAGTTGAACTAATACACAATTATTGAGAATTATTTCATAATTTTCTACATATTTTTGTTTTTGCATTGTTCTTAGGACGCTTTGAGTTCAAATATGCCACAAACCGTACTCGATGTCATACAAGATTATATTGAACAAGCAAATAAAGGACTTGCCAATTGGTTATTCAAACATCGTGGTATTAAACTACTTTCACTGCCGGCAACAGTGCCAATGGACTTTTTGATGGCTACCGTTTCAAAGTGAGTACTTAACAATATCCACAACAACAGTGACACCAATGTGTTTATTAGTAATTTATTCATTCATTTTAATGAGCTATATTTCCAAGCTATATTATAGCATTTTTTTTATTTCGAGTCTGTTTTTCCGCTACCCCTCTCATAGGCTCAAAAAATACAATTTGATCAAAATCTACAATCGACAATTTTGAAATCGTTCAGTAGCTTCAAATGGGACAGAAGATCGTTTTTTTTTTTATTTAATTTTTTATATTTCGAGAGTGATATATAAAACTGACCCTCAATAATTTTGGTTTTTATAAAATTTGCTAGTATGATCAACTCCCAGTAGATTTTCTCTCAACATTTTTCTGAAATAAACTCATTCCTTTTCTCCACTCTTGGAAGGTGCTCCTTTGCTATATTTGTTGAATTTATAAAAATTACGGTCGCAGCATTCCAATGTTGCCCATAGTAGGGTCAAATATATGGTTGAATTTAATTTTATTCATCATAATATTTCTGGCAACATACATAGCTCCTATCTTCATTCCTTAAGAAGGCTACCATACTATATAAACTTGAAAAACCAAGTAAATTATGTTATTTATACCATAGATCGGTAAGATGTAACTGTGATGCCCAGTTTTACCTTTTTCATCTTTTTTCTGAATATACTTACCTACTATCTCCACCCCTTGAAGAGTCTGCCATATAATTTGTATGCTAAAATACCTGAAAATATAAAAAAAAAAAATATTTAAATTTATTTTGTTTGTTAATTGTTTGATTGAACAATATATAATTTCTGAATAATTCATGATAGATTGATCGTTTTTGAGTACTTCATATGTGAACAAAGTCCCGAACCTCTCACATTCACATCCGAAAATTCATGTATGAAAGTTTTTGAACTCGTGAGTTTTTGAACTCTGATTACTTATTACAATAGACTCATTCAATCTGTAAATTTTGGCATGTGAGTGTACAACTCAATAGTGTTTTAGTACATAATTTAGAACATTTTGATTTAATGTGAACTATTTATATGATTTTTGCTTTTATATTTTAATTATGAACATACACACATACATTCATACACACACACATACATGTATCATCATAATTATGATTTTATTTTTGTTGTTGTTTTCTTTGCTTTTTTTTTTAGAACTGTGAAGCAGATTCCAATGCCATTTGGAAAAACATTTGCAAGCGCCTAAAATTAAACTAAGCTTTTTCGCTATATATACATACATATACTATTTGTTTATAAGTAAAATTAAAATAAATTGTGTTTAATCAATAAATGGAAATGTTTATAAGAAAACTAAATTATAGATAAGCGCAAAAATTACTATTTAACTATAATAATATTACTTGTGATTATTTGCTGCAATTAAGAATTTAGTAAAATTTTATTATTGTGTTGTGTGTTACTTAAAATAATTTATACATGTGGACGTAACATATATAGTTTTTAAAGTTGGCGTATTGCTTTTTTTTTTTTTGTAATTTAATTCAACTATTTTTAACTATAATCTAATATAAATATATATAGTATTATTTTTTAAACACATTACTTTAGTTGAATATTGTATACACAAAAAAAGAAAGGAAAATAAATAAAAGAAAAAATGTTTAAAAAATATACATTTTTATATTTATTAGATTTGATTTATTTGCCAAATGAATAATGCATATCATTTCATTTCATTATTATTATTATTTTCTTTTCATTTTTTTATATTTGCAAATGTTTTTCCAAATTATAATCGGCTCAACAATAACAATTGAATGAAGACTTTTAATTTTTATGATTATGATTTTTATGTATTTTTGTACTTGACTTGTCTAAAAATTGCATTTCTAAATTATTTCTATTTTTCTATTTGTAGAATTTCCACATTAACACCAAAATTGACCAAGCATATGCGTGTAAAAATTGATAATTTCCTCAAGCAATTAACTGATACATTGCAAGCACGTTTACTTAGCAAACTTACAGTAAGTACACTTGGAAAAATGTGCCGATATTTTCACATATTATCATATATATAATTTTTTTGTTATAGATTTGTGATCCTCCACACTTTGATACCACTGGATTGTTACACTCAAAACATCTTTATGGTCCAAGGGTGTCAATTTTGGTCGATGAGTGGTAAGTCATGTTCATCGATCATGTCTTCAATTGTTCTTTCATCAATTTCGTTCATCAATTGTGATTAACTTCAGTTTGTATGAAAACCACAATTAAAGTTATAATTTTAATTTTTGATTATCTGTAGTGGTGCACCACCGCTTGAAGGCGATGTTGATCACTATGAGCACGTCCTTAAGGTTACCACACACAACGATGCACTGTATGCTTATTACTATACCGATGCTCAAACCAATAAGGTTAAAGTTACGGAAATTTTTGATATGACAGAGGATGATAAATTGGCCACCGATTTGAAAGTGTATGAAGGTTCTGTGGAAGATCATCCCAATCCACATCAGCATCATCATAATGCTGTTGTTAGCGAATGGAATGGTGTAGAATCTGGTATGTACATGTATAAGATTATATTTCTCTCTTTAAGCTATCTCTTTTTTTTTCTTTGTTGACATTCATCTATTTCATCATCTCTATATCATTTTGTTGTGAACTACAATAAAAAAAGAGCCCTTTTCATTTTTTTCATTTAATTTTTACACATTTTTCTTTTCTTACAGTACAAGTTATACCCACACAACTCGATTCGCGTGAAGAATTTTTTCAAAGAAATTTATCGAAAAAAATTGAGAATAATAATAACGATTAAAACAAAAAACGAAAATATTAATCTCACGCACATAACGAAAAAAAAAAAATAATACAATATGTATACAATATAATTATTATTAGAAATATTCATTCAAAATCAAAATCTAAAGGTAAATAATTGGCTTACAATATTGAACAAAAAAAAAAAAATACTATTCAATTGTATATAAATGTATCGGTAATTGGGTATCAAATAAGAGTAGTAAATTGTGCAAGTCGTTTTAAAAAAAAAGTAGTCGCTTATCAAATTAATATCTATATATATTGTATTTCATTTGTATATATCATTATTATTTATTATAATTTCATTGATTTCAATATTTTATGATTTGCTTTTGTCTCTCTCTCTCTCTCTCTCTCTCATCTAACGACATGTAATTGTACTTTCAATTGAAATTGATTCAAATGTTGAAATGCGGAATAAATGAGTTTTTATGCTTCCACTTTCCATTCAAATAGTTGAAAGGCGTTGCATTTCTATTTCAATTAATTTTCTATCGAATGTAAAATTCATTTTTGATTTTTTCAAAATTCTTTTTTGTTTGTGTATGCTTTTTATTTTGTTTTTATTTTTTATCATACTTGAGTGCATTCATTTTAAATTGGTTTGTATATTTTCTATTTCTAATGACGCACTCAATACCGTACCATAACTTTGCCATTTTTTGCATCATTTCTTTTCCTTGCATTTTTCAATTATTCATATAAAATGTATTATTTAGTCATATAAAATATATTTATTTATTTGATTTTTACTTAAAATCCATTTCATTTTTATTACAGACTTTTTCGTTGATCAACAAACATCATCATCCAACAATTCAACATCTGCAAATGGTGATACAGTTGACAGCCCTCCATCATCATGTGCAGCATCATATCATACGGTGGACGTTGATGAAGATAATGTAGAGGAGGAGGAGGAGGAGGCGGGTGTTTTTAGTGACCCAGAAGTTGATCATTATTATGACGAAAAAGCACAACAACAACAACGACAAAATGACTTGGATATTAATGAGAAAAATAATTGTATAAAAAATAGCGAAACATCAGCATCAGCAGCGCCGCCGACATATTTTTCCATTAATAATACAACAACAACAAAAATTCCATCTTCCACAATCGTAACATTGGAGGACTCGAAAAGTGATCATCAGAATGTTAACAAAAACGATCTATACATTGATATTGAATAGAAGAACTAACTACATACATCATATAGTATGATTATTGGTGGTCTTGTATTTTTTATTAATTTGGCATTTGAAAGACTTGTATTGTGTTTTTATGATAAATTATTTTAGTTATCAACACTCTTATATTTTTATGTACATGTATTCAATTAAGAAGTGTGTATTTTTATATTGATATTATCCAACCAAAGTGAAATAAGTATAGAAACAATTTTTAGAATGTAAATGCAGAATTATGCATAAAGGTGGTTGATGCCTCTAGATATAAATTGTGTTTGAATTCGGCTAATTCAGTGTCTAAATGGATTTGAAATTCAATGGGATTTTATACACAAAATTTCGGTCGGATTCAAATTAATTTTCAACATTCAGCGTATTCTACGGCAAACTGAATTAATTTTGGTCAATAAATTGAAATATTTATATTGATTATGTACCTATATGTATATTTATGCATGTTTAAGTAAGTTTATTTATAATAAGAACGTCTATAAGTAATGCAGCATTTTATATGAAATTTTAATTTATTATTTAAACAAATATTTATATATTATATGCCATACTTTAACATGCTATAAAAATATGTATGTAGACTCGTATGTATTTGTATTTCGCTCGTAACTAATGGCTGTGTGGTTTTGCCAAACTTTTGTTGCTTAAAGAAAAGTATAATGTTACGTTTGAAAATGTTTCTTTAATATTACGATTTGTTTTTTATTTACTTTTTATCTCAAAAATTTTCATATCGTTTTTTATTTTCTGTAATTTTATCGAAAAGAATGAATTAATGCAATTATTTGTTTATATTTTAAGTTTTAAATTTATATTATAAAAAGAAAGAATTTGAATAAATAAATATATATTTTAGTTAAATAAGAAATACTTGTTTTATTTAGTTAAATGGCAAAAGTAATGTAATATGGAAAGTCTAGCGTCGAGTCGTCTAAGAAATTTTTTTAGGATTTGCTTTCATTTATGAGTGAATAATTGAAATTGAATATTAGTATTGCCTTGGATGGATATATGATTCCGTCGCAATTTAATTTTCTTTTTAATCGATTGACATCATATTTGCTTTTTTTCACATTTGTCTATCTTCTACCTCTATAGGGTTAGACAGGTTAATAAGTGTTACCTATTCAACAGACCCCAGGGTGCCGTAGCTCAGTGGTTAGTGCATTGGTCTTCTGATGTGGGTTCGAACGGCACACACCTGTCGGCAATCAATTGGCAATTCTTCCGGTAGTAACAATTTGCCATGGAAAAGCTTCTAAAAGAATCTTGTGACAATGCTCTGAAAAAGTGATGTCACAAGGATTATGCTGGGTGGTACTGGAAGAGAAGCTCGGCTAAAGAGCCCTTGGGGGCTTATAGATATAAAATATTTATTTTATATTTTTATTCAAAAGACTAACTTTTTTGTGTGAAATATTTTTTTATTGGTTCAAAAGACAGAGATGGGTGAAAATAATAAAAAAAAAATCAGGATTTATTTACTTCGCCTCGATGTTACCACCTTATGCCTAGACTATGTCCTTCAGACAGTAAACAAAAATTTACATCCATTCACGCTAATTGCTTTCTTCAGCGTGTCCATATTGCAATGTATTCTGGTCCTAACATTGCTCTCCAAAATGGTAGAGTCCATCAGATTCGCGCCAGGGCATTCGAAAACGATATTGTGGTGGAAATGAAGTGTGGAATATGATTTTTTATGCATTCTTGGTTCTCCCAAGCTTTGTTAGACGCAGCTGAATCTTATTGAAAAGTCAACGGTTAGCAACCGACAACATTTGCACGATAATAAATTGCATTGACTCGATGAAAACGATTGGAAAGCGTCCATTTGAGTACACTATTACCTAAACCATTACTTGGGAAATTACTTCGAGTGGCCATTCGAAGGTTGATATTCACGTATATGCGTTCTATCAAGTAAACACCATCATTTTGTGAGTATATTAATTGTTTATTTGGGAAATGTTTCTCACCAAACAAAACAATGTTTTGAAATTGTTCACTGCCGGAATTAGAAAAATTCAAATTCAAATTGTATGTGTAAAAATCAACCATAAGTGCCGAATAATTTCAATCAAATAATTTCCCTACTGTCAATTGTGTTTAACACCCTGTGGAAGAAAGTATAAAAATCCCATGGGAAAAATTAGCTGTCAAAATGTTTGACATTTCCATTGCACGAGTCAATATAATCCCTTGTTGGTTGGTGTTTCATTCTTTCGAATAAAATAAATACAAATATTATTTTCGTTTATAAATAAATTACTGTTATATTTTCCTGTAGCTGAAAAGAAAGAAAACAACAATGTTTCGTTTGCCACAAATTGATCCTGCCGAAGAACAAAAACGTATACGTGAAGATGTTCGCAATAATTTCGTTATCTTTGCAGTATTATGCACAGCCATACGGATTGGTATGATTCGATTTTAAAACATATGAAATCATTTTTGTTTTATAATTTTCCATCCAATTGCAGCTCCATTTATTTTGGAAAAAATAAACGCATCATAGCGTGCTAGTCTGATTATATTGCATTTTTTTAAGTGGTGGTTAAGCGGCTAGATTTAATGTAACTGCTACGATTATACGTACATACAGATGTCTTCGCAAGTTTCCTCTGAAATTGAATTAAACGATATAAATTTCAATGAAACAACTATGAGATTTTCCAATTACAAATTTAACTGATATTGTAACAATACATAGTAAATAAAACCAATTAAATTCATGACTGTAATTTATTCCTTTATAATAAATCCATGAAAGCATTCGATGTCGTTGAAGCATATTTTGGGGAACTCTGGAATGCCAGATTGTGGCGATTCTGAAACTGATTTGGTACTATGGATATTTTAAGGGAATTCAATAACTTCACTATTTGAGTTTGACCCCTAACTATTCAAATTGTATTATTTAGATGAATGACGGCTTGGAAATTTGACTGGTATGTCTTGCACTCCGCCCGTAACAATGTTACCAAAAAAAGATGCGCGATATTTAGCTTAGCGCCAAAATCAAGATGGCGTTTTTGTACCGATTAATTTAGACATTAAGCAAATGTCTTATTTATTACAAATATTACGACAGTGCTCTTGTTCTGGCTAATAATAGTATTAAACAGTGACCTGTATGTATCTTGGCTCAAACATTTCCATAAAACGTCCTTCCACTGACATTCCAAGCATAAAACAAAAGAAAAGAAGTATCTACTTATTTAAAATATAAGATATCTTATCTGTTTCATATAAATATCATTGCCGAAGGAAATTTAATGTATTTCGACTGGAAGGAACGCTTAATTTAAATGAATTTTGACAAAATTTAATGGGCGTATTTCGATTGAAAGGATCGCGAAATTTAAGTAAATTTATGAAAATTTAGAAGCTCTTTATGTTTACTTTTAGTGTACGATCTAAAACAATCAGGCAACACATGCTGAATTTTAGAATTCGGTAATTGGGTACAAATTAAATGAACCGATTACCATCAACTGTTTATCTAGCTGTAACGAATTACTTCAATGTTAAATTTGATTTTTCGTAAAGCCTATTTTGTGTTTTCAAATATTTCAATAAACAATATTTTAATAATAATTTAATGAAAATATTTCTATTTATTTTAAAATTGCGGAAATTATGCAACATAGTAATAACAGCGCCATCTGTATTGCTTCGAATTAATTCTAGAAAAAGCAAATTTCCTGCATGAGGGACATTTTTCATGAGTAAAGGAGAAATGAAAAGAATCGACCGCTCAGTTGTAATTGAACCGCGTTATTGAAAGCAGTATAGTTGAAGGTGGTTTAAGGTATTCATTCGTTTGTCGGTTAATAATTTAATAAATTATAAAAGGTATATAAGGAAGTTGGTAAAAATGTATAAATAAGTGAAAAAATATGTAAATATATTGTAATGAAATAATGGAAAAAATGAAATGACGTGGTATAAAGCATTCAAGTTCTGTCGGCGAAGAAAAACTTAAACGAACGTCGTGTGCAAAGAAAATACATAATTGAAAAGAATTGACAATTTTTTCGTTTCTCTTTAAACATTTATTTTATTTCCATTTCGCTTCGAACGCATTTAAAAGTGTGTGCCGAAAGTAGAAAAAAATTTAGTTCTGATTTCGCTTTTTTTTTTTTTCCTATATATTTAAACACACAAAATTACGCATTCGTTCCCACACACCCACCTACCCCGCTGCAAGAAAAATTGAATGCAATTCGATTTGGTGGAAAAGAATTGGTAATACAAATTAAGTGTGTGTTCGGCATTTCATTTTTCGACCTTTTCGTCAAGAGGCACTTTTATTGCTTTGACAGAGTGTATGATGAGACGGTGTGGAAAGTTTTTTTTTTTTGTTTTCTGCTTCAATTTTTTTTCAGTATTCTGGAACTTTCAAGTTCTTTTCACGTTGAATACATGTGTTTAATAAAATTCAATTTGAAGTTGTAGAAGAGAAACGAATAAGTAAACTAATGTGAATATAATTCTAAAAATTTTTTGTCATTCTTACAGAGTTTACTGAAAGTAGTAATTTGTGACTGTAAAAAAGTAAAGAAAAAAAATAAACGGAAACACATTTTCAAAAAGAAAAAACGATAATTTATATAAAAAGAAGCGAAGAACATTAGCAGTGATATACATACATACATAGTTCCGAAACAAGATGTCTGTGATCGGAATTGATTTTGGTAATGAGTCTTGTTATATTGCTGCCGCCAAGGCAGGTGGCATTGAGACTTTGGCCAATGACTATAGCTTGAGAGCAACACCGTAAGTAATTGTTTGAAATAATATACATATATATATATATATGAAAGTACATACATACATACATCACCAGAAAAAGTGTGATAGAAAAACACACCGATTCATTACATGTTCTGCCTAAAATTTGAGGTTATGTGCGAATGATAGCAAAGAAATACGATGAAAAAGAGAAAGAGTAAACTAAACCAGTGTTGGAAAATGTTCATATTAGGAAATTTCTAGATAACGCGTTTTTATATTGTGCTGCGACTGGTGGTGTATACTTAACGATATTTGGTTTGCAGTGGCAAGGGTGATTGAATTTAATAAGAATTTGTATTACAGCTTTTATGTTTAGTTTTTTGATTTGCTTAATGCAAAATCAATAGAATTTAATGCAATTTTAATGAACATATAAAATGTTCGCACTGCATACGTGTTTGTCCAAGCTTTTATTTGTCACAGCTGATTCAACTAATTTATGTGCATTTTCTTATCACAACCACATCATAGGTGAATTGTTTTACTCAAATTGATTTTTAGAGGTTGCAATCATTTGAAAATGAGCTCACCAAATGTTCAGTTGATGTTCTTGTATGTTTGTAAATGCGGGGCGTTTTTTTTTTTTTGAAGGTTTTACCACTTTATATGTGTTTTTCTTAAAAAATGCATCATATTAGGGTGTATAAAATTTGATCATTAATTCATCTAATTTATCATGACATATACGTACATGTATTGATTATTATTATTGATTTGCTGTTGGATTCAAAAAACATGTGCTGTTTTTCCCCACATGTTGTTATGCACCAAAAATAGCTACAATACATATGTAAATGTGTAAATGAGGGTACCTAACATACTAAGTAGATATTAAGTATGCACCAATCATTGGTTTTACGCTCTCATTCCTTTTCATTTCAAATGCGCTTATTTGTTTATGTTGTAAACTTTTCTATTTGATTTTGTTTTTATGGTAATAATCGGTTAATTGATATTTTCTCCATTCGCTACTTTTTACATAGCCATTTGCAGTACCGTCTGCTAGACAGGGGGAAGGGATTATTTGCAGTTGCATATGATAAATACATTTGCAATTTATTAAAAGCATTCGCATTCTATGCTATACCATACAAAACAATATCTTTCGATTAATACCTAAAATGAATTGCAATCATGTATTTAGTAGTCAATAAAACGCCTTTTATAAACATTTGAGTACCAACCACCATCACTTCGTTCTATTATATTTGTTATTGCTATGTCACCAATCCTCTTGTTGCAGTGAAGCATAAAGTGCATGCGTGAGAGAATTCCAGAAATTAGGGAAAATTAGAAGGCGGGCATATTAAATGAAATACATTCTGCTTTAAATACTGCAATAGAGAGATGTCGTTGAACTATTTGAATTTTTAATAATTTTATTTCTTTATTTATTTTACAAACTAGAACTTGTAATTAAAATTATAAGCAGAAGCAAAAGAAAACTGAGTCGCCCATTCACTATCATAAAAATTTAGACCCTTCTTGATAATGGACATGGTGAAATATCGAAAAAGCACCACCAACCCAGCTGCTGTATTCCGGCAAACATTCCAAAACATTAAAGCAGATCTGTGGCATCAAGGATGGAATTTTCTGTACACAGACGGAACTAAAAACGAGCAAAGGACAGCATTTGCAGTAGTAGATTCCAGCCATAACACAGTATCTGCTGGTCTCCTTTTCCCGTTCTGCTTCGTATTTTCAGCGGAAGCGACAGGCCGCTGATTTCGCCATCAAATCCAACAAAAAATATGTTATAAGCTCACTCACAATGTTAAAAACACCAGCCGACTGATAACGTCAATCCAAAATGTTTAGATACAATCAAATAGAATTAAACTCATGTGGATCCCTCCCTAGACACATCGAAATTGCAGGCAACGAGGTTGCAGACCGGAGAGCAAAAGACACAACTCGTGAACCTTTAATGGTTTTAGTTGTAGTACTAAAAAAGACTAGCTTGTCACAAAAAATACTCTAAAGGCGTTAAATCGCATAATTTAGGAGGCCAATTGATCGGCCCCAAACGTGAAATAAACTGTTCACCGAACTCGCCACTCAATTGCGCCATTGTTTCGCGTGCTGTATGACATGTGGCACCGTCTTGTTAAAACCACATGTCAAGAGTCCAGCTCTTCCATTTTGGGTAAAAAAAGTTTGTAATCATCGCATGCGCCATTCACAGTAACGTTCCTGCCTTCGTCCTCTTTGAAAGAGTACGGTCCAATTATGCCACCGGCCCATAATCCACAACCAACAGTGCATTTTTCGGGACGCATTGGCATTTTTAGCAATGCTTCTGGCTGCTCTTCACACCAAATATGGCAATTTTGATTGTTCATGTATTCATTCAACCAGAAATAAGCTTCGTCGCTGAACACAAAAAAGTCCACAGTGCACTTTCTTAACCGAGCATGAATTTTGATAATAAAATTCAATAATCTTCAAGCGTTGTTCGTTTGTCAGTTGATTCATGGTTAAATTATAGACCAAACTGAACATGTTTGACAGTAACATGTTACACAAAAACAGCTGAGCTGCCAAAAACAGTGTTGCCAAGAAGAAACTTGCCAAAAATTCACCCTGTAGATGATTATGGCAAAATTATAATTGACCAAAAATTTGTCAGAGTCAGAACTTCACATAGTGAATGATGCGTCGTTACCATGGGAACATGAACCTGTAACTCTAACATCATGTTCAGAGCATTTATTTTAAATTTATACATATTTTTTTAATCTAAAAAAAAATTATATATGTAATTTTTTCACATCTACTCTTACCTCCTACACTACTCAATGTTTTTTGTTTTTGTTTTTATTTTACTTTCCTTCACTACCAATCGAATATATTGGGATTGTATGTATGGAACACTCGTCATCGTTATTAACTATGCTTGCGTATCATGATGATGAATGACTAGTTGATTTTGTTGTTGGTACAATGTTTCATGCTGAGAATATTTAGGAAGTGGCGAGCATCAATTTAAAATGTTTTATAATATTTTTTTATATAAATTCGGCAATTGTCATTAAACAATGTGAGCGTGAGAGCAATATTTTTGGAGTGTGAGAGAATGTGATAGAGATGGTGAAATGTATTAATATTTGGAAAATAATTTGTTGTGCGGGTGTTTTTTTATTTTTTTAATTTTTTTTATTTTATCTATTTTTTCCCAATTATATTATTTGTGCGTCATAAAGCCAAAAATATTGACAAACATTTAAATATATCGTAAATAATAAAATATACCTAAGTTAGATTTGGGTAATATGAATTGAAAATAATTCATCATATAACAAGCATGTATAGATTTTAAATTTTAGTAAGATTTATTCAACAAATTTTTTCATAGACCAGTCCAAAACAAAGTAAACAAATAAATGGAGTATCACGAAAAAGTTGATGTATTTTAAATTTAATATAATGATTTTAATTAGCACTACTATGACCTTAATGAGTTGCCTATTTTGAATAGCAAACAATAAACAATATTACGTGACTATTCCAGACAATATTCTCTTATCATAAATTTTTGCACTATGGAATATTTTATGCGATTTTGCCATTTACCTTCATCATGTATGACAACACTTAAGGGATGATTGTGGGTTGCGATGGTTCAGAGTCGCAATAAATTATATATGTATATTATTATTTATTTTGTGAAATATGCCGCTATACCTACTAGACTAATGACTAATTGGAGAGTGAAGAGCTCAAAAATATGGCGAACAAAAGTTTTGAACAACAAAAAAAAAAAACTCAAACTGGTTTGAGAACATGTATGCATGTAGGTATGTATATATATTATTTGCCGGTAAAATGAGCTCACACAATCACCATTACGTCACGTTGATGTATGTATGTATGTATGTATGTATGTATTATTTGCTGTTTTCATTAATCGATTTACATGCATAGAATATAAATTGAAAAAATATGTTTTTGTATCAGAAATCATAATACAGCCTCATAAAATAAAAAATTAGAATATCTGACGGACCAAAGTGGTCACATTCCATGGAGATTGAATCGCCATCGCCCTCAAGTCTCTTTTGCACCTTAAATAATGCTGCAAAAATATTCGAAAATCGTATATTTTTGAGGTTATTTAGAAACCAGAAGGCAATGGCAGAATTTTGACCAAGAATTCGTATTCAGGAACCCAAAATGGATATAATGTGTCCACTCTGGTTCGTTGTAGGTACTTTTACTTTTTATTTTAGCGGGCTGTCAAAATAATGTAAGATGTCTGCAGGAGAACTGGAGTTTTGTTGTTGTTGTTGTTGTTGTTGTAGCAGCAAAAATATGGAAATGCTTTGTTTTGAGGTGAATGGGCCTTGGTCGGATGTGGACCCGTCCATTCTTGGGAAGCCAGGACCAGAGTAGTCGCATTTTATGGATTTTGGGTCGCATTCAACCTCAGGTTTCTGTCTAATCTCAAGAAAATCTGCTGGAAAATATGAAAAGGCAATGTTTTTTGAGATCAGGCAAGAACCTGAAGGCGATAACGGTAATTCGACCCATGATTGGGATTTAGAAACCCCAAAATCTACAAAAAGATTTTTTTTTGAAGGGCTCCTTAAAATAATTTTTAATTTATATTTAAAAATATTTATGATTCTCAAATTTTATGGATTTTGGGTCACATTCAACCTCAGTTTTCTGTCGAATCTCAAGAAAACCTGCTAGAAAAGCCGAAAAGAGCAATGTTTTTTGAAATTAGACAGAAACCCGATTAGATTTAGAAATCCCAAAATCTACAAAGATTTTTTTTGAAGGGCTCCTTAAAATAATTTTTAATTTTTATTTAAAAATATTTATGATTCTCACATTTTGCCTAGAAAATAAAAATTAATTTATGCAAAAATTAAATTTTCTGCTTTTTTTCCCCCCAGATCTTTTGTTGCATTCGATGGCAAAAAACGAATTATCGGTGTTGCTGCAAAGAATCAACAGGTGACAAATATGAAGAATACAGTGAATGGATTCAAACGTTTATTGGGACGTAAATTCAATGATCCGCACGTTCAACGCGAACTTGACAGCATTCCAGCAAAAGTCGAGCCACGATCAGATGGCAGCATTGGTGTCAAGGTTAATTATCTGGATCAGGAGCAGTACTTTTCGCCAGAACAATTGACTGCGATGCTTTTTACGAAACTCAAGGAGACCTCAACCAATGCACTACAGGCACAGGTACGCACTGCTGCAATTATTCATATAATAGAATTTACTAAACGTGTTTTTTTTTTCCCCCAAAAATTAGGTAAACGATTGTGTAATCGCTTGTCCGGTGTATTTCACAAATGCCGAACGTAAGGCATTACTTGATGCCGCCCAAATTGCCGGTCTCAATGTGCTACGTCTGATGAATGAGACGACTGCTACGGCATTATCGTACGGTTTCTACAAGCAAGATTTGCCCGATGATAAACCGCGTAATGTGATCTTTGTCGATTGTGGTCATTCATCGTTGCAAGTTAGTGCATGTGCATTTACCAAGGGTAAATTGAAGATGCTTGCCAGCACCTGGGATCAAATAGGTGGACGTGATTTTGATTCTGTACTCGCCGATCATTTTGCTAAAGAATTCTATGATCGTTACAAGATTAATGCTAAAAATAATGCACGTGCATATGTGCGTCTCTTGACCGAGATTGAGAAGCTAAAGAAACAAATGTCAGCAAACAGCACAAAGCTACCGTTGGGCATTGAGTGCTTCATGGATGATATTGATGTGTCGTCGAGCATGCAACGTACACAAATGGAGGAATTGTGTGCACATTTGTTTCAACGTGTCGAGAATACATTCAAGAAATTATTGATCGAATCCAAATTACCATTGGAGGAGATTCATTCAGTGGAAATTGTTGGTGGCAGCTCACGTATTCCAATGATTAAACATTTCATTGAACAAGTATGTCAAATATCATGTCAGAATGTTCTAAATTTGACTGAAAATTTAAATCTTTTGCGATAGCAAGTGAAATTTAGAGCACAAAAGTAGATTTAGTCTTTTAAGAAATGAGTACTATTCGTTTATTTTTTATTTTGTTTCCTTTTTCTTCTACAGGTATTTGGCAAACCGGCTAGTACCACTCTGAATCAAGATGAATCGGTATCACGTGGTGCTGCCCTACAGTGTGCCATTATGTCACCAGCAGTACGAGTACGTGAATTCGGTGTTACCGATATACAAAACTATCCGGTTAAGGTTAGCTGGGACGGTGAAGGATCCTTGTCGGGTGGAGAAATTGAAGTATTTCCACTATTCCATGCGGCACCATTCAGTCGCCTATTGACATTAAATCGCAAAGAACCATTTGCCATGACGGTACAATATTCAGCACCCGTACCCTATCCAGATCCCATCATTGGCAAATGGTTAATTCGAGATGTCAAACCGAATGAACGTGGCGAGCATCAAGAGGTTAAAGTGAAAGTTAGAATTAATCATCATGGTATTGTTTTGATTTCGAGTGCTTCACTCGTTGATAAGAAAGAAGCTGAAGAGGCTGCTGCAGCAGCAGCTGCGTCAGCATCATCACTAGGTGGTGAACAAGGTGGTGCGGAATCAACGGCTGCTAGTGGAGATCCACAGCAGGCAAATGCCGGAGAGCCAATGGATGTATCACAGGAGGTGAGTAGACATGTAAAGAAGCAATTTTGATTGTTGAATGTTGGTGTTAGTTTTACTTAGTAAATCCACCCCTATCCTGTTGGTAGTAGTTGAACGTTTGTAGAGTCGACTAAAATTGATTTATAAAAATGTATAAATATTAGATAAATGTTAACTAATGAACAGGGCTGCAAGATAGCTTTTTAGTACACCAAGCTATACATAGCAAACCAAAAAAAAAAAAAACAAATTTTTAAATCAGTCTTGAATATTTGCACTTGGCAGCAATCTGAAATGTATTGCTGACACAAGCAAGTGAAAGGTTTTACGCGAAAATTTGTTTAGGATAGGCCTAAATATTTTCGTCTCAATGTTGTGCACACAAAATTCAAAACCATACTGATCATAGAATCACAGCAAAACTAGAACAAATCACTAGAAGAGAAAAATTGTATGTAAGCCTACCACTTAATTCAAAGTGTTTACCTTAATCGCCCTTTATACAAATTTTGAAGTCATTTCGTTCATAAACAAAAATGGTCTCCATACAAAATGTGGATTTTTTATACAAAAGTTGATAAATTTGTATGGAAGGTAGCATTATTTTTCAATGCATCATTCTGAAACTTTGTGAAGCCTTTCTATTTACTCTAATATCACTTTATACAAAATTTTGAGTCATTACTTTTACGAATAAATATAGCTCCCATACAAAATTAAGTAAAAACTTGAAAATTTGTATGAAAGCTAGAATTATTTTTCAATGCATTATTATGAAATTTTGTGAATATGTTTTGTTTACCCAAATTGCACTTTACACAAAGTTTGAAGTAATTTCGTTCATAAACAAAAATCGTCTCCATACAAAATTTGTATTTTTTTATAAAAAATTTGACAAATTTGTATGGAAGGTAGCATTTATCTTTCAATGCATTATTATGAAATTTTGTGAATCTTTTCTATTTACCTTAATATCACTTTAAACAAAGTTTTGAGTCATTATGTTTACTTATAAACATAGTCCCCATACAAAATTAAACAAAAATTTGCAAATTTGTATGAAAGCTATAATTATTTTTCAATGTAATACTATGAAATTTTGTGAATATGTTTTGTTTACCCAAATAGCGCATTGCACAAAGTTTGAAGTCATTTCGTTCATAAATAAACATGGTCCCTATACAAAAATATATAATTTTTGTTCAAATAAATAAAATATTGGTCTGAATTTAAGAACAAAAAGAACAAATGAAATGTATAAAACAAACGAAATTTTTTTTTTTATTCGAAATATTGAAGAATTTTCAGAGTTTACTTGATAAAAGTTGTTGATTCAAAACTCTTCAGAACTGGTGGGTGGTTCCATGAGTCAAACAAACCATCACATTTCTAACTGAACCACACCCTCTTGTTCTCTTGCTTATGTTTGGTTATTATTGTTGTTGTAACAGCATATGTGGATGTTTTGTATAATTGAAATGACAATCCTTGCCCCAGAAGATTCCAAGATGCAATTCGAGATGAAGTTTCGATTGCTGTTTGGTTTGTAGCCCTGCTTTCAAAAATGTTGAGTCGAATTGAAGTTTTTTCTAAATCGACAGTCAATCAGGTCAAGGGTGTACAATTGTGATAGGGGTAAATTTTATAAATTTTTCTTTTCGTTATTAATATCTGCTAAACTGAGTATTCTAATTTTTTAATTTTTATTTTAAAAATTTTTGGCAATTTTAATTTTATTACAATTCATAACTTTATTGTATTTAGAAGTAAAATCTCTACACTCTATTGAAAATGGTTAGATTTCTTCAATTATCTAGAGCCTACTATACACACACACACACATTCATCACCATCATTATAATTGTGTATATATTTCTTTAATTGCTATATAATTGTTGTTGTATTTTTTCTATTTATTGCTCCTTAAATATTTTGATGTAATAAATACATACCATTCATACATATACATAATTAGGCATATGTAGTAAGGATATTATATTCACACACATCATTTCAATCACTCAAACAATCAATCAATGAATCAATCATTTAAACCAAAAAAAAAACAAAAAAAATCATTATTTGATTTGTTATTGTTATTTATATATTGTTGCGTAGGCATGTTATGATAATGAGGATTATAATAATACATCAACAGCCTCATCACCTGGAGGACAAGGGTGGGCTCAGCGGGTCAAGGGCTGGTTTAGTTCGGTACGTTTTCATTTTATGTACAATAAACAAACAAACAAACCTAAAAAACCTAAAAAACAAAAAAAAAAGAACAAGGCAAAATAAAAAAAAAAAAAGAACCTATTGATTATTTCGGTTTTGTCGTATCTCCATTATTTTTGATTTAATTAATTTGTTCAATTTTATGTTTTGTTAATAAAATTGGATAAAAAAAATTGTGAAATTGTGCTTAACAAGAACATTAAATATTTTGCAAAATTGTTGTTGTAAAGGAAAAACTTCTTTAAATGAAACGAAAGAAGACCGCTCATTAGCCTGTGACCCTGTGTGCTCCACCACCATAAAAAATGTTTATATATAAATTATCATAAAATACTAATTTGTCTTGTTTTTCTTCCCAAGATTGTGTGATGAAGCGCTGTTTGAAAAATTTACAATTGTAAAAAAATATTCAAATTATTTATATAATTAATTTAATTTAATTTAATTGTTGTTTTCTTTTTATAAATTATTTTTTATCTCTTTAATTTTTTTTTATGTAATATTTATGACTTCAGGGTTTCATATACATAGGCTTTCGCTTGAGCTGTTTCCTCTTCGCTTTCTTTAACCAAATTTCAACACACAATTACAAAAAAAAAAAAAAAACACGAAAAAAAAAATATTTTTAAATTCTAAATTTATTGAAGAAATTTATAATTTGTTTGAAATTGAAATTAACAAAAAAATATTGTGCTTGTGCTTATTTTCTTTTTATAGAAATATATTAATATATTTTCCTCATTCATTCATTGCATTGCAATCACTCACTTCTTTTTTTTTTTATCTGTTCTATCCATTTAATCTATCTGTGTACACAGGGTGCCGATAAGAAGAAGAAATCTTGCAAACTTATTGAGCTGCCAATGGATGTGAAGACACATGGATTCTCATTGCCCGATTTGAATAATCTCATTCAGCAAGAGACTAAAATGATTAATAACGATGCCAAGGAAACGGAACGTATTGATGCAAAGAATGCTCTTGAAGAGTATGTTTACGATATGCGTAACAAGCTGCAGGTAAATAATTTCAGAATAATCAAATATGCTTTAGAAAATATTCTATGTTAGTCAAATGTATATTCAGAGAAAGAGTTAAATGTTGTTTGTAGCCCCTAACTGCAGAATATCTCTTAACGGGATGCCTTAGGATTTAAAAATTCGCTTTATGTGGGTGCTAAGTCCATAGAGTATGACACGTCTAGGTAGTCACTTTAAACGCGTTCTCACCGGGCTGATTTATTGCCACCTAGGGAACATACTACGCTTCACCCTTAGTTCGGCATGGCATCACAATATACTGTACCTGGACTAAGGGCCAGCAGTCGTTGTAAAAATGACCTACAAAAAATTAGATGGCATTGTTTTTTCTTCTTGTAGACAGGCAAAGGCTTCGTTGAGGCTATCAAAGGGCAGTGAATCGGGGAGGGCTCTCAGTCTAGGACGAATGACTCTAAGCTGGTTGACTGCATTAATAACTCAAGCCTCACCTCAGCAAGATGGGTCTTGTTGTTGGGGAGGATGCTGACATTTGCAGATTATGCATGGAAGAGGCAGAGACACCGGCGCACATAGTGTGCCAGTGTCCTGCATTGGCAAGCAGGAGGATGTTCACGCTGGGTCGCCAATTTATTGATGAACTCGAAATGTGGAACATACCCCACAAAGACATGCTTGAAATATCGCGTGATGTTATTATGAGAAAGGAAGTAGAATAATTCTGCAACCGAACAAATAATTAACACACGATTTGAGGGACGAAAAGGGACCCATATAAGTGGTCTGATTCTGCTAATCCCTAAAATATATATTATTCCAATTTATTATTCATTTTTTTCTACATAGTCCCCTTGTGAGAAAATTTACTTCTCCCAGCGGTGATCCTATACCTGTAGTCCCTTCAAATAGTACTTGGCGTCTTCCGGCGAACCAAAAGCGAACTCGCTAAGTAAGCTAAATGGGAAGGTGTATCTACAATTTATTAAATAAACCAAAAAATTACGACAGCTCCTTAACTGATGAAGAGGACGGAGCAGGCTCGGTACTCGGAGCCCTTAGGAAGTAACTCAGCTGTCAATCCCCTGCTGAAGCATAACAAAATTTAATATCGAAGAGATTTTTCTTTCGAACGGTACCCACACTCACCTGCCGGCAAGAATTGGCAATTTTTCCTGCAGTAACAATTTGCTAAAAATGCTTCTTAAAAAGGAGCTCTGTGACAAAACTAAGTTAAAGCGATGGCACAAGGGTTGTGCCGTTCGGAACCGGCTAATATAAGTAGGTTGTTGTTGTTGTTGTAGCAGCAAAAATACGGAAATGCTTTGTTTTGTTCCCGTTCAAAGCATTTCCGTATTCTGATGAGGTGAATGGACCTTGGTCGACCACGTGGTCGAGTGCTTCCGGGACGTAGACCCGTCCATTCTTGGGAATATAAGTAGGTCCCTTTTAATGCTGTCAAAATTTAACACGCACAACCGTATTGGCAGAGAAGCTCGGTGGTATCACAATGGACCTTTCTGGCCTAAGTGTGTCCTCTCAGAGAGAGGGCAGCCACATAATCTAACCTAACCTAACACAGCTGTCTCTCAAGGGGAAATATACGCGATTGACAGGTGTGACCATTTTAATCTCACACGAGACAACAACAACCGACGGTTAGTAATACTGACAGACTAGCAGGTAGTCATCAAAACACTCAAATCTCACTAGGTGATATCAAATCTGCTGTTGGGTTGTCTTGACATGCTAAATTATGTTCTGAAGAATCAGCTATGAATTCCGTTGGTTCCGGGATACATTGGAGGAAATGAAGTGACGGATGAGATTGCTAGGAAGTGCACAGCATCTAGATTTCTAGGTGCAGAACGTTTCTCTGGCCTAGGCAGTTGTAGTTGAATCCAAATTCATGTTTGGATTTCCGCTAACACCTTCAGGTTTCCTTTTAACCTAAAACCATATATTTCGGATATTTTTACAAGAAAAAGAAAGTGGATACTATGGCCCATCGGACATCCATTGTTTTTTCTACGACTTGAGTGGCGGAAGATGAACCGCGGATATTCGGCTTCAGCGTCCAGAATGGACTTTGACTGTTTTGGTCCATTGGGCATTCCATTTTTATTTTTTTATTTGTGGGACCTACAACCTAAAACGAATGTATCAACTATCAGGGCACTAGAGGCTGAACTCTATCACCTACCATAACTAAACTAGGGGTCTTGAAATGAAAACTGCCGATAATAGTCGCCGTCACTTTCCCAGCAGAAACAAGTTTTTACTGTTATACTGTTTGAGTATAACGGTACTCCATCTATAGCGATTAGTCGGAGTCAAACCTCTCATTTATTGCACCTCAACTGCCTAAAGTGGGCAACGCGCGAACGGGGAACGACGGTTGTCAGCACCATTTGGTAAACTTGAGCGATGGTATTACCGCTAGCTGTAGTTTTTGGTCTCTCAATTTATTTCAGGACAGTCAAATAAGCTTCGGAAATCACTTTTAGAATATTTTTGCCGTGCAAAATGCTTTCAGAAAACAATTTTGCGTGCACTAAAAATTGTTCTGTGAATTGTGTACATTTTTTGTTTAAATAAATCTAATATCCATATTCTCAATTTACAGGGTGGCCCATTGGAACGTTATGTAATTGATTCAGAACGTGATGGCATTTGCGCTCAATTGAACGATCTCGAAAATTGGTTGTATGAAGATGGTGAGGATTGTGATCGCGATACATATGTTAACAAATTGAAGAGTCTGCATGCACAGACCGATCCCATTAAGGAGCGTGCAAATGATTTTGAAAATTGTCCTAATGCATTCGAAGAGCTAAAATTTACCATCAATGCGGCACGTTTTGCTGTACATGAATTCAAGAAGGGTGCCCCCAAGTATGATCATCTAACCGAAACGGAATTCCTTAATATCTCCGAGATGGCGGATAAGGCACAAAAATGGTATGATCAACATTTCAGCAAATTTACAACATCACCACGCACTGCCAATAGTCCTGTGAAAGTATCAGAGATCCATC
Source organism: Megamerina dolium (assembly GCA_963854835.1). Classification (NCBI taxonomy): domain Eukaryota; kingdom Metazoa; phylum Arthropoda; class Insecta; order Diptera; family Megamerinidae; genus Megamerina; species Megamerina dolium. The sequence goes on along the minus strand of OY978528.1, from coordinate 23,002,387 downwards.
ATGAAGTGGAAACGCTCAAGTCGAGCATCAATTCAGTGGTTAATCGTCCCAAACCGAAGCCAGCACCTAAAGCATCGCCACCAAAGGATACCAATGCGGGAGCAGCAGATGCTCCAGAGCATAATGGTGAAAATACTGAGAAACAACAACAACAACACCAACCGCACCGAGATACAGGGGCGAACTTTGGCAACACTTTGCCCGATGACTCGACAATGGATGTAGAGTAGAGAAATGTATGATGGACGAGGCGCACGCACGATAATGTAGTAGTGAGTGGTTGGTAGTAGTAGTGGTAGTATTGGGACAACAACAACAACAACAACAAACAAAGCAAGCCGAAACTGAATAATAATAGAGTTGTTTGGTGTGGAATGTGGATGTATTGGAAGGAGAAAATGATGTGAACATATTATTTACAGAGCAAAAAAAAGAAAAAATCACAAATTCTTAATACTAAAACTGATGAAAACGACAAGAAAATTATAAATTATTATTATAATAAAAAACAACAACAACAACAATTTCTTTAATTTTAATTTTTAATAACTGCTTAACTAAGTAAATAACGAAAATCAATAAAAAAAATATCAAAAACACTCGCAATCACGGTTGTTGAACGTCGTCCCCCCTCCTCAGTTTTTTGTCACAGCATTGATAAATTGATTAGATACGATGACGCTTAACAACCGTGATTAGGGTGGTCAATATATTCATATATGTATGCTTAAAAGTATACAATAAACAATTGAAAGATTTGCCCACATTTATATACAACAACAACAACAACAAGAAGAAGTAACACACCTATTTGCTATTTCTCATTTACGATTATAATTATTATTATTATTATGATTAATTTAATTGTATTAAATATGATTATTTTTACATTTGATATGCAACAACTTACACATACATACATATTTTTAAACCTTAAAAAGGTCATCTCACGTTAATTATTTGTGAATTAACAAGAAGAAGAAAAGAAAATCAGTTTTAAATATTCTCCAATATTTTAAGTAGTAGGCGCCGATGATGATGAATGCATTTAATTAATATTTTTCAAAAATCAATTTACAAACAAGAATTCATTTAATTGCATTATTGAATATAATAAAATGGAAATGTCTAATATAAAACGAAATGATAATGATAATTTTGGGCATCTATTGCAAAGAACGAAAAAAAAAAAAATGTGAATATTATGCAAAATGTATTTAAATCGATTTTTTTATTTGGTCAAATCTTAACACACACCATACAAACTTGCACCACATTGATAACAAAAATAAAAACAAAAAGAAGTTGTAAAAAAATTATATAGCACTTGCAGCACTACAAAATTATATATATGAAAATCTGCTTTCATGTCATGTCCTTTTTTCCTAATAGCATTTAGCAGTATGTGTATGTACCTACTATATTTAGATGTTATGATTGCATTCTGATTTTTAATACATTTGTTTTTCCAATTTTTTCTTTTCTTTCAATTTCAAAAAACAATATATTGTTGTTCCATTTTTTAATTTTGTATTGATTGTGGGCAATTTTTGATAATGAAGATGATTGATTTTTCATTCATCAATCACATCATCATCACATTCATCAATTTTTGTTTTTTTTTTTTTTCTTCTATACCTCAGCTTTTTGCACTAAACAAATAAACGAAGATAAGAAGAAATAATATCTTCAAAACTAAAAAAAAAAAAAAACGTACTTCAGATATGTGACTATTAGTATTCTTTATTATTTAATTTAATATTTTTTTTCTGCCTTGATTTTTTAAGTTAATTTTCTCTCTCTATCTCTTTCTTTCTTTGTACTGTATGAGGTGTAGTGTAATTAATTAATTAATTATATATAAAAAAATATATATATATATTACTACTACAGCTACAATCTGTTTCGTTAAATAAGAAGGATAATAAATAATATTGAATTTAATACGCAACTAAATAATGGTCATTTTAATTTTGTTTCAAAGAAATGATTTATCCATGGTTTTGGTTAGGTGTTGGGTCATTTTCGAGTTTCAAAAAAAAAAAAAAAAAAAAAAATACGGAAAATTGGAAACGTGCTTGCACACATTTTTTATTGACCATCGTGGAGAAATAAATTTGAAAGATGGGATTTCTTGAAAAGTAATATTTCACAGATCACAATGCATGTGTAGCATTGTTGAATATCCAAATATTCCTCTCAATGATTCTATGGTAAAATCTGAATTCATGGAATCGCTAACGGGCAATGAAATTTCGAAATTAATTTTACAATCAGAAATTTAAGAATCCTTGAGAAAAAAGTTTCAGAAATCGAAGATCTTCTCTTCTTCTTCTTATGTAGCCATAGCAACCGATGATCGATTTAGGCCGAATATATAATGCGGCGCCAGTCTTCTCTGTTCTTCGCTTGCTGGCGCCAATTGGATATTTCAAGCGCCGCCAGGTTACCCAACACTTGGTCCTTTCAACGGAGGTTTGGTTTTCCTCTTCTTCTGCGTCCTCCAGCGGGTGCCGAATTAAATACCCTCTTCGTTGGAGCGTCTTCTTCCTTCTTCTTCGCTCGACAAAGCCAGCGCAACCGCTGGTTTTTGATTCGCTTGATTATGTCAATGTCAGCGTGCAGCTGCTCATACAGCTCAACGTTGTACATCATTCGATACTCGCCATCAACGCAAACTAGGTCCGAAGATCCTGCGCATAACTTTTCTCTCGAAATCTCCAAGCATTCTCACATTCGTGGTGGAAATTGTCCAAATTTCTGCGCCATATGTTAGGACAAGAATAATAAGGGACTTGTAGAGTGTGATTTTCGATCTTCGAGAGAGGCTACTCTCTCAACTCGACTACTCAATTGCCTACTCAGCCCAAAGTAACGCCTGTTAGCAGGAGTTATCCGAAGCCAAAGATCCAGAGTCAGAAAATTGGAGTCTCAACCAAAAATCTTTAATTATAACTATATTTCATCATGGCCATACAGACACTGTTTTACATGCATCGTATCGGGGAAAGGACAATGTTTTCATACAAACATAAGATGGATTTCGATTCGCACCCAATTGGTTTTTAAAACAGTTGCCTAAAAGAAAGCCATAGTTTCAGGATTATTATTTGTTATATTAACACCTCACTACCTCAGGGGCACAAATTTATACGCTGTCAAAATGATCTACTTACCTGTCTACGGAATTTCGCCAGTCATCCATAATTCATAGGCTGCGCATCTATTAAAATGCAACATGTTACTTTTTTGCCCAATTTCCTTACTACAAAATATCACAGAAAGCTATATACCCCATCAGAAATATGATGTTTGGGGCGCCACCTTTGATTAGTTAGGTTAGGTTGAGGCGGCTGTCCGCTTGTGCGACTCACTTAGGTTAAGTAAAACCCTTTTTAGTGCCGCAAGTGCCTTGGGAACGAACTCGAGCTTCGAGTAAAGCGCAAAATAATTCCCAGTTGACAGTGAGCCAGCTCGTTACGGACGTGTATGAAGTGACTGCCCAAATAAGTCATTCTGCGGCAAGCCAGATTTGGACTCTGGCATTTGTTAATCGCCGCAGCTCCAGCCGTTAAGCGCTAATAGGTCTTTTGTTCGCCTTAGGTACAGTATTGAACAGATTGATCGGCTTGTTGAACACGAGTGTACATTTTCCGAGGCTAGGAGAATTTTACACGTCGCCATTGGAATGCCAATTTTCCCCTTATCAGAAATAGATTGTAACGTTGGTTTCTTCTTTGTTAACTCGTCTGCGGTCTCGGTTCCTGATATTCCAATTATTCTTGCTCTTAGGTCTCATAGTGGAAAAAGATATTAAAGTTTTTTATTAATTTTCCTCAAGGATTACCAGTATTTCTTGATCTTGGGCCTGCTATTTTCATTGTTTAAACGAGCGTTGGAGTTTTCATGAAAAAATTAAATTAAACTTTTTAAATACACTTATTTCACAAACGTTTATAATGCTCTGATTGAAAAGTTAGAAATGGGTACATTAGTGGAGCAAATACTAGACTCAAGCGTCCGACGACGAAATTCCACTAAATGAGTAACGAGTAACATTAAATCCTAATGCCATCGAATTTTCATTTTAATTGGTTTGTAATTAGAATTGAATATTTCTAATGGCAATGAATAAATTGAAAGACCGAATTACCAGTGCTTAATAATTATAATTGAAAAAAAAACTGAATAAAGTATTGGCAGTTCTAATATTTATATTTTAAATTTATGCATAATTTCTTTATTTACGGAATATGTAAATAATTCAAAAAATTTGTAACACCTTCTACTTTACGTTCAATATTTAGCATCGACACAAACCATATGGATTGTCAAATTGTTGCTCAAATATCGTAAATACACGACATATTTGTTTTGTAATCTATTTTTCTTTTACTTGTATGAGAATGGAATTACAAAGTTCATATTTAACAATAAAAATTTGTGAGAGTGTTCTATTTTTAAATTGCCTAAGATTTCATTGTGATGAAATTCATTTTTTTTTCTAAATAATAAATGTGATAAATATTTGATTCAAGTTCTTTCACTACATTATTGTTGTTGTAAATCTGTATATTACTCATACATACGATTTGTATACTGCTTTAAGCGACTTGATTTCAACTGACCGTGTGGCCTAATGGATAAGGCGTCGGACTTCGGATCCGAAGATTGCAGGTTCGAGTCCTGTCACGGTCGCAACCGAAAATTTTTTTAGTAAATATATTTTTTTAAAGGTCATATATTTTTTGATTTTAATACAAACTCTTGGTTGAAGCCAATATTCATCCTAATGATAATATTTTTGTAATGTATATATATATAAAAATACAGATTGGGAGAATTTATCCTCTGCTACAGGGGATTTGTTTTACTTTAATTTGAATGTTATTAATTATATATTGCTCAATTGTACTGTCTTCTTTGTAATAAACAAATGATATTACAAAGAATGTACTCAAAGAATAGAAATCTGACGTCACGGTCATCGATTGTAATATTTTGAATCAAAACACCAATGTATTGTTCAATTATTTCCTCCAGTCGATAATGAATTGTGTCCATGTGAAAAACATTGCATCGTTCGTATTTTGCTTGGTGGAGTCAGTCGAAAATCCCAAGTGGGAGATTCTCTTTCGTCATTATCCAGAATAACATTAGAAGCGATTTTGCACTGAGATTTGAATAAACCATTTAAATAAATGTAGAAAGAGGGAAAGAGATGAAGAGATACAGAATTGTCACCTTAACAATACTTAGATTCACAAAATGTGTAAAATTTCATAATTACAAATACTTTTAGTTTTTAATCATTCAATGAAAATGAAAGTTTACAAACATATTTATTTAAGGAAATACATAATTATATAAAATAACCAATGCGTTACATAGCATGACATTTAAACAGTAGTCAGCCGCCAGGTGTAGAGAAATTTCTTAATTATTTTAAATAAAAAACTATGGGGAGGGGAGAAAATATCAATAATCAAAATTGATACACGCACATACTCGGAATTAAAGAAAAAAAGCAACAACAACAACAGAAAAAAAAGAAAAACTTAACGGACGCTGCCAATTAGATGACAGTGATGATGGTACCAATGCTAAACTCCCTCCAAATTGGCGTAGTGAAAATAAAACTAATTTAATCTGAAATAACTTTGGAAAAATAAGAAGAAGAAGAAGTAGAATAGAAAAAGCATAAATACATATGTTGATTAAGATGTTTACTCATACGTACTCAACTATGTATGTACATTAGATCGGGTCGATTACGAGACTTCCAAAGCTTCACATTTTTAACGTAGCCATGCTCCAAAGGCTACCAAATCGTCTACATGTATATTATAATTTCATTCATTCATTCATGCATTCATGTTTTGGTTGAAACAAACTGTCAAACTGAAACTGTATCATATCTCTACAGTGGCAAATGAATCACTTTGTGCTTCAACAACTTCAACTTGAAAATAACCTTTTAAGTACTAAGTATAAAGTTGTATAACGAATTAATTATTTTTAACATTTCTATGGTCAAGCATGATCAATAGCCATTATAATTTATAAGCTTTTTGCTATTTTTCTAGTAGCTTCCCAATTCCATCGTTGTAGAATTTCTGTGGTTTATCGACAAAAAACTTGACCAAAAGATATTCAGTGGTTATTCGATCGGTCAATTTTTTTTTACCACCAAGAGAGTGTTGCAGATACCGAAACAAATGGTAGTCAGACGTTGAAAAGTTCAGGCTATATGGTGCATGCATAAAAACTTCTCCATCAAAATCCGTCAAAGATGTGTATGGTCTAGCCATTGTCATGATGGAACACAACTGTTATGATGACTCTTTCTTGATAACTTTATTCAAATGGTCGAGTTGTGCACAGTAGAGGGCCGAGTTTACCGTTTTGGCAAATTGTAACAGATCGTAATGGATAATACCCTTTCAATCTCACCAAATACTTAACATAACCTTGTTTGCTGTCAATCCCGGCCTTAAATTCATTTGTACAGGGTCACCAGCATTTGTTCATGCGCACAATAGAGGACTGAATTTACCATGTCGGCAAATTGTAACAGATCGTAATGGATAATCCCCTTCCAAATCCCACCAAATACTCAACATAATCTTGTTTGCTGTCAATCCAGGCTTTGAAGTCGTTTGTAGAGGGTCACCGGCCTTTGTTGATGTGCACAGTAGAGGACCGAATTAACCGTTTCGGCAAATTGTAGCAGATCATAATGGATAATGCCCTTCCAATTCCACAAAGTACTCAAGATAACCTTGTTTGCTGTCAATCCAGGCTTTGAAGTCGTTTGTAGAGGACCTTTCTCCATGATCGCTTGCATTGGATATTATCGTATTAAATCCAGATTTTATCGCCCATACTGAAGTACTTAAAAAGTGGTTCGATTTCGTTTCAAATCAGTCAGTCAAATTTCTTTGCATTATTTCTTGTGGCACCCGAACATCGGACTTCTTTGAGTCGCCTGCTTTTTTTAGATGATTCCAAACTGTCATGTGGTTTATGTTTAGCGCATTTACTATTTCCTGACAGCTTGTGTGCCTGTCTTGCTCCAGCAGTTGCAAAATTTCATGGACTTTTTCAATGACTGTCCGACCAGAGCGAGGTGTATCTCTGGCATCGAAATTTCTGCAACGGAATCGACTGGAATGGACTTCTGGGGCCCGGGTTCGTCCACAGCATTCTCACAATGTACGTACTTCACAAACAAAAACATTCTCGAAATAGGCTTTGGAAATATAGATGGAATATGCACAAATTGTCTTTAGAACCCAGTCTAATGGACACAAGTATATGTATGTTGATTTGTAAATCGTTTGTATATAATGAAATTCATTAGTCGACCTTATTAGATGTAACCTTAACGCACTGTGCGCTGAACTCTTAACATATGCTCAACATAGAGCAACCACCTTTTACCGCACACACTTTATGATACGAGTAGAGGGCAGCGGGCTGAAAACCAAAAATAAACTTTCGTATAAAAGAATTCAAGAATTCATAACAAGCGATGATAACAAAAAAAAAAAAAAACGTAGAAGAAGAAGAAGAACAAGACGAAGAAATGGATTGACCTAAATTTTGCTAATATATGAACATGAAAAACAACTCGAGTCTCCGAAATACTATTATATTGTACACACACACACACACACACATACACCATTCTACCGTAGGCGCTTAGGTGGCTCATATAGATAAAGCATGGCTGCCGGCATACAAATGCAAGCACAAACTCACACAAACACACACCAACACACACACACATACATGCTAGATAACATTTGTGACATTAATGACAAGACAGTTGTTGCTATTATTATTATTATTATTATTGTCCATACATAATCAATAGCTTATTTAGAAGATTTTGTGCTTAAATGAAACAAAAAAAAAAGAGCAAAGCAAAACAAAATAACAACAAAAATAGCAAGAACATCAAATGATATTATTGAACTTTTATACCTCGATTAACATATCAAACTATGGTATGGTGTGAATAGCCCCGTGTACCCTACATATGAATGCATAGATCTTGTGAAAGGATCATCTACGATGATGGAGCATACAAATACATGAAGTTATTGCTATTAAAGCCTTTCTCCTTTTACCACAAAATCGCAAAGTTGCAATCACTTTTGTGCTATAAACCCATTTTTTTATGCTTCGCCTCCATTGAGTTGTCAATTATTCAATAATTTCTAAAGAATCACATATTACCGATCATCTGATATATAGCGCACATTTGTAAGAATGATTATGAACTCTATCGATTTACCATGATCCATCGATCCATTAATAATTGGTTGGTATATGTAGTTAGTGTGTAAGCAAATAATATCGAAAATACATACCCATACACACACACACACACAGATCGAGTGGATCGAAGCTGTGACAATAAAGGTGTTTTATCGTATTATGATTATTTTTTTTGTTTTTGTTTTTTTTGTTTTGTCTTCATCATCAGATCCATCGATAGAAAGTTTACATTTTGAGTTCTACGAATATTATCAAATCAGTTCTAGATATACCATCATCATATCAACATGATGAAGGTACAATTTCTTACAATTCTCATAGTGATCCTCGTTGTATTCGCCATATTTGCTGATGCTCAAAGGCAGCAGCAGCAGCAGCAACAACATAATGGTAAAAGGAAAAAACCACAGCAGCAGCAGCAGCAACAACAGCAAGTGGGTAGACCAAACAAAAAGCAACCACGCCCTAGACCCATAAATGGTGGCGCTGGTGGTGCTGGCACATCACACAAAGTCGTGAAGAAACCAAAACCAACAATGCAAAAGAAGAAGAAACAGAATAAGAAACAAGACTCGAAAAAATCCAAATATATTAATAAACAAATACCAAATTTGGGACAAATACGTGGACGTACCTTCAAATCGGATCTCTCCGGCAAGGTTATTATGCAATTTCTCGATATACCATATGCTAAATCACCAACTGGATCACTGCGTTTTAAGGTAAATTTGTTTACATTGTATTTATGCACATTATGATGCCATAACGTTCATATGAAAAGCCTGATTATTTGTTGTTTTTACTAGCCAAACATGAAATTTGGTTTATTTTATGATATTCAGCTTTTTATTTCGGCTCAGTAGAGAGCCATTTTGAAAAAAACCACCTCTAAAAATCTAGTCGTTTTTATGAAAAAATTATATTTCAGAATTTTCTTTCAATTTCTTCCAATAAGTTTCAAATATCTGAATTTTTAGACCTTTTTTTTTTTGAAAACGTTTTAGCTCGGCTAAGGTCGATATATTTTGATGAACGTCATAAAAAAAAAACTTAATTTCAGCCATTCTTGAATCACCACTTGGATGTATATTTACAGAAACTCTAATTTAATTTGAATTGTTCAAGTAATTTATTCCGATAAAAATTCAATTTAAACTCTCGAGTCCATGCTTAATATGGGAGCTCGACAATAAGACGCTAAAAAAAAAAATTTCCTTGTCGAGAAGCATCTTTCAAAAGAACACACACTCAAATTTTCTGACAGATCTGTCAAATAGTTTTATCGTGACAGTCATTTGAAACGGACGTCTATGAGCATTTTTGTAAAAATTTAATCACACTCAAATTTTCTGACAGATCTGTCAAATAGTTTTGACATGACAGTCATTTGAAACGGACGTCTATGAATATTTTCGTAAAAATTGAATTTCGTATCTCATTAAAACACAATTTTTGCGCGAAAAAATCATTTCGGAAACCATCCACCACTGGTTTACATAATTTTGTTGCTGTTGTACCAAGCACAAATGATGCCGAGTATTCTGGTCACCCAATTGAGGTCAACACTAAAGAGATGGGCAATAAAATCCTCGGTATAATATTGTACGATCGGCAACTGAAGGTACGTGAAGTTACGAAGGCTCCGTTCAGTTCTGTTCAGTTCAGTTTATAAATATTTTGCTTCGAAAAAGCTACATACAAGATGGGTGTCGCGTTTGTTCGCAATTGAAAACAAACACAATGGTTAGAAGTATTGGACTATGTGCAATCTCAATCCGAAAAAGTTATCGCGCCATTTTTTCACCGAGAATAAAACATGGATTCATCACAAGACACTCCCAGAGAGTAAGGAAAAGTCGAGTCAGTGAATTTCTCTAGGTGAATTGAAGAGCCAAGGTGGCTCTGTCAACCAAAAGGTAATGGCGATCGTTCTTTAGGATGAGCATGGGAGTCAATCAAATTGACTTCCTTGAGAAGATTAAAACGATCATCCGATCGACGCTGATTTTAAGCAAAAACGACCAAATTTAATGAGGAAAACGTTCTCTTCTACCTTGACTAAGCAGTGGCGCAAAATTTCACAGTAGCAATTACAAAATTGCATGAATTAGATAACGAATTGCTTCCTCATTCAATATATTCTCAATATTTTGCACCTTGCGATTATTTTCTGTTTTCAAACATAAAGAAATGACTTGGCGGTAATAGGTTTCGATCGAAGAGATCATCATTGAAACAAATGCCTATTTTCATGGTATCGTATTATTTAGATGGCATTAAAAACTTGGAGAAACATTGAACGAAGTGTTTTGAGCTAAAAGGAGAATATGTTAAAAATTAAAAACCTTTTTTTTTGCCGACTAAGGTGCTCCTTATTTCAATAGGATATGATTTTTAGCGACTTATTCATCCACTCTCGTAAATACTCGTATTGCTTATATTGTTTCAATTCAATTTGAGTTGCGACACTGTCAAATAGATTGAAAGCCGAAATTGAATTGAAATTGAATGAAATTATAAGCCCTTAACATGAATTATGGCTATCAGCCCGTAGTTATTGTCAAAATTAAGATCATCTGAAATTTAGAATCGATTAGTTTGACATATTTCTCATACAGAAATCTGTCAAAAAGCTGATTCTATATGAATGCGAAATCTGCAGATTTACATAACCTGAGATTTTGGACACCAAACTACACAAATAGACAAAAATATTCAGATAAAAAATGTTATATGAAAAATGCAAGAATTAGCTGAGCTCCTTTATATTCTTATACATCTTAATACAATATAATTTAATTAATTTATTTAAAAACAAAAATAGCCTCCAGTGCCAGCTGCACCATGGAAAGATGTTCTAAATGCATATCTACCACATCCGGGTTGTCCGTCTTTGCAAGAATTTGAAAAATTCGAGCTACTTGCAGAAAATGAAATCGATATTGAGGATTGTTTGCGTCTAACAGTGAGCACTAAATCGGTGGGTATTATTGTCATAGTTGTTGTTGTTGTTCTTGGTGATAATAACACACGTCACAAATTCAATTGAAACCATCTATTCGTATGTAGTTCACGACTAGTTCACCGGTTATGGTATACATACATGGTGATTTCCTTTATGACGGCAGTAGTGTTGAAGCTGCACCCGGCTATCTCTTGGAAGAGGATGTTGTTCTGGTATCTGTACGCTATCGTCTTGGTCCATTTGGTTTTCTATCAACTCTGACCGATGATATACCCGGCAATGCGGCTGTATATGATATTATTTTGGCTCTGCGATGGATCCAAGAGAATATTGATGCCTTTGGTGGTGATCCGAGCAGTGTTACTCTCTTTGGTCAAGTTGGTGGCGCAGCAATAATTAATCTTTTAACCATGAGTCCTAAGGTGAGTTCACATGGAAATGAAATGTCAAAGCATATGTGCAATATTCATTCTAATCCCAATGATATAATTTACAATAGGTGCCCGAGGGTTTGTTCCATCGTGTCATTTATCAATCGGGTTCAGCACTTTCACCCGCTTTCATCACTAGTAATCCGGTACCCGCTACTAAAGATATTGCCCGTTATGCTGGCTGTAAAAATCTCAATAAAATCGAGTCGATCAATAAGTGTTTGCGTAAATTGAATGCCACCGCATTGCTTGATGCATTCAATTCGCATGGTGATGCTCGTGCTACTCTGGGAGTGGGTGCATACGGTGGTGTACAATTTGTTATCGGCGGACCTTCAGGAATTCTGCCAGAACATCCAGGCAAATTATTGGCAGCCAATAAATTTAAGGCCTATCCCACACTTGGTGGTAGTGTTAAGAATGGTGGCACATTTATATTGAAGGGTAAGTTTTTACGAATGAATGCATGGATGAGTGAGTAGTTATTAGTGAGCTATATTAAGCAACAATTTCTTTGCAATTCCTCAAGTATTTGCTGTCATTGTCAATGTAGCTCGTTCATTTGAATGATGAGACTTTATCGACGACTGATTTTTATGCAACGAACCACAACTTTTCTCTACAGTTGCCTTTCGAATTTATGAGAACCTTTATTGACGATCAATATGTAAAATTCTTAACGAGAGTTATTTTTTATATAACCTTTACTGCTCGTGAATTGTTTTAACTTCTAATTTGTTCTAGAGATAGTTGACGAGAAAATCTTGCTACTTTTTAAACACAAAACCTTGATATCGTTCAAATACGGTATCTACTTTCGGGTCAAGGATCTCAATTTGGGAAGTTACCTTCCAAATCTATGTGTTGGTCGTTTGATTGATTAGTTATTGATTTCCGCAGTTCGAGAAGTTCCCGGGAATTCGAATTGTTGAATGTTCACCAGTTGACCTTTTGTAATCGAGTTTTATATGAAAAAATTTAGATTGATATTTTTACTGATCTCAAACAATAGAAAATGGTCTTAGGTAATAGTTTTTAGAAAGACTGTGGACAGACTCAAAATAATGAGATTTTAAATCTCATTACTGTCTTTCTATTGAGCCGAAATATATTCAGGGACGCCTCAAAATAAATAAAAATCCACGTATATACGTAAAAACAGTATATTTTTGTAATGCGACTGCTTAATAGACAGTGCCAGCGGAAGATAGCACTTTAGATGACTTATACAAATACCCAAAATCTCCCCTGAAATGTATGACCGACCCCCATTAATTTTCTTTTCGCAACATTTTTTCCAAACATGCTTACCCTCTATCTCGAACCAACAGCGAAGCAACCCTATAAAATTGACATATAAATTTTATTGCCACCGCTCTCAGAATATCCGTAGAGGGAGTGAAGGTATGTACCAATCGCTCCTCTAAAAAATGTATTGAAAATTGACAAATAACCCCACAATTGCCTAGGAATCTCCTCTAAAGCGGTGAAATGTATGACTGACTTCCAATAACTTCTGCTACCCAACATTTTTTCTTTGCATACTTACTTCCTAGCTTTACTCCTTAACGGGTCTCTCGTACAAAATGAACTTCAAATCTCCTGAAAATCGACAAATTCCCCCATAATTGCCTAATTGCATAATTTACTCTAATTAATTTTTGCAACCCAACTTTTTTTTTGCGGAACATACTTACTCTCTATCTTTATTCCTTAGAGAGCTCCCCTACAAAATGAAATTAAAATCATTTGAAATCGACAAATATCAACATGATTGCCTAGGAATCACTTCTAGAGTGGTGAAATGTATGACCAACTTCTATTAATTTTTCTGCTACAACATTTTCCCCAAATATACTTACCCACTATTTGCAACCCTTAAGAAGGGTTCCCTACAAAATTTTTGTTTTTTCACTTCGATAGCGTCACTTTGCAAAGTAATATTACCTTGTGGAATTTGGCACTACCGCAATATGAAGAACAGACAATGAGAAATAGTTACTGTTCGAATCACAAAGTGACTGTTGCTTGACTGTTGTTTGACTGTTGATGTAACATATTTGTTTATATTCAATTATTTACATTTATTCATAGATGTTTATTTTGATAATTTCAATGAAACCATCATTGATGATAAGCTGAACGGTTTGGATTATATCAATCATATTATAAATCAAACAAATGGTGCTGATCCGACTGGTGCTTGGGTTAAATTTGCGGAAGAGGATATTTTCACAGCTGATGAAATTAAAAATGGCTCCTTTTACAAAATGATACCCGGTCTGATTGATGTAAGTATTGAAAATGGGAGTGTTAAAAAATATTTGTTCATTTTAATCCCTTTCTCTATCCTCTACTCCCGTCCTAAATAGATGTGCAGTACAATATCGTTTAAAAATCCGGTACTGTTAGCACTACAGGCGAATTCAAGAAAATTACCCAATAGCACATATTTATATACATTCGACTATGAAGGTGATACAAATCGTTATGCATCAACGGAAGATGATTCATCGGGTACAATGCCTTTCGAATTGGGCGTATCATTGACCGATGACAATCTGTATTTGTTCCCTTGGCCCAGATATAATGTGTTGAATTCAAATCGTGATATAAAAATAGTAAAACGTATGATCGCCCTGTGGACATCATTTGCAACAACGGGTGTACCAAAAGCACCGGGTGTACCCGCTTGGCCAGCAATGTCTGATGAGACCGGACCATATGTCAAACTCGATAAAACCATTACATTCGGTGATAATTATCTGGATGAATATCATATTGCTGTGACTGAGAGTAAAATCGGTCACAATTTGGTGAATCAAGACTTTTTCGACAGTCTTGTCGAAATACCAGAGGATGAAAATAAAGATAAGGATGGCAATGGTGAAAAGAAGAAAGGTGATGGTAATGATGATGACGAGGAAGAACAAGAAAATGAAGGTCGTGGTTCAAATATAGTTTTTATTGCTAAACGAACCAAACGTACTTAAATATGTTTTTCTAAAGAAGTAAAGAAGAAGAAGAGAGAGAGGAGCAAGTTGCGTGTTTTTTTTTTTTTTTTGTTTAATAAAAACATTTAAAAATAGAAATATGAAAGTATGAGTAATTATTATATGTATTTATTAAAATCTACATATATTTATATTTTTTTATTACTATGCATTTAGTTATTTCGCATATATGTAGTATTTCCCTAAAGCGGAATCAACATAAAAAAAATATATATAAATACATACGTTCGTCTGTATAATTTCTGTAAACAAAAATCACACTTTCGATTATTACTTTATTTGCATGATTTATTTGATTTGATTGGCAACGCTTGTTGTACACAAATGGATCACCTACGCCATATTCTGTAATATTTATTTGCATGCATGCTCATATTACTATTAAAGGTTACAAGAAACTTTCTATTTTTCTAAAACAAAATTATATACATAAGATTTAACTGCAAATATTCTCCAAAAAATCAAATCATAATCGTTTGTCTCCATCTACATATGTCCATAAGAATTGTTGAAGAATTGTTTTTGCTGATATGTCAATGATGACATCAGATCTGTTCGCTTACGTTACGTTATCAGTTTCTGTCATTTAAGAAAGAGTAGAAAAAAAAAAAACACTCGATTATGAAAACTATTAGAAACTCAGAAATTGACATCCAAAGTTTTAAATTGATAGTTAAATTTTTATTTTATTCTATTTGTAATAGAATGTGATGTTCAAAATTTTACTATCAACAATTTTGAACTCTACTGAAACTTGATGCTCTAATTTTCGTATTATCTGTCACAAAAAAAAGCGAGTCTGCGAACGCTTTACTCTTCAAAATTGTTAACAATTGGTGGAAGTTGCTTGTAGGCGAACGTACGATTATTTTTTTATCCCCCCCCACGTCCTATTTTGATGACAATTTTTTTAATGTCGCCACCATTAAAATTCCGTTCTAATAAGTATGACAAATTTTCGAAAATTTTTAATAGATAAAATCATGATGGACTGTCACTATAAAAAACATCCAAAGAATCCAAAAATTGAAATGTTATTTTCTGGTTAAAAAAATGATTTGTCCAAGAATAAGAGATAACTGCATAACAGTAAAATTTGTTGTTGTTTATTAACAAACATTACGAGTGAGAGAGAGGGAGAGAGATATAAGCGAATGTTCTACCTTTGATTGATTTATGATCCTGTTAATCTCCTTACAAAATGGTACAAGCATATATGTTTTCCATCCTTTTCTTTCTCTCCCTCTCTCTCTCTCTCTCACACGCACATACACTCGTAAAACATGGAAACGATTCTGAAAGAGATGGAACAAAATTTTAGAAAACTAGTTTATATTATTCTATTTCCAATTACACCTAGTTTACCAACTCATTTTGACGTCTACATGAAAAGGGTTCCCAATTCTCCCTTTTGCATGTAGACAAGGCATGAAAAAAGGTTAAAGGCCCTTTTCTCAACTGTTATAAGATTTGACAGGCAGCAAATGTGCCCGTTGAGAAAACGGCCCTAAGTAATGTTTTATCGTTTATTATTAAAAAAAAAAAATTGACAGATCCATTTTGGCATTAGTTGATGTGACATTTGCTGATGATATATTTTTAATGTAAAAATTCTTTATCAGCCGCAAAATATAAATTCAAAATAGTAGACACAAGAAAAAAAAAACCTCTGAATTCAAAAAGAAAATAAAAGTATTCTGACAACTGATAAACGTCAAAAATGTTGCAGTGTTGATCAGAAAACGTTTCAGTGTGAACATTATGGAATAAACTCACAATAAAATGACTCATTGCAATGGTTAGGGTCTTCTAAATGATTTCAACGTGTATTTTGCGTTCACGGTGTAATAATATGCTGGATGTGGTGAGAGAGAAAATATGTATGAATACTCTCACGGTATAGTTAGAAGAATTAATGGAAAAAATTAATAAAGTCTAATTTGACTTACATATCACGTATCATCCTGTTGAAGAAGAACACAATTTCATTTTGCTGCACCTTATGAACAATATGACATTGTATCTCACAAAGCAACTAATAAAAACATTACAAATTGCGTGATCTATTTTAAAAAGAATCTTTGCGTATTTTTAGATATTAGAAGTATTTGTTTATCTGTCAAAATTCAATCAAAATTACATATACAATATTTCGTATAAAGCTCTTCGAAATAATTTGTAATATGTCATTTAAATTTGCTTCAACATATGTAATTATGTAGCATCTGATAATACAACATCGAATGCTCCAATTTTAGGGGCCACAATGAAGATTATATGCTCAATGTGTCATCATCATTTCGATTTGAATCATTCTGATAAGCATTGATCTCGGAAGTTGCAACCATGCTGTTTATAATTTGTGATAAGAAGAAGAAGAAGAATCATATTGATAAGGAAACTAAACAACAGCTAATTGCAACATACCATAGGCACAGTGAGCAAATGCTTATATAAAAATGTTCACAGAGCTTGAAAAAATAGTGCAATGTTCTTTGTAATACATAATTATGCAATTACAAAACAATTACGTCACACATTTGGAAAAATTGACATTTGACAATTGATAACCTAATTGTTGACATTTAGTTTTGAAAATGTTGATTCAGTATAATATTATAGTAACCCCATCTATTGGCTTACGAAAGAAGAAAATTTGATATCGCAGAGGGGTTACAAAAAAAAAAAAAAAGAGAGAAAGAAAGTAGAACAATAAAAACACTTGTTCAATTAACAGCCGTCTTCTAAATGCATCATGAGTTAAAGTAAATAAAAAGAAGAGAATTTTATGGAATTTCCATACGAATTAATAGCTTTTCATCTCATCATTAATGTTAAATGCTAAATGCAATTTGAATATTTATGAGCTAGTTAAAAATTTGCATCGAATTTTAGCAGAACCAAAAAAAAAATACTACTAAATAGAACATTAGTAGCTGTTTATCAGAGTATCGGTAATAGTAACAGACATTCGAAGAAACACATACTCGTATCATCACACTTTAGAGAGGCGGCAGACAAGGCACCGCCCGATATATTAATTTCAAACGATTGTATTCCTTTCATATTTTGTCGCTGCCATTTACAATGACAGTCAGAATTCGTCATGTCATTCAACATTGAATTATAACTGAACCCTCACGATATACTCGCCAAAATGTATATGAGCACACTTGTGTATATATTGCAGTTATTTATGGAATATTAAGTAATTTGCTAGTTCAAATTTTAAATAAATTTGCAAAAAGAAAGGTCAACAGAGTGGCTTTAGAAAGTATGCTGCTGCTGCTGCTGCTGATCATCATCATCTGCATAATGAAATAATATAAGCAAATGCTTTTAATATATTTTATTTAATTTTGATTTTTTTATTTTTTTTTTTTATATGAATTTACAAACATAAATTATATTCAAAGAAGAACATAACACAGTTGGGAAAAAAAAACGAGAAAATAAAAATCTGTCTCTTACAGAGTGAACAAAAAAAAAAAAAAAATGGTTAATTTAGCATGAAAAAATATTGCTCCGGTGACCCATAAAGCATAATGTTGAAAAGAACAAAATGGGAGAAAAAAAAAATGAAATACAATATAATTCACCAGCATAATACAGTTACTAAATGTCAGAGAGTTATACTAAAAAGTAGAAACCGTTGACAGATACTGTATATGTAAATGTAAGTGTTGAAATTTTTTAAGTGCAGAACTAATTTTCTGTATGCACATGTGTATGAGAACACTCCTTCATTTCAACGCCCATTTCGTATGTGTAATTTACATTAAATATAGCCGCAAACAAAAAAGATTTGACTGAATAAACAATATCAATATTAATAAATTAAATTGTTTATTTCATCTTTTAACGCATAAATTGTTTACACATGCCAGAACTATGATTTTTATAGAGCATGAATAGTGAAGGTTTTAATTTCTAGGAGTCAAAATAACATTCGCATAACATCGTTAAGCGTTTTCTTTTCTTTATAAAATGTTATAATTTTATTACTCTTTGCGAAAGCAAGAAAAATGTTTTCCTAAAGAAAATGTAAAAATTTAGAACAAATCGGAAAAGTCGAATTTCGTTCACACTCTATTAAGTAACGGAGTGAAAGTGTTGTTATGCAAATCAGCTGATTTGTGACAGGGTGTAACACTTTTTTGTTCTTGGTAGAGAAATGTTGCTAGTTAAAAGAAAAAATGATTTTTTTCTTGGAAAAGAATATGCTCTTAGACATATTCCATTTTTGTGAAGAGAGGATGTTTGGGAGTTTTCGAGGAAGTTTGGAATTATTTGCAGTTGGCAACACTAAGGCGGAAATCCATAACATGCCCTTGTATCCGAATGTGGTTGAATGCAATTGATAGACAAGCTCTACAATAAACTTTTATTTGCAGTTTTATACGAACAGCTGACATTTGACGGCAAATTGCTTAGATTTTATTCCGAAATTTAGCTAAAAGATATGGTGTGCCGTAGCTCAGTGGTTAGTGTATTGGCCTTCTGATCTGGTTCAATCCCCGGCAGAAGCATAACAAATCGAAAATATTTTTCTTTCGATCGGTACCCACCTGTCGGCAAGCAATTGGCAATTCTTCCGGCAGTAACAATTTGCCATGGAAAAGCTTCTGAAATAACTCTGTGACAAAGCTCAGACAAAGTGATGTCGCAAGAGTTCTGCCATTCGGAACCGGTCAAAATAAGTAGGTCCCTCTAATACTGTCCAAAATTTAGCACGCACACCAGTAATGGAATAGAAGCTCGACCAACGAGCCCTTCGGTGCTTTAGGTGCTCCATATTTATTTATTTATTTTTAACTAACAAAAAAAAAAAAGACAAAGAATGAAATTGCAAATGTTCTGATTGAGATTTGTGTCTCATTCCAAATTTAAAAAAATTGATTTTCGATCGAAATTTTTTTTTAGTCGATTTAAACAAAACAAATATACTTACTTACTTACTTACTTATGTGGCCATAACAATCGAATATCGATTTAGGCCGAAAATAACATGCTTCGCCAGCCATCTCTGTTCTTCGCTAGCTGGCGCCAGTTAGAAATTCCAAGCGCCGTCAGGTTCTCCAGTACTTGGTCTTTCCACCGGAGGTTAGGTCTTCCTCTTCTGAGTCGTCCTCCAGCGGATTCCGAGTATAACACCTTCTTAGCTGGCGCAGCCGCTTGATTTTGATGCGCTTTACTATGTCAATATCGGCATACAGCTCGTACAGCTCATGGTTGTACCTTATTCGGTACTCGCCACCAACGCAAATAGATCCAAAGATCGAAAACCCCAAGCATTCGCTCATCCGAGGTGGAAATTGTCCAGGCTTCAGCGCCATATGTTAGGACAGGCATGATGAGAGACTTGTAGAGTGTAGTTTTCGTTCTTCGAGTGAGGACTCTACTTCTCAATTGCTTACCCAGCCCAAAGTAACACCTGTTAGCAAGAGTTATCCTACGCATGATCTCCAAGCTGACGTCATTACTGCTGTTAATGTTGGTTCCAAGATAGACAAAGTCCCTTACTACTTCAAAAGCGTAGTTGTCAACAGTCAACAGTGAAAACAAATATACTTCTATTAAATGGGAAATGTTACGTAGATTAACTCCATTATAAAGTCTAAATATTCTGCCATATCTACATGATCAAATCGCTTGATCGCAATTCAAGGAAGTAAAATGAAGTGGCAGTGGCAATGTGACACAGCAGGCCCTACGTTGGGATCCTTTTCAGCAAACTGACCGTGCAGTTGACAGGAGTCAACTGAAGTTGAAGTGACATCGATTGGTTTATCGTGGAATGGTCTGAAGACGCTTGTACAAAACCGTGTTCGTTGATGAAGATGAAAGAAAAATGATTTCAATAGTAAAATGAGATAAATCAGCTAATTGAATATTCATTGTAATTCAGGTCGCATAGCTCACAAACAAAAATAAATGTGCAAGGTTAACGTTTGAATTTGAATTTTCCCACGAAATTCTGTTGTTACTTGGCGAACGAAAATACAACCATGTGTTCTGCGAAAAAATGTTTTTTTTTTCGAAAATATGGCAGTAAAACACAAAACCGTTTAACGAATCTATTAAGTTTGACATTACTTCATTCGACATTTATGTAATACATCAGTCTAACAACACAGACTAAAGTCGTAAATAGAAAATGTGACATAATTAACATAAGGCCGTTATAGCGAAATGTGAGATATGGATGTATTTACAGTAATATTGTTTAGTTTAATTAGCTAATTGAACTTCATCAGCTGGGTGACGTCATTAACTAGAAATTGACATCTCAAGCAATTTCCATTAAATTTGTTAACTAATGATTATTTGTTTCTCCATCTCTTCTTTACGATTTGTTGAAATTGATGAGTTCAATGTATTATTGGCGAATTTCTGATGATGGATTGATAATGGAAGTATGTATGTGAATATATTTCACATTTATTTGGTTGGTTTACTTAGATAACGGTACTCTGTATACATATTATAAATAAATGCCAATCAAATTGAGATCTTTAAATAGACAAGTAGATTTTTCATTGAAGATTTGCTCCTCGGATATGTCAAAATACGAAGCAAACATATGTATGTATATCACATGATTATTGAGAGCATCGAACAAATAATTCTATTCAATCTGATGCGATTTCATCAGATGCATAATTTAATGTTGTAGATAATTTGTATAATTATTGAATATTTTTCTTTCCTTTTTATACCCTGCATAATGCAATATGCATGGTATATTCATTTCGGTCAGATGTTTGTGTCCACTTGAAGGAATCTCCGGAGATATAGACATGGATATATATTCGTGATCAGCGTCGATTAAATTTTCGATTTAACGATGTCCGTCCGTCCGTCCGTCCGTCCGTCCGTCCGTCCGTCCGTCCGTCTGTCTGTCACCTGGCTGGTTCGCACGATAACTTGAGTAAATATTGAGCTATTTCGATGAAATTTGGCATAAGTAATCTATGATCCAAGGGTACGGAGGGGATTGATATTGGGCATGATCGGTCAATAACCACGCCCACACCAAGCATTCAAAGCGACTAACCTCGAAATTTTCAAAATCTTTAACTTGCTATAACTCACATAATATACCACTTCGGACAACAATATTTTGCACAGAGAGTTATATTATACTACTATATAACCTCGCCAAAAGTGGGTGAGCCACGCTTACTTTCTAGCGTAGCTCCCATACAAAGTGTCTGTACTTCTTTTAAATTGAAACTGCTGTAACTTCTACAATCTTCTGTCCAGAATAACCATAATTGGCACTTAGATTAACACGACAGTCAGAAATAATATGGCAGAAAATCAATGTGCCACGCCCACTCATTTTTGGGTCTCCCATACAAAGTTGCGGAAATTAAAAAAAATGTTACCGGTTATAACTTGCAAACTATTCAGCGTAGAATAACGAGATTTAAGGTGTGGATTAGTATTGTACGAGCAACTAGGCTCACAGAAAATGGGCGCACCACGCCCAGTGTTTATCGTAGCTCCCATACAAATTTTAAATTGAAACAGCTGTAACTTCGGCAATCTTCTGTCTAGAATAACCATAATTGACACTTAAATTAATATCGTAGTCGGCAAAAATCTGGCAGAAAATCAGTGTGCCACGCCCACTCATTCATGGGTCTCCCATACAAAGTCGAGTGAATTAAACTAAAATTTTAAGCTCCATAGCTTACAAACCATTTAGCCTAGGACAACGAGACTTAGGGTATGGATTAGTATTATACGAGCAACTAGGCTCACATAAAATGGGCGCACCACGCCCAGTGTTTATCGTAGCCCCCATACAAATTTTAAATTGAAACAGCTGTAACTTAGGCAATCTTCTGTCTAGAATAACCATAATTGACACTTAAATTAATATCGTAGTCGGCAAAAATCTGGCAGAAAATCAGTGTGCCACGCCCACTCCTTCATGGGTCTCCCATACAAAGTCGAGTGAATTAAACTAAAATTTTAAGCTCCATAGCTTACAAACCATTTAGCCTAGGACAACGAGACTTAGGGTATGGATTAGTATTATACGAGCAACTAGGCTCACATAAAATGGGCGCACCACGCCCAGTGTTTATCGTAGCCCCCATACAAATTTTAAATTGAAACAGCTGTAACTTAGGCAATCTTATGTCTACAATAACCATATTTGACACTTAAATTAATATCGTAGTCGGAAATAATCTGGCGAAAAATCTGCGTACCACGCCCACTTCTTATTGGGGCTCCCATACAAAGTTGAGGAAATTAAACAAAAATGTTAACCACCATAACTTAGAAACTATTCAACGTAGGACACCAAATTTAAGGTGTGGATTAACATTGAAAAATTAATTGGATTTACTAGAAAGTGGTAAGCCACGCCCACTTTTTATATAGCTCCCATACTAAGCCTCGGAATTATCTTAAAATCCTTTTACTTCGTCAAAGTCAACCATATTTCGGGTGTAAATTAGTAGTATATGCAAAAATTGTTTCTCGAAAAGTGGAAATAAAAGAAAAGTTGGATATTCGAGTAAACTTTTTATATACAAATCTATATATGCAGGGTATAGTTTGGTCGGCCCCAGCCGACTGTAAGGAGATTTTTTTTTTATTCTTATGGTACACCTATTATATTAATGTTACACACACATACAACGACAGTAGCATTAAAATGTCAAATGAATCATATGCAGTGAATGAGCATGGAACGAATTTAATGTATGTATATTATCTTTGAATATGTTACTAATTCGCCAAAATATTTCTTAATTAATTTCTATATTAATGGCATGAATTTATATATAAATGAAATAAATTAATTTTACATTTTTATTTTAATTTTGTTGTATTTTTTTGGTTACCTTATAATACAATGACGCTGTAAGGTGTGTAGAATATAATTTAATCTTAATTACAAATCACACTATTTCTTTAGTTGTTCACATTAGTAAGTTTTTTGTTTGTTTCATTTCTTCTTTCTATTTCAACAAGAAATATCATAAAATAAATATTTGCAAAAAAACAAAAAAACAAACGTAGGTGCCTAATAAAGAAATTCCCATGTTTTAGCAAAAGCTTAACGATAGTCTGTGCGATTGTTTGAAAAACAACCGTAAACAGTTAAAACAAAGTCAAACACACATTATATGCTATACAGAGTGTGATTGAGAGCGAGAGAGCGCGCGAGTCTGCGAATCATATACCGCAACGAAATACCCCAATTTACGCCATCGCCACTTTGTGGTGACGATCTGAGTTAGTTTTAATGGTCTGTTTACATATTTATTGACCGAAAATAATATACATACATACATATGTTATGTACATACATATATACGTGTATGAGTATGACATACAATGAATGACCAATATTATCAGGTCATGAAGCGGCCAGTGATGGTGAAATATTAATGACAACGATGATGAACAACATTGGTAACAATGCTTTTTGTGGACATACATACATATGTATGTGAAGAGTATTCTTTAAAGTGTAGAATTTTTCAATAATGACAAGGTCCCTTAAATTTGACAAATTCAAGTGTTGTTTATACTCTGCAAGATGTGCTATTCCATCATAAAAAGCTTGATATTGCGAAATTAAAAAAAAAAAATCGTTTTTTCTAGAGGTTCTGATGAACTTTGGCCGAGGTTCCCATTGTAATATTGTTTTGAATACAAATTTTGCCGAATATTAAAAGGAATCTGGAACATATCAGGTGTAGTAAAAAGAAATCCATTTTTCCAATAGTTGGCTTTAGTAATCTGTATCTCGCGTTGTATAAGGCTGCGATCGGGCTGCGCTAGATGGCGCAAAAGAAGATAAGATTTCATACTAAATAAACTTTTCAGGCAGTTTTGTGATTGCTTGACTCAGTATTGTTTAAGCACGCGTCAAAAATGGACACCAGTAAAGAGAAAATATGCCACATTTTATAGTTTTTCTTCTATAAAGGTAAAAACGCAAGCCAGACGGCTGAAAATGTGAATAGTATTTATGGTCCTGATACTGTAACACCGTGCATCACGTGCAATTTTGGTTTTGTTGATTCCGTTCCGGTAATTTTGATGTCAAAGATGCATTACGCTCTGGAAGGCCAATTGTCGAAAATGTCGATAAAAAATGTAAGCACTATTTCTATTGCCCAGGAGCTAAACAGTCCACAACAAACCGTTTGGAACCATTTAAATAAGACTGGATACAAAAAGAAGCTCGATGTATGGGTGCCATAAGAGTTAACACAAAAAAACCTCATGGACCGAATTTCCATCTGCGAATCGCTGCTGAATCGCAACAAAATCGATCCATTTCTGAAGCGGATGGTTACTGGTGATGAAAAGTGGGTTACTTACGACAACGTCAAGCGAAAACGGTCGCGGTCGAATCACAGTGAGCCAGCGCAAACGGTGACCAAGCCAGGATTGACGGTCAGGAAGGTTTTGCTGTGTATTTGGTGGGATTGGCAGGGAATCATCTACTATGAGTTGCTCCCTTCGGCCAAACTCTTAATTTGGACCTGTACTGTCAACAATTGTACGTCAAGAGAAGCTTGTGAAAATCGACTGTCCCAGTTTTTTTCCCAATAGGGCCGAGGGTTTCTATGAGAGTGGCATTATGAAATTACCTTTAAAATGGCAACAAGTTATCGAACAAAACGGTGCATATTTGACCTAAATCGGATCATTCTAACTAAACTAAATAAAATCTTCAATTTAATGCAAAAATAATGGATTTCTTTTTACTATACCTTATATATTAACCGTTGAAATATGTACTAAATGTTTTGGGAAGTAAAGGTCGAGCAACATTATTGTGCATACTAAATTTGGGAAGTATTGCAAGTGATAATTGGCTGTTTTTCTAATCGCATCTTGCTTTGCAATGTAGTATATTTCGAAATGTAAATGTGGAAACTTTTGACGAAGGACAATGTTCCTAAATGTAAATGTACTATTAGGGATGAGAAGAGCAAACCAATAAGTGCATCGCTAACTAATTTTGATGCAAAACTTTAGCAATATATTCGAGTATTACAGTATTACAAAGTATCAATACCGTATTAAAGGTGTAATAATGCTTTGCATATAGATGTTTAGAAAGTCAGCCATACTTACCATATATTAGTCGCTTTCGTAAGCTAAAACCCATTCATTTTCTAAGCTTTCTCAAAGCGCTCTTTCCGAAGCTTGTCGAAAACAAAATTTTACTGCCGGATGAATTGGCAAAATAATAAATGATTTTCAACCTACCGAGGGTAGGCACATACTTTTGGGTAGCGGAACCTGTTGTCGTAATGTTGCTATTACTCTCAGGATTCTTTGCATCCCAAAAAAAAAGAAAATTTGCCAAAATAACCGAAAAACGATAACGTAGAGCAGTGACTGCCCAGAAAGAAATGTAGAATTTTCCAACGCTTAGAGTTATAGCCTAGACAGACGGCAGCCTAATTCCGGATTATCGAGTTAATTCGAATTAACTCGGGCATTAACTGCAGCTAATCCGCATTAACTTTGAGTTAATTCTCAAAATAAAAAAAGGTTTAGGGCAATTTGCGATGGCAACACTGCTGAAAATTTTCTATTGTGAATTTTTCTCGATCCATTTTACAAAATATTAGGTGTGTTCGCTAACAAAAAACTTTCAACAATTGTTAACAGTTTTCAACATGAAAAGCGTTGACGAACAAATAAATTCAGCTGGTAATTACGAACTGTGAATGTCAATTTACAAGTTTCTGATAGTTTTCAGTTCACGTACTTCTTGTAGATTTTCTCATATCGATAATGACAGATGACATAAATTGATAGTGATAGTAATGAAAGTGAGCAGACCTAATAAAACAGCAAACAGCCGTTTAGTTAATCCGGTTAATATTTTTTTCGGATTAAGTGCGCCGGTAACCCGGATTAACGCTGCCTTCTGTCTAAGCTATTAATATACGTTATGTTATGTTATTGTGGCTGCCTTCTCTCTGAGAGCAAACACTTAGGGCAGAAAGGCCCATTATGATACCACTGAGATTCTCTTCCAATACTGTTGTGCGCGTTCAATTTGGATGGCATCACTTAAATTTAGTTTTGTCACAGAGCTCTTTTAAGAAGGATTTTTGGCAAATTGTTACTGCCGGAAAAATTGCCAATTCTTGCCGACAGTTCTTGAGGTATGGCACCCACCGCCTAGAGTAGTCACATGATATGGATTTTTGGCTAGCTGAATTCGTATGCGTGGTCAGATTTCCGGTATCACCCTCAGGTTTCTTTTCAAATTGCCGAAAAACAATGTTTTATGTGAATCTGATCACGGATTCGGATTTAGCGACCTACAGTCCATGGAATGTCACTACTCTGGCGTCCGTAGAAAATCCTCCTTTTTTTTTTGTTGTGCTCTTTAATTAAAATTGCTACATTTCGAGTAAAGCTAATCTGCAAGGACCCATTAAAACCAGACAACAAAGTTATTATGTCGTCAGAGATGATGGCGAAATACGATTTGGAGATAAAATTTTGTCGTATTACTGCGGAAAAATCGCCTCAGATGCTTGTTGATCTATTTGTTCTAAATAAAATTTTATTAGCGAAAAAAAAAAATAGTTTTGCAACACAAAATTTTTTAAAAACCGATTCTTCAGATTTGACGATACTATGGTTTCCAATAAAAGCCAGGAATATTGTACTGCAATGTTTTCTTCATACATTTTGCTTGATCTAGATGCCTGAAAGCCGAAGTACGTTCGAAACAGCGTACAATTATATATTGAATAAAGTCATTTGGAGAGTTTTTTTTTGTATTTTCAAATCAAATCCATGCTACAGACTATAAAAAAATACCCTTTATATGGTGATGGTTGTAATTAATGCCTATTAAAAACATTAATATACATATGAATGGTACTTAGAAATGTTTAAGAAATAATAGAGAAGAAATACAAATTGATGACTAACGAAACTATCAAAAAGATAGACGGAAGTAGAGAAATGTTTTTTTTTTTTTTTTTTTGGTCTGCAATACTTTCAAACACTATTGTATGAGTAATACATTACAATATGTTGACCAAAAATTTGTATTATGTGTTTATGTTACAATTGAGCATCAATAGAAAAATATAAAGCAGAAAAAAAAAGTAATTACAAATAATAGAAATCTATATCAATAGCAGTGATTTTTATAGTTAATTTTGATGAAATTCAAAACACTTTCGGATTTGGAAGAAATAATTTGTGCAAAGTTTTATGTTCGCCAATATTTAGACGTACCCTTAAAAGGTATTTGCGACATAGACGAATCACGCTAAGGAAGTTGGGGAAGCGAAAAAGTAGCAGCAAAAGATGAATATTTTTACTCCTTGTTATATGATATTTTTATATGATAGGAAACAGCTGGGAGATTTCATCATACTCGAGGACGAACTTAGACTCTGTGAAGTAGGACCAATACAACAATTCATCGAGGTAATTGGACTAAGAGACATGCTCTAGGTCCA
This sequence comes from Megamerina dolium, assembly GCA_963854835.1. Lineage (NCBI taxonomy): Eukaryota > Metazoa > Arthropoda > Insecta > Diptera > Megamerinidae > Megamerina > Megamerina dolium. The sequence goes on along the minus strand of OY978528.1, from coordinate 22,974,204 downwards.
TGAAGGGGCACAATAGTGCATCTTATAGGTCGCAGTGCAACATTCCCCAACGATAATAATATATGATATTTATAAGTTTTATTATTTATAATGAAAATATGAAATTGCACAACATTTTATGGAACATTAAGACGGATTAAATTTTATGGATCCAAATAGATCAGGGAAAATATATAATTTGAATAATTTTAAACATTTCTTCTCAAGGAAGCATGAAGAAATTTTCTGATTTAAACCCGTCTACTTTTACAATTTTTTACAAATCATCAATTTTGTATGAAAGTTCCCTCCAGGGTTTGAGATAGGCGATATGTATGTTTAGCAGAAATGATGAGATGGAAATATGTATTAATGAGGTTCAATCATATATTCCGTCATAAATTCCGTTCTAGATTTGATTTCTTGGGAGCTATTGACAATTTTCAGGTATTTTTATATTCATTTCATATTGGAGTCACCTTAAAGGATAGAGATATGAGGTATTTAAGTAAGTTCAGAAGAAATGTTGAGCAGAAAAAAATAAAGGGGGTCAGTCTTACATTCCATTACTCTTGAGGCGATTTCTGGGCGGCTTTCTTTCTTGATTTTCAGGTATTATGTTCATTTTATATGAAAGTCCCCTTAAGAATTCGCATGTCCTAAAGGTAAGGTAATTATGAAATCAAATAACTGTAGGAGTCATTCGAAGAAAATAATAGAAATCGCTTTAATTAGTCCAGTCAGCTGGTTTAGGACGATTACCTGTAGGCGTCATTCAAAGGAAATGAAAGAAACCGCTTTATTAAGTCTAGTCAATTGGTTTAGGAAGATTAAGCTGTAGGAGTCATTCAAATCAAATAAAAGAACCCGCTTTAGTTAGACTAGTCAACCGGTTTAGAAGGATTAGGTTTAGTTTAGGGTTATTGTAGTTACCACTTCCTGAGAGGACACACTTAGGCCAGAAAGACCCATTGTGATACCACCGAGCTTCTATTCTAATACTGGAGTGCTTGTTAAATTTGGACAGCATTAGAAGGGGACTACTTATATTAGCCGGTTCCGTTCGTTTGAAAGAAAAATCTTTTCAATATTAAATTTTGTTATGCTTCAGCCGTGGATTGAACCCACGACCTACAGAGCTACCACTGAGCAACGGCACTCACTTTCAGAAGAATTAGCAGCGCAAAAAAAAAAATCAAACTTCTCATCAAAAATATTTCCATACTTTGAAAATTCCTGGTTGAAGTATGAAATATTAAAGAAATTATTAGTACTTGGGATTTTTTAAAATAGAAAGGATCTGTGAAATGGCTACAGAAAAATTTAATTTAGAATTTCGATAAATTTGTCAGTGGAAAGGTCTGAATTTGTACTTTAAATTGGAGTAAGCAAGCAAAAATGACTACAGAAAATCTTTACCTTTCAATCTTTTCAAATATTGATTAATTGAATGATTATTGAACATAGAAGCGACAGCGGAAAATCTTTGCACTTTCCACTTTCGTTTAGATTGTTCGCCACCAAGCAGCGTTTCGAATCGTCTCTGATGATTTACATAGGGGGAAGCCTAGAAGCATATTTGATTATTTGTTCAACCTTTGGCTTGACACTTTCATGTCAGCCGAAGATGATGATTTGATATTTTTCAAATGCCTATAGCAAATATTATGTATTGCGCATACGTGTATGTATAGGTATAGTATAGTTGTGGTCAAAACGAATACGATTTGAGCAGTATTTTCCCTTTTACTTACAAAATATTGAGACAAAAAAAAAAAACACACACACAATAATAACAATAGCGTTGAAACACATCATCAACAACAACAACAACGAATTAAGTTATACGATTTGCATATCAAATTGTCTAAACAAACTTTTCTATACGGTTGTGATGTGTGATTGTTGTTGTTGTTGTTGGTGGTGTTGCTATTTATTTCATTCTAATTTGTTTTTGTTTTTTGTTTTTTTTTTTTTCGGTAAACTTTCTTGTTGGTTGTTGCAAATTCTCTACACGAATCATAGTAGATACATGCCATCATAGTGAGCTTATGAGTATATGTAAATATGTATGTATGTAGATATGCGCATCAACATAGTATGAGTTGGACTAGTATGAATATGACCAAATTATGTGTTTGTTATATGGAGACAACAAGAATGTCTAAATCGATAAGAGTGAAATTTTCTCAGTGGCAAAACTTTTTCTTATTGTTTTTTGCTTTTTTTTTCTATTTGTGTTTGCTTTTTTTTTCGCCATTATTAATACCTTTCGTCGCATTGGACCTATGTATAATCGTTTTCTTTTTAAATGTACAGGGGTCAGTCTTGTTGAAGATTCGTAACTGTGCAGTGCAATTTGGCATCAGATACGGCATCCGAATGTTCGGTATATGTGTGTGATTGAATTTGAATGCAAACAAAAAAAAAAACAACAACAACAACAACAAATATCTGCAATAATTACAAACGCGAAATTATCAAGAGAAAGATCTAAGAAATAAAAAAAAAAGGTCCTCCACTTTTTTTTTCCATCAACGACATAAAATGATGCTCATAAAATCCTTTAAATCACAACAACAACAACAACAACAACAACATCAACAGTATTTATTATTTCATATTATTGTAGTAGTATTATTAGTGTGTGGTAATTTGGTGCAAGCATTCGATGAGGAAAAGGATACTTTAGTGCATTTACCCAAATTGGGTTCGATACAGGGTAAAATATTAGAGACCGCTTGGACGAAACGTGAAGTTCTACAATTTGTTGATGTCAAATATGCCGAACCGCCAACCGGCAAATATCGTTTTAAGGTGTGTATCGAATATAGAATATAAATAGGTACAATGTGTACCTATGGCTTATGGCTTATATGTAGGTGTGAAAATATGCCATTTGCATATGTTTGTAGCATTTATTAAACATTTAATCAAATCAAGTGAATGAGTGATTTTAATAGAGCTTGACCCACAAAAAAAAAAAAAAATAAATAAATATAAAAATACCAACATGATCAGAATATATTATTGATGGTTTTGGGTGGAGTATTAAGAAATATCTTTTTATAATCGTTTAATAAATATTAAAAACAAACACAAAAAAAAAAAACATTAAGACACAAATCATCCCATACATTTTTAATCGACTACAAAGCAAAATAATTTCTGGTGTTATAAATATTTGCAATAATATATACCAATATAAGTCAGTGGGTAAACAGTATTAAAGTCGGACAGTAGGCATTTTTTTTTCCAAGTACTAAAATTTGTACTAAAATTTGTACTAAAAGTTGTACTAAAATGCGTACTAAAATGCGTACTAATTTTCCCATATATGACCGTGCCGCATTGACTTTTAAGCGATATAAAGCGAGATCATTACGAGGATCATAGCAGTGACTTTGTATGGGAGCTATTTTAAATAGTGGGGTAATAGCTCACCTATTTTTTGAGAAATTATTTCTCTATATATTGCTAATTTATGTCTGTAATATGATTGACTTAGGCATAAGACTACGTTAGTTATAATGATTTAAAATTTGTTAATATTCTACAGCTTTGTATGGGAACTACATTAAATAGTGGGGTTGGGTCATTAAATTTTGGAGAAAATATTTCCATTTGTTATATTGTTCTATGTGCTAAATATGGTTGTTCTAGCTGAAGAACTATGTAAGTTAGAGTAGTTTATAATTGAAAAAAAATGTAGGTGGCTTTGTGTGGGCGCTACATTAAAGAGGTAGTGTGATTTTCAAAAAATATTTATTCCTATCGCTGTCCTAAGCGGATGACTACATAAGTTATGGCAGTTTAACATTTACAGTTTCCGCAGCAATTTCCGATCGGGGTAAAACGGTATAACAGTTATTAAATTTGTATCCAGTAAGGTTTGCAATTTCATAAGGGAAATATTGACACCACAACAACAACAACACTTTCAAATATTTACATTTTACTACAAAAATCGTAGTTCTGTCATCCAAACTCAAAAATCGCTACAGATCGCTAATTTCATTCAATGATGAGGCTCATTCTTGACTCAATAGGTATGGGAACAAGAAAAATTGTTGAACAATTCATTGTTGAAAATTCATTGTTGAAGAGCGAACTAAAGCCGAGGTTAGGCCTCAATTGCTTGAAAAAGTAACCGCAAATTGTATTTCCAGATTACGCCACATTCGAGCCAGCCGCGGCTGCTATATGCACTAAATCATATTCAAACACTAATTGTACTAAAGCCAATTTGTAGTTCTGAATATTAAATTTTTTTATTTTTTCCCAAATTTGAAAGTGCTTCACTCCAAAAAAAAAAAAAAAAAAAAACACCATGTATAAAAGATACAATAAGTATTGATCATGACTCGCCAATTTCTTGTAAAATTACTTCCGTCTACAATATTATTCTAAATACGAAATATTGTTTAGTAGAACAAATATTAAGTAAGTTATAATTCCTAAATTAATCTCTTTTATTGCTCTTTACGGTCGTAATAGTTGAACGACCAAGCCCATATTCCATATAGTCCATGGCATCCAAATTTTTGTATCACGAATAACTTTAGCCAATTTGTTCAAATTATCGTGCAAAATAGTCAAAGAACACATAAACGGACAGACATACTTAAATCTATTATTTATTTTACCAAGAATGAACTTAACAATTTTACTATTAATTTGCCAGTTGTATCGTTTTTCAAAAAATTTCAATATGCTACTTTTTTTCGGTGATGATTTTTGTTAAGGTTAGGTTAGGTTATGTGACTGCCCTCTGAGAGGACATACTTAGGCCAGAAAGGCCCATTGTGATACCACCAAGCTTCTCTTCCAATACTATTGTGCGTGTTAAATTTGGACAGCATTAGAAGGGACCTACTTATATTAACCGGTTCCGAACGGCAGAATCCTTGTGACATCACTTCAACTTAATTTTGTCACAGAGCTCTTTTAAGTAGCATTTTTGGCAAATTGTTACTGCCGGAAAAAATGCCAATTCTTGCCGTCAGGTGGGTACCGTACGAAAGAAAAATCTTTTCGATATTAAATTTTGTTATGCTTCAGCCGTGGATTGATCCCACGACCTACAGATCAGAAGGCCAACGCACTAACCACTGAGATACGGCACCCACGTTTTTTGTTAAAGTTCTATTTAAAATTTCCATAATTTGGTAAGTTTTTGCATCTTCGCCGATTTCAGGCATTTTTGGAAAATTTCCAATTTCCGATTTTTATTTCAATCATATTTCGAGTGAAAATTCTGCAATTTTCTGCACCAATCCCTCTAATTGAAAACGCATAGGAGTGCGTAAGAAACTGCACAGTCTTGATTTATATTATTGAGTATTTCGAATGACAGGAATTTTCCTTTAGAAAATGCAAATGTACAATAGAAAGCATTCCTTTTCGGCAGACTCATTCATACGTAAATTTTACATAACGTGAAATGGAAACAACGCCAAATAAAAATGTTCCTGATTTTTCAGAGAAAGCCTAAATTGATATTTCTATATCACTTGCAAATGAATGAATCTTTTTCATACGGCACAAGCACTTTTTGTAGTTTTGTCGAAACGGTCTTAAAAGAATTCCTTTGGTTCAACTTTTTTACTTAGGTCGGACTGGGCATGTCGGCTTAACCGGATAATGTTTTGCCAAATGCGGCTCATTTATTATATCTAGGGTTACCGATTGATCGAACAAAATTATTTCGTTCAGCTTAAAACTTTTTTTTTTTTTTAACTTACAAATATACAACGTGATATCACAAGAGTTCTGGCATTCGGTATCGGTTAGATTCCTTTTAGCACATATCTCATTTGAATACGGGCGGATTTGCTTGGAGAGATACTCGATTCTTTTTGCAATAGAATCGTTAGAAACGCTGAAAGCAGAGAGCAGAGATAGGGAGAACAAAACTTGCTGAAATTTTACCGTTTATTTTGAATCAGCTTCGATAATTGGGGCACCATTTGCAGACGTCAAGGTCGCTATGAACACGAATCAATGGTCGCGATGGGCTGCTAATGAACTAAATATATCCAAATTATCGAAACGCGCTTTTGATGTCCTTTATTATTTGGAAGAAATTAGTGAAATGACTTGTGTGTCTGCTCTGCGTTCTCACGAATCAGGTTTTCGAACAGTTGAGCTCAACTCAGTTCATTCGTAAAACTGATAGATTGACAGATTAAATTGAATCAGTACAGTGGTCTGTTTCTTTTTGTGAGTACTACTTTCGGACACAAAGGGGAATCGTGATTCCACTGTGACTGTTGAAAGAGCTCTCTTAATTATTCTAAATACAATTATGATATTAAAAAATGGATGTACATTTCAATTGAATTTTATACTCTTAATTTAAAAAAAAAAAAAAAAAAATAGGCTCCACGTCCGATCGAACCATGGGATGATATTATGGATGCGACAGCAGAGAAAATCGGTTGTCCATCGGTTGTTTCAATGGAAGCATTGAAAAAACTCGATGATGTAATGGATGTTGAGGATTGTCTATCGATGACGATAACAACACCGAATGTAAATGGCAGCTATCCGGTGCTGGTCTATATTCATGGTGAATATCTATATGAGGGTAGTAACTCGGAGGCACCTGCTGATTATTTGTTGGAGAAAGATATCGTACTGGTGACACCACAATATCGTTTGGGTCCATTTGGTTTTCTATCGACAAAAACCACTGAAATACCTGGCAATGCTGGTGTAATGGATATATTTCTAGCATTACAATTTATAAAATTTTTCATCAAATATTTTGGTGGGGATGAAAATCGTGTTACACTCTCCGGACAGGTGGGCGGTGCAGCTATTGCACATTTACTCACCATATCACCAATGGTATGCCATTCACAATGGATTTTTGTAAAAAATTTGAAGTAACATTTTTTGTGATCTTTATATAACGATCAGGTTCAAAAGGGTCTCTTCCATCAAGTTATCTATCATTCCGGTTCAGCATTGATGCCCATTTTCTTGGAGGAAAATCCACGTAAACATGCTCAAGAGATTGCTGAGAAGGGCAATTGTAATATGACAACAGTACGTCATCTGAATGAATGTCTAATGGATATGACACCATTGGCATTGTTGACAGCATTTATGACACATGCGGTAAGTTGCGATCGTTGTGTTGCCATACTCTGTAATACATAAGATTTGTGTTTTTTTTTGCATTAGCTTGAAAAATCCGAATTGGGTATTGGTCATACGGGCGGTGTTCAATTTACAATCGGTGGGCCGAGTGAAGTGTTACCAAAACATCCGTATGATCTGATGTTGGAAGCAAATTATTCATATCCGGCAATGGGTGGTTGTCCCAAAAATGCCGGTACACGTGTTCTCAATGGTAGGTTATCTTTCGAACGATCAGAGAAATGAAAAATAATAATAATTATCATATTGTAGTTGAAAAGCATGAATGAAAGAAACAAATAAATTATTTTGCATAAATTTCTTTGCAGAAATTGTTGAAAACGATTTTGAGGGCAAAATACCGGATGATGAATATAAAGCATACGATTATATAGATCATGTCATCCGTCAAGTTGTTGGCACCGATAAAACAATGTTGCTAACTAGTTTCATTACGCATGACTTTTTCAATCGCAAACTAATGGAGAATGGAACTTTCGGCACGCTGATACCACGTCTAGTTGATGTATGTGCGCAGCTGTTTTGTTTTGTTTCGTTTTTTTTTTTTTTTTGGTACATTTTACTATTCATTTGTCTTCTTCTTAGGTTGCCAGCACCTTGATGCATAAATTACCTGTGCTGCTGGCACTGAATATGAATAACAAACATGTGCCGGAAAATACATTTCTCTACTCCTTCGATTATCCGGGTGAATTTAATCGTTATCGCGACATGGATGAGGAAACCAATATGCAGAGTCCTTTCCGGGCTGGTGTATCGTTGACCGATGAGGCCCTCTATTTGTTTCCCTATCCACAGCATGTGACCAAATTGAGTCCACCCGATCAGGCAATGGCTCGTCGCATGGTCGATTTATGGTCATCCTTTGTAACGGATGGCAATCCATTGGGTTCACATCGTAGCGGTTATTGGCCACCAATGACCACACTTTATGGACCGTATATGAAACTTGATGAGACGCTGACAATATCAGGAAATTATTTTAAAGAACTCTCAGCGACAGTAATTGACGATGAGAATGGCATTAGTCTAGTACGCGAGGTATATTATTTGCGAAATCGTTATCTAGCGAATAGACGAAAGGCCACTACGACCACCACCACTAGAACTACACGCCGAAAGAGACCACTTGGTCGAAAAAATATGACAGTAAGACGTCCAAATCGCAATAAAATACGTTTTTAGATTAAGAAACTTTAACAAAATTATTATGCTTTTTTCATTTTATTATATTCCTCTTTTTTTTTTGGAAATGTGGTGAGTATAATTTTATTATCCTTTATCCTTTATTATCCGTGGTTAAAAATCGAGAATTAAATGCAGTTGAACAAAAAATCATGAAAATGGACTGCTGTCCCGTAATTATCAAAGAAAAATGAAACTATTTTAGTATTTCATAATAATTCTTATACGGTTAATGAAAATTTCTCTATTTAGATGTGGTGGATATTTAAATTTTTCATATGAGAAACGTGAGACTACTTCATACTAAGTTCATAATAATTCTTATACGGTTAATGAAAAAAATATCTACAATTAGATATGAGGAATATTTAAATTTTTCATATGAGAAACATCAAACTACTTCATACTAAGTTCCTAATAATTCTTATACGGTTAATGAAAATATCTATAATTAGATGTGAGGAATATGATAGTGCTCTACTTAATAATAATTCTCATAAGTTCAATAAAATATTGTGATATGTAGAAAAATTTAATATATTACAGGGAACAGCGAAAAGGGTTTGGGTAAGATCAGAGGAAATGTGATAGATTCCTCCTCTTTTTTCTTAGCATAATATTCCCATTTGGTTCAGATCCTCTTTTGATCTTTCATTCCAAAATATAAATTGTAATTTTATTTGCTATTCTTGACCTAGTTCCTACTTTGGACTATGACTGACTCATACTCATATAGAAATAGATTGGCAGTGAAATTTTGATACTACTTTTTTGTTCTTTCTCTCTATTTTTGTGGCTAACAAGGGAAACAAAGACAACAACAAAAAAAATGTTGATTATTTTCTAAAGCGCATTATTGATGCTTTTTAGCCAATTAAGAAATACATTAATATTGGTTAGGTGACGTATTTTCATATGAAAAGAATACAAAATGAGCATATTTTTGCATTTTAATTTCTGCACAAAAAAAGAAACACCAAACACTGGGTCATTAAGTCTGTTTAAAACCCTAAATACTCAATACTTCTATTAATTTAGCAAATCAAATGAATTTTATATAAATATTTCTAATCGACAACTGGTTTTTACTCTTAGATATTCTTGGATATTGTATGGTAGAATCGATTAGAATAACGAAACAGCAACTATAAAAATAACAACAACAACAAAATTCCAATAATTTATTTTATATAGAATATCATTTAATTCAATAACTCGATATAAAAAAATATGCCTTAATAGGTTTATGTTTTCTTTTTTTTCTATTCATTTTTTTTTTTGGGGTCATCTTATTAAGCGCAGCAGTAGCTGGCTGCAAATAAATTGAGTGCTAATGATCATTTTAAACAAACATAATTTGATTCACATTATTAAATAAAAGCATTACTTAGTTACGCTCACTTAGAATTGTAGAATGTAGAAATGGAAAGAATTTCGATTCGAGTGTGTTTCTTTCTTTTTTTTTTTGTTTGTCCGTTTTCGATTGGTGCCCTTTTAAGGGATGAAGATAGGAGCTAATATTGGAGAGAATATTGATGTCGATCACTCAGCCAGGAGCACTTTAGGACCAGTGGGGATCAATTTTATAAAAATTAATGCCACTTTTATAGGGGAATTCCCTTAAGAGGTGTAGATTAGAAAAAATTATTCTTCTTTTTATGTGGCCATATCCGATGTGGCCGATGATCGATTTAGGCCGAACATATAATGTGGCGCGAGTCTTCTCAATTGGTCCTTCCAACGGAGGTTTGGTCTTCCTCTTCTTCTGCGTCCTCCAGCGTATGTCGAATTTAATACCCTCTTTGCTGGAGCGTCTTCTTTCATTCGCTCGACATGACCTAGTCAGCGCAGCCGCTGGATTTTGTTCACCTGACTCAATGTCAATGTCAGCGTACAGCCCATACAGCTCATCGTTGTACCTCATTCGATACTCGCCATCAACGCAAATAGGTCCGAAGATCCTGCGCAGAACTTTTCTCTCGAAAACTCCAAGCATCCTCTCATCCATGGTGGAAGTTGTCCAGGCTTCTGCGCCATATGTTAGGACAGTAATAATGAGGGTCTCGTAGAGTGGGACTCTTTGTTTGCAGACACTAGGTACTTTGTCTTGCCCTCGTTCATCGTAAGACCCATTCGACGTGACTCTCGTTCCAATTCAGAGAATGCTACACTGACTGCTCGCGAGTTGATACCGATTATGTCAATGCCATCAGCATGACACTTTTGTTGAATATAGTGCCATTATGTCGTAAATCTGCAGCTCTGTTTAGATAAAATGTTGGAGAAAACAAATTCGTAGGGGTTGGTCATACGTTTTATCCCATTAGGCACCATGGAAGCGCTGGGAGCAAATTTGATGAAAATAAGCCCCCATAACAGGTAGAGGTAGAATGTTTGGGTGGAGAAATTAATTACGGTTAATCGTACGTTTTAGCCTTTGAGAGCATCCTGCTCGAAGCGGGACCAAATTTCAAACAAGTGTCAATTTGTGAGGTATGCCCCTTTAACGATGGAGATAGGATGCAAGTATGTTCGAAAAAATGTTGGGGTGGAAAAATTAATTGCTGCCTCCTTTGGAGGCAATTTCTTGACAGCTATGGGGCTTTTTTCGATTTTCATCAAATTTCAGTGAATTTTGATCTTGATGTGATGCAATTAACCCTTGCACTTGTTAATAAAAAATCACATAGAAATCATTGATTAAGAACATTAGCCTTATTCTGTAGCTAAAACTCATGACGAATGGAATGCTAGGAAAAAGTTTGTCCTAGATGTATATATCTGCGAATATCGAAAACTATCTTAGCAGTGGGATGGCGCTAGATGGAAATCCACAAAAACTGAAGATACGGGCACCCCAAGAACTCATGCTTCCAAGGGAAGTAGTAGATGCAGAAAAAATAATAATTTTGCGTTTTTCCACCACGGGAAATGTAGAATGGTGTCAAGAAGAATTTTCATTAGATTTGGTCGTCTCAACAATTGTGATGACAATCATACCTTCAAATAAAATCGTAGAATATTCTAAATGGCATAATTCTTGAGAGTGTTAGCAAACATTTTATTTTATTATAAAAACTAAAAATGCAGATGAGTAAAAATCCAGTCCATGTCCAATGCATTAACCAATGTATTATATATATTTCGTAAAATCTCTGAATAGTGCCCCACATAATAAGCATTGTTCTTAGTACTCTTTTTTTTTGGATTGATTAAAAATCATGTATATTTGTTGATAAAAAAAAGAATACAATTTTTTGTTTGTTTATTAAATTCCATTTCAAAAAGTTCATAATAAGTTCAGTTCAGTGGCATTTTTATTCAGATAAGATTTCATTATTTTTTCTGCGGATAATTTGTATTTGCTTCTTGTCCTCTCGGCTGGTATGGTGGTCGATTATATGGATCATTTAAAACATTCTCATCTGGTCTACTATAATATGGTTGCTGTTGTTGCGATTGAGCATTGGGATCATTTGGATAATAATCATATGGCTGATAGGGATATGGACGTCCCGGATATGGGTAATTATTTTGATGATTTGGATAAGGTGGTGACACAGTTGTTGTTGTTGTCGTTGTGCTGGTAGTGCTCGTTGTACTTGTTGTGGTGGTAAAATATTCCGGATATAAATTTGGTATGGAAATACCCTCACCAAAATGATAATCCAATTCTAATGGATTTCGTTTATCATTGGAGAAACGTAAAAATGGACCATATTCACTTGTTACATTCGGCCAATAACCGGCATTCACATTTGGTGAATTATAGCTGGCAAAATTTGCCCACATAGCACTGAGCGTGCGTGCAACTTGATTATCATCGGCATTCAATTGACTCACTTCTTCAGGATATGGGAATAAATAGATATTATCATCACTGAGTGTAGCATCCGCTTCAAATGGCAATGGATTACGTAGATGACCGAAACGATGAAATTCACCACGATAATCGAACACGTACAGGTATGTTGGATATCTTCGTGATGTATAACGTATCGAATCGATGACGGGAGCACGATAAAGTATTAAATTAATTAGCTGAAATGGTAATTAATGAATAAAATTAGTGATGTTTTTTTTTTTTTTTTGGTATTCTCTCAAACATTAATTACCTCAAGTAATCCCTGAGCGAGACCATATAAATTGGGATTACGTACATCCTCCTCGGTGAAGATGTGATGTATTGCTAAATGCTTCCAAATGGCATAGTGACGTGGTTGGGCGGTATGTTTTAGAACGACATCAATATAATCGGATATATTGCGTGAACGTACTTGCTCCAATTGATTGTAGAATCCTATATGAAATTATATTATATGGAAGGCACATCATTTTAATTAGTAATTTATTTTTTTTAACGAACGTGACAATATAAAAGCGCCTGCATCCTTAGCCACGCCCGCAATGGTGGGATATGTATTTTGGGCCACCAATGCTGCAGGATGTGCAGTGATATAGCCGAGTTGATCGCCGACAATTAATTTAAAACCGCCTGCGAAACGTAAACCACGTGCCTCATTCTCCTCCTGTAACATTAATATGATGAAATAACCGAATTTCTTTTTTTTTATATTCTTCAATGGCATACCCAGTGTTTTTTGAAAATGTTCAGCAGTTCAGTGGTGCTCAAACGTGCCAAACAGCTATTGATATTCTCAATTTCCCTGCCTCGTTGTGATGGGCAACGTGCTTGACGTGCAAAACTTCGTACTGTCTCAATGGGATTCTCATCCCAGAAATATGGATTTAATGCTGTGCCAGATTGTAATATGACTTTATGGAAAAGTCCCTGAGCCTGCAAGTAATGTAAAATGAAAATTATGTCACTTTTTTTCTTTGTTTTGTCACAAAGCTATTTCGCAAGCGACCATATTTCAAGCTTACCTTTCCGCTTAAGCTTAATGCATGTACCAATGTGGCACCACCAGCTTGACCAAAGAGTGTTACATGATCTGGATTGCCACCAAATGGACGTATGTGTTGCTGTATCCATTCCAGTGCTAATTGAATATCGGACAGGGCAACATTGCCGGGCATTTCCTCACTCAATGTACTTAGAAAACCGAATGGTGCCAAACGATAGTTGACCGACACTAAAACAACATCATGTCGTAGAAGATAGTCGGGTTGACCTTCTTCGGCGCTGCCATCAAATAACATTTCACCATGTACAAATACCATTACCGGATAGGAACCGCTAGCCTACAGGAGAAATAATATTAAAACTAAGGAACTAGAAAACTAGAAAATTTCCAACTTACATTCGGTGTGTATATATTCAGAGTTAAACAATCATCCACATATTGACCATGTGATTCCGAAATGGTTATTGTGTCCAAGTCTGGAAATTGCGGACAATTAGCGGCAGTACGTGTTGCATCAATCACCTCATTGTTACTAATATATACCGGCGAAGCTTTCTAAAGTATAAACAAAATATTTTAAACACTTAGATAGACACTTAGGTCTCTCACACTACCACAACTCACTTGAAAACGACCAATACCCGGTCGAACGACACCATATTTTAGACCAAGGAATGAATTAATCAAACGATTGTCGATACGCTTATAACCAATATTGCCACGTACCAAACCCAAACGTGGCACAACTATTACATTACGATCACGTTGAGATGCTTGTGCTGAGGTGGGTGGTTGTGGCACTGGACGATAAACTGGTCCATTCGATGATAATGATCCTCTATCATCATAATCCAATTCATCATCGTAGGAGTTTTGAGCATTCGATATTCCCATGCACAAGGATACAGTCGCTAGTAATGTAAACACTACGACGGGTGATGTTTTTAAGCGAAACATCTTGACGCGTTGCCTCATCGAATGGAACTAACTTCTCTGAAGAAAATAATAAAAAGCACAGAAATTTAAAACAGAAATTGTGGTTTCATATATTTCCTTATCATCAGCACTTTTTTTCTTTAGAAAGTTCAAAGCTAATCGACATCTTATCTTATTTATGTTGGATTAATGTAATATGTTTGTTTCAATTATTGATGCTAGTGGAACCCTTTTTGTTGTTATTGTTTAAATATTGTATAATAAATATTCATATGAGCTTTGCAATTGAATTGTGCATATGAGTTCTTGCTTGAAAGGCATCTTATCATTTTATAAATATGTAACTGCATGCAGTATGATTGATACCCTCGACATGGTAATGAATCGGAGCCATCAACTGAATACAGAAAATGTTTGAATTACTAATTCCTTTGCCTACTAGGTATGTCCAAGCAATAATAGATTGTAATGGTGTCTATTTTTAGCACGCTGGACCCATTTCGAAATTTCAAACGTGAATTTGTTTTCCATTACTTGACTTTTTCAACGGATGTTCTTCTTCGTCATCTCCAACTATTTGCTACGAGTCAGACTTCTCATAATATCTAAGCTGAAGTAATTTCCGCTGTTAGTTCCAATATAAATAATATTCTTTACCAATTAATTACACACTTAATATTATTGATTTATTTAATTATTTAATTTTCATTATTTATTTTAAAACAAATTTCACTATTTCACCATCATTATAAATATTCAACAAATTAGCACACACCATATTGAGTATTGCATATTCACCATGATATGAAATAATTATCATGGACACAAACCAAACATGACATTTGTGAATACTAATGATACGTACAAATATTTATAGTTTCTTTGTAAATATTGTACATGCTGTACCTCCGCTTAATTAATTTTTAGCTTTCCCACATTATTAATTAGAAAATTCATAAACAAATTTTATATGTATATATTTTGAATATTAATTTGAAAATTTTAATGATAAAAAATAAAACACCACTAGCAGTTGATATTGCACCGTTGCACCAGTCATTTTAGAGCATTTTGCATAAGAGTCCCTTTTAAGGGTAGGGACAAGGGGTATCCTTGGAGGAAATGTTGAAGAGGAAAAATTAATGGAGGTCAATCATGAATTTCACTATTCTAGAAGTTATAGCTGTTCAGTTATGGGATTATTTATCGGTTTACAGATGTTTTTTCGACAGTCCGCTTAAGGGATGTAGTTAGGCGATAAGTATTGGGTGCGCAAGTATATTTTAAATGATTTACAACAAAGGTCATTAGTGTAATTAAATGTTGAAGCGTCATCATTATGCTATTGAAATTAGTATGTGCCTTTTGTGTCTACGAAACCCCATCCGCAGGAAGATTTGCTTTTGGAGGCTTATGGACAATATGTTCTATAACTTTCAACTTGTCACAACTTTTGGTGTGGACTGTTCAAAAGTTTTGATTTTCATAAGCGATAAAGAGCCTGAGGGAAGGCCAGCAACATTTAAAGACACCGAATTGGAGATTTTGTTGGACAAAACCCCAAACTCAAGAGAAGATTGCTGAATTTTTGGGAATAGTTCAAAAGGCCCGAAAATGAGAAATTGGAATATAAATACATGAACTGAAACCAAGAGACATCGAAATGCGATTTTGCATGTCTGAAATGCAGCTTTAATGGTACAAAGGGAAGTCATTTTGTATCGTATCGTTACTATCCGTGATCTATTACGATACCCCCAACGCAAGAAGTCATATGTTAAGCTTGGTCAACCAGCCAAATCTACTGCAAAGACGAATATTCATAGTTCGAAGGTTATATTGTATATTTGGTGGGATCGTTGGACCTATTTGCGTTGGTGGCGAGTATGAGGTGAGGTGAATGCCGACACCGACATAGTAAAGCGTATTAAAATTCAGCAGCTGAGCTGGATAGGTCATGTCGAGCGAATGGAAGAACACGCTCCGGCTAAGAAGGTTTTATATTCGGAACCCGCTGGTGGATGACGCAGAAGAGATAGATTTAATCTTCGGCGGAGAGACCAAGTACTGGAGAACTTGTCAGCGCTTGGAAATTCTATCTGGCGCCAGCTAGGGAAGGAAATAATTGGTTGGAGAAGGATGCTAGATTCGGTCTAAATCGATTTTCGGCTATAGTGGTCACATAAGTAAGTAAGTATGTAAGTAAAAAGGGCACGGTCTATTATGAGCTGCTAAAACCTGATGAAACCACTAATGACAAATGCTATCGACAACACCACAACAAATTGAAGCGCGAATTGTACCAAAAACATCCGAAATGGGCGATCAGAGAGAATTCATTGATTTTCTATGCTCAATGCTCGGCCACTTGTTGCGAAATCCATTAAAATCTACTTGGAACATGGGAAGATGGGAAGATGGGAAGCCTTGTCACACCCGCCGTATAGCCCAGACATTGTGCATTCTGACTATCACTTGTTTCGACTAATGCAGAATGTCTTATCCAGAATGGGGGTGAGTAATAGATTTCACTGTTTTTCCTTGGGAAAAAAAATGCTTGAAATTATCTAAATTTTATGTTTTTCGCTGAACCAAATGATCTATATTTTGCTCCATACAATTTAATCCACCTTGGTGTATATAGAATAGATGTGTAGGCTAGCTAATGTGACAAAATGGTGTTATTATTATCATTTATTTTATGGTTTCCATTGCTTGTTGTCCTTTATTCCATGAGTATGCGAACAAATAGCAATAACAATAGAAATCCACTTAAATTGACGCTAAAGTAGAGACGCGTTGTGATACGACGCGTCTTCTTGGCATCTCTATGTATTTGTATACTCCTGTCTGTTGTTGTCGCCCATAAAAAGGAAAATTCTCTATCTTTTATTGCTATTTTTTGGTTTCCGTTTCTGCTTCTTCTTCTTCTTCTTCTTCTTCTTAGCCATGCATTGAATAAAGACATAATTTTGAGTTTGTTTTATTTTATTTTATTTTATTTTTTTTTTTTGTTGTTGCTACAAATCATTTTCATGTTGGCAAGACGTCTTAATATTAGTGGTGGATATGGATGGTGTCAGTATTGATGTTGATGTTGATGATATGACTATTTATGCTATATGGCAATGTTATGTGATAATAATGGCTAATTTAAATTATCATAACAATTCGCTGTATCCCCTGCTTGTTTGCTTTTTTGTTTCCTATGAACTTATGAATGAAAAAAAAAGCATAAAATGTATTTTAAGTATAAATGGGTGGTAGATACTGATATTGGTGGACAATCATATGTAGATATTTACTTAACTTATATACACATATTGGGGGATTATTTGCTGGTTCTATATTTTTATTCGTCATTTCATTTGTTTGTTTGTGCATTTCTTGTTTTATTATCCTTTTTATTATTATTATTATTATTATTATGACTATATGTTGATGTTGTTTTAGTCATTTATATGATAAATGATATGGACGATGAAGATGTTAAGTTCAATTTTAGTCGCATATTCTTCTGTTAAGCAGCATGGCTTGCTCATTTTGTGGGGCGTATAATTCACCATACTTCATTCAATATAGGGGAGTGTTTCGTATTTGTTGATTATTTGGCGTTGGAAGTGTGATTTATTTATATGAGTGTGCGATGGCATGCAACAGAATCATAATGGTATTACAAGTATTCATATGAAAGCAAACATATGTTCCATGACATTAGTGATTGTCATTTGCTTGTGCGATATATGTATGGGGAATTGAGTTGTCAAGAGTTGAAATTTTACAACAGAATGTTGGGTAGGAAAAAATCTTACATTTGATTACTCTAGAAGTGATTCCTAATCAGCTATGTGTATAGTTGACGATTTTCAGGCATTTCTTCGTTCATTTTTCATGGCATCCCCGTTTAGATGGGGAGATAGAGAGTAAGTATATTCGGGGAATATACTGAAGAGGTAAAACTAATGTGGATCGGAGTTATATTTCGGTAGTCTATAGGCAATTCCTTTGTAGCTTTGGGGTTATTTGTAAATTAGCATGTATTTTTCGTTAATTTTGTATGGAAGCCCCCCTTAAGGAGATCAATTAGGATGTAGGTTAACTTGAGATAAATATTGGGGTAAAAATAGTGAAAGTCGCAGTAATATTTAATAGTCTCAGAGACGATACCAGTGCAGCTATAGTGTTATTTGTCGATTTACTGGTGTTTTTAAGTTAATCTTATGCGGGCGTCCCCTTAAGATACAAAAATAGGAAGTAAGTATATTTCAAGAAAATATTATGATATGGTTGGGGTCGCTTATATGAGAGCGTATTTTATTATATAAAATTAGTCTTTTTATACTAAAATAAAACGCTTTTTTAATGGGAAAGTAAAAAAAGTACTCGTGCCTGTCTGACATGTAAACCTGTACATATTGGGAAATTTAATTATGAAATATTGGTTACACAATCAATGTTCAAAGTATTATCCTTCGCCAGACACTCATTTTTCCCATCTTTCTGGCAGCACACTGGATTCCATGAGTCAATCCATGAATCGACCCAAATGTTGGCTTCTTTTTCTTCTTCTTCCAGGTCATGTGTCATCGATCGGAACAAGTGGTAATCCAAAGGAGCAACGTCTGGGATAGGAGTTCCCATTTTGTAGTGTCTATCGGCATATTGCCACCGTTTTCCTCGCAATGCTCGGCTCAAACGCATCAATTGTCGTCGGTACAGGCCCCTTTTGATCGTCTGACCGGAATTCAACAGCTCGTAATACATCACACCCAACCGGTTCCACCAAATCTTCTCGCCATGAATATTCGCCGTCGATGATGAGGCATGGCCGGGGTATCCATTCGTTGTCCGACGGTTTTGGATTATCGTAATGGACCCACTTCTCATCGCCAGTCATAATTCCATGCAAAAACTCATTTTTTTGCCGTTCACACGTGAAAAAATGGCGTTCGACGCCTCTTGGTTTCAGTTCATACCCAATTTCCTACCTTTTGGATCATTCATATTGCGTTTAAACTATGACAAATGGTTTGCTTAGTAACTCCAAGTATTTTTGCGAGTTCATCTTGCGTTTGTGATAGATATTAATCAAAACCTTGCCTCCATTTCTTCATCCTCAAGCTTTGATGACGCTCCGGGTCGTTCTTCGTCTTCCAAATCAGGATTGGCACTTTTAAATGGTGCAAACCACTTCTGACACGTTCGTTCAGCTAAGCCATGGTCACTAAAAACTTCCACTAAAATACGATGACTTTCGGCAGCCTTTTTGTCATATTTACATTTTTCATATTGAAGTAATGAAGTAAAACTCACCGCAACACCACATTATTCGGTACAAACGTTGACATTTTCGGAGCACACAGAAACTATGTGGTTTACACTTCAGCGAAATGACAGATACTGAAAAAGAAAACCTAACGATGTGACTTCAAAATGACGGTGTTGCCAGATGAAACAAAGTAATAATAAACTAGTAGCGACATCTGTTATCAAATCCACATGAACTTATTTATACTCCCAATAGAAACGTTGCTTAATCGATATTTAACATTTCTGTCACCAGTTGTTGGCTTAAAGTGTCATCTTCGTCCAATATTTCTGTGTTTTCTAAATTTTTCAGGCGTCTTCTACGTTGTTCATTTCTCACATCAATATCATTATTTTTGAATCGTGAAAACTATCTTTTGCATATTGCTAATGATGGAGTTTGGTCACCACAGGCTTCTTTTGAGATTCTGCAATGTTTTTCTTCAAATTTTGTATAGTAGCTTCCTTAAGGGGTGGAGATACAGAGTGACAAGATGAGATGATGATTGCCGCTTCGCCGTGGTGGCGACTTGACTGGGAGTGTTGTTGTTGTTGTTGTTGTGATTACTGCTGTTGCTCATCGGTGTTGTGATGTCGACTCGGTCTTGTGTTGTCTTTCTTTGAAAGTCACTTTTAGTTATGATTGTATTTTTATGGATTATTTTATTTTCAATTTTTTGTTAACAATTTTATATATATGTTTTGTATTCACCATCCTTGTTTTACCAGGTGTACAAGCTTAAATCCGCTGTTTGCTCGTAGATGACGTTAGTGAGCATATTGAGCTATTATCAACTGTGCATCCTTTTTTTTATGAGTTCGACATCTGTTTACATCAATTAGTAAACATCATCAGTGATTTCATACAACAACATACATTTTTCCTCGTATAATCATGTCTAGTTTTGTGGCAGAAAAAGAGCATATGCGGGAAACTCTACTTTTTTGCTTCAATTTGAAGAAATCTGCTGCTGAGTCGCATCGAATGCTTACGGAGGCCTATGGTGACAGTGCGCTATCGGAAAGCACTTGCAGAGACTGGTTTCGTCGGTTCAAAGAAGGGCCATTTTGACTTGAGTGACAAGAAGCGTGAAAATAGACCCAGAAAGGATCTAAGTTGAGGACCATGATTTGCAGGCTCTTTTGGATGAGGACGATACCCAATCGCAAAAAATGCTTGCCGAACAGTTAGGTGTTACTCAACAAGCCATTTCCATACGTTTACAAGCCATGGGGAAGGTTCAAAAATTTGGAAAATGGGTACCCCATGAACTGAACGATAGGACAAAAGGCAAAAAAGAAAGTGGTTCTTGCATCTTGTGGTGACTTGTGATGAAAAGTGGTTATACTTTGAGAATCCTAAACGAAAAAACTCGTGGGTCGATCCCGGCCAACCAGCAACTTCTTCTCCAAGACCAAATCGCTTTGGACGCAAGACGATGCTGTGCGTTTGGTGGGATCAGCAGGGTGTCATCTATTATGAGCTGTTGAAACCTGGTGAAACTGTCAATGCTCACCGCTACCACCAATAACTAGTGAAATTGCGCCGTGCTTTGGGTGAAAAAAGGCCTGGTTATGAAGAAAGACATGAGAAGCTGATTTTTATCCACGACAACGCCCCATCGCACACGTCAAAACTGGTCCAAAACTATTTGGACACACTCATCATCACCTGTTTTCGTCGATGGGACACGCGCTCGCCGAACAGCACTTCGATTCGTATGAAGACGTCGGAAAATAGCTTGACGAGTGGTTTGCCTCGAAAAATGAGGAATTCTTTTGGCATGGTATACACAAATTGCTCGAGAGATGGGAAAAATGTATAGCTAGTGAGGGTAAATACTTTGAATAAATTAATTTTTGGCTTTCTATAAAAAAAATGTGTTTATTTTTTTACCGAAAAACAGCGGATTTAAGCTTGTACACCTGTATTTTTATTTTAACAGAACGAGAGGAAGACGCGCGCCCAGTCTATAGTCCAAAGAGATGTCAAATATAAAGCAAGAAAAAAAAAAAAAACGAACCACTACTGCTAAACCGATCGCCACAGATTAAATCAGAAGAGCAAGTCGACGCGAGTAGTCAACCTTCTATAATAAGTAACAACGAAATGCAGACAGTGCGCGCGATGTAATTTCTGGCGTGGACACAGAGTAAATATGTTCCCGAAAATCTTGAGAGTAGAAAATTATTAGGGATTAGCATACACCTGGAAGAGGTTGATGACGCCAACAAGCTCCTAGAGGGGCTCAAGCTGGCTGAGCCGGCCGGGGAAGGTGCCTCGTCATCAACCGCGCAAACTGGAAGTGCGCCACAAACCAGCAAACAAGGAGATGCTGAGAGTGGCGCAGATTAACTTGCAGCATGCCAAAGCAGCCTCTGACAACCTCATAATCCTTCTCAGAGAGGAGGACATCGACATCTGTCTTATACAGGAACCCTGGATATGGCGCTCAAAGATTATGGGTCTGCACACCAGGGACTATAACCTCTTTTATACGCATGGTGAAGGTAAGCCAAGGGCGTGCATCCTGGTAAGGAACACAATTAACGCTTTCTTTCTACCTAATTTTAGTTCTTACGATGTCGTAGTGGTCAAGATCGAGTCGCAGAGCGGTCGCAGTCTTATGATCGCTTCAGCGTACTTGTCGCATGACCGTCTAGCGCCTCCCGAGGAGGTCCAACGGCTCATCAGCAACATCGGTAACAGCAAAGAGGATGCTCTATTGGGCTGCGACGCCAATGCCAGACATGCGATTTGGGGAAGCAGCGAAACAAATGAGCGAGGTGAGTCTCTTTTTGATTTTATATTATCCTACGATCTCAATATTTGCAACAAGGCGATTCACCTACCTTCACTTTCCCCGGCTCGGAAACCTGTAGGGGGTGGGAAGAAGTCCTTGATATTACTCTCACAACTAACTCTCCCGACCTCGTAATTCGTAACTGGACAGTTTCGAATGATTCTCTTTGACCTAGGCTGGGAGAGGGAGATTAGACAACCACATAGAAACCCCAAACGAACATCTTGGAATCTTTTTGACAAGGTAGTTAGCGATAGACTCCATAGAAATAGAACAGCCATAGAGTCCCGGAATAGTCTGGAAGACCGGGTCAAGTCTCTAGAAAAAAGTTTTCAGGTGGCCTACAAAGTTGCCTGTCCTATATCTAGGAGTAAGAAGATCTTCCCGCCATGGTGGGATAGGGATCTGAGCGACCTGAGGTCCAAGCTCAGAAGAATCTTCAACAACTGCTATGCAACGGGTGACTTTCAGGAGTATAGATATTCCCTGAGGGAATATAAAAAAGCTATACGGACTGCAAAGTCAAAATCTTGGCGGGAACACTGCGAGTCGATAGAGGCCACGAAGGACTCAGCAAGACTCGGTAAAATCCTGGCTAAAGACCACTCTAATAAAACCTTTATAAAGCGCGCCGATGGCACTTGGGCGGAATCGGCGGCCGAAACTTTAGATATCCTCATAAATACTCACTTTCCAGACAGTCCTGATGAGGCAACGCAAGGAAGCGAACCGGTACAGCAGGAAGTATCGGCGGCGCTGCTGGATAAAATCATGACTGAGGAGAAAATAGGGTGGGCAATCAATAGCTTCTCACCTTTCAAATCCCCGGGGGTAGACGGTATTCTCCCTATAATGATGCAGAAGACTCAGAATTCTTTGGTTAAGGAGCTAAAGGAGATCTTCCGTGCTTGTATTCGATACAACCATATCCCGACTACATGGAGGAGAACAAGGGTGGTTTTCATCCCCAAATCGGGTAGAAGAGGACATGAACTGGCCAAGGACTTCAGGCCAATAAGTCTTATGTCCTTTGTATTAAAAACTCTAGAAAGAATCTTAGACTTATATATACGGGAGCTTCTAGACGAGAAATCTTTCTCTCCAGTACAGCATGCGTACTTGAGAGGGAGGTCTACAGAAACTGCGCTACATGGGGTGGTACGCACAGTGGAGAGGTCCCTATTGTATAAACAATTCACTCTGGCGGCGTTTGTTGACGTAGAGGGAGCGTTCAATAACGTCAATGTGGACTCCATTAGATCCGCCCTTGCCAGAACAGAAACGGCAGAACCAATTAGAAATTGGATCTCATCCTTACTCACTAACCGCGAAATAACAGCTGAGCTAGGGGGTGCAAAACGTAGTAAGCGGGTACGTAGGGGCACACCGCAGGGGGGCGTGCTGTCCCCCCTGCTCTGGCTCATAACTATAAACGATATCATTGTGGAACTTAACGCAAATGGAGTTAAGATTGTAGCGTACGCTGATGATGTGGCGATCCTAGTCTCGGGTCCCTTTCCTTCCGTGATGAGTGAAATCATGGAAAGAACATTAGCAAAACTAAGTAGGTGGGCACAAGATTGTGGCCTTAGGTTGAATCCGGATAAGACGGAGTTACTGCTCTTTACGAGAAAGTACAAACCACCTACCTTCAGACTACCAACGCTAAATGGACAGCAATTAATCCTATCGAACAGTACCAAGTATCTGGGACTGACTATAGACTGCAAACTGAATTGGAAAACATGCATCGAGGAGAGAGTACGGAAGGCCTGCATCGCTTTCTATGCTTGCAAATCGATGTTTGGTAAGAAGTGGGGTCTAAGGCCGAACATGGTGCTCTGGATGTACCAAGCGGTAGTGAGACCGGTGTTGACCTATGGCTCTGTAGTTTGGTGGGAAGCTCTACGGAAGAACTATAACACCAGTAAACTACGGAAAGTTCAGCGCACTGCGTGCGTTGGTGCCACTGGGGCCTGTCGCACCTGCCCTGCAGCGGCCTTGGACCCTATTTTAAACCTCCTTCCAATTGACTTGCACATACTATGTACTGCATCGCAAACGGCACTCAGACTCAGGGAATCTGGATGTTGGAAGTGTACTCAACAAGGACACAGTAGCATCCTTAGGAATGTACTAATAGATTTAGTTAACAACAGGACGGACTTCTGCCCTCGCAAGTTGGCTTTTGAGAGAGGCATCAAGGCCGTATTTCCAAGTAGAAATGAGTGGAAGAAAGGTGGGATCCTGACTGGTAGGGATACACACATTTTCACGGATGGTTCCAAAATGGACTCTGGAGTTGGAGCAGGAGTCTATTCGGAGTCCTTAGAAATATCAACGTCCGTAAAACTTCCTTCTTATTGCAGTGTGTTCCAGGCGGAGGTATACGCAATTCTGCAAGCAAGCGAATTGCTCCAACAAAGGAACATAACTGGAAAGGCAACAATTCTCTCCGATAGCCAGGCAGCTATAAAGGCGCTAGCCGCGCCAACTGTTAGCTCAAAGCTGGTCGGAGAGTGTAAAAAAATAATAACCGCAATATCTGCCTACCTCGAAGTATCAGTTATCTGGGTTCCAGGACACAAGGGAATCGCAGGCAACGAGAATGCTGATGAGCTAGCTCGCAGGGGCTCATCTGCAGACAATGAACGAACACCCATTGCCGATGTAGGTGTTCCCCTAGCTGAAGCCAAGGGGATTATCCATAAACACTACCTAGACAAAGCGCAGCGGAGATGGACTAGCACCACGACCTGCAAAATTTCAAAAGCCACCTGGCCAGACTACAGCGAGAAGAGGACAAGGAGCCTTCTGAGTAGATCTAGGGCCGTCACACACAAAATAATAGCAGTATGCACAGGCCACTGGGCCATTGGTACACATGCGGAGAAAATGGGTATCCCGCACAACGACCACTGCAGAAGCTGCAACGACATCACCGCTAAGGAGACGGTAGAGCATTTCTTGTGCAATTGCCCGGCCTTATCCAGAAACCGATTAACATCCTTAGGTAGACCTTTCTTTGATAACCTAGGACAGGTATCTAAAATAGAGATCTCCCATATACTTCAGTTCATAAACAACTCCGGCTGGTTGTAACATATCCTTCAACACTCAGTAGGTCTTAGCGAGATTTATGGCTCAAAACGGCATTCTATTTGCTACTTGAGCGACCAGGGTCGCAGCCATTCTACCTACCTACCTACCTTGCATACTCTTGATCCCTTTAGAGATGAAAGAATAAATAAATAAATAAATAATAAGAAAAAATCTTATAAAAATGACTTTTTCACAACTTTAGAGTGTGTGAGCGAGTTTTAAAATTTCATCAGTCAGATTTTTATCAACTTGGATATTTTTAGCCTATGAAAAAAAAAGAAGACTGTTCTAAATAGCGACCACCTTAATGCGCATATTTATTGATGAGCTTTTAGCATAGCCAGTCTCTTCTGGATTTTCAGATATTCTTTTTTGTTTCTGTCTTTAATAAAACAATGAATGCGAAGCTAACAGAGCCATTTAAAACGTAAATAAATATACCAAAAAAACATTTTTAAAATAATGAATGTTTTAATTTTTCTCTGATTAAGCATATTATATATATATATCTGAATTTATTATTCTATTTAGATTATTTTTTCTATAATGACATTATTATTATTCAGATCTCTTAACAAAGCCCAGCTTATTAAGTTGGACATTACATATGGATAATTTTTTTGTGATATGAATTATGTATGGCATTTTAAAAAGGTATATGGCATCTATAGAACAAAAAAAAAAAACAAAAAAATATTGATCTTGAAATTTCATTCATAGATTTATAAAATCAAATCAAATTAAAAACAAGAATAATATTAAATCACAATGATAAAAAACGAAAATTCCATTGATGCCCATACAAAAGACAAGAAGAGTGTAAACGAAGAAGAAGAAGAAGAAGAAGAAAACAACCAAATCAAATTTAAAAGCAGATCGACAGCAGCTCAACAGTGCTCAATTGTTATTAGTTAACACACACACACACACACACACACACACACACTTCAGTTCATGAATGAGCTAAAAAGACACTAAACGCATTACATGTGTACGAATGTGGTGATGAATGGAATCTCCAAATGAATGAATATTTTTTTCAACAATTCAACAATAATACAAAAGCAAAAGCAACAAAATCACAATGGAATTGGGTCATAAATTAAGCAAACGTTGAAGAACAACGACAATTATGTAATTGTTGAAATCGGCTCTTGTTTTTTGGTGTTTTGTTTTTTTTTTACAACGCCAAAGAGGATGCGAAAGGATGATGATAAAATCAATAAAGAGCAAAAAAAAAAAAAAAAAATGAAGAAGATAAAGACGTAATAAAAAGTATGTAATATAAATAAGTCATGCTTGAATCCTTCTTACATTATACATTCTTTTTTTTTTTTTTTTTTTTTTTTTTGTATTCCAATGCGCATTAAACGGCGAATGCAATTGATATTCTTGGCGGATGCCTTTCTCCCCCCTTGAATGAGTGAGAGAGTGCATTAGGTGTGAAGACCTGATGTAATGCATTCAGAGAGATAGCGAGATAGCAGTCTTTAAATGCAACGGCACACATACGAGTGTACCTCGAGTGTACTACATATAGGCACAGTGTTACCTATTGTTAGTATTGTACCGGAAATTTCATAATTGTTACAATTTATTGTATACTTTAGAGTGTAGAGAATAAAAAAATATATTTCATTTAAAAAATTTGTAAATTCATTCGATTGCAACTCTTTGTATTTGATATTGTTGTTATGAAAAGAGAATTAGAAAATTATATCGAAATATTATCGAATAAAATAAGCCTATTGATACTCATGCTGTTGATAGAAAATTGGAGCATTATTAAGAATTATTTGATATATATTTTTATATTTACAAATTTAAATGGCGATAGTACAGTGCTGCCATACTTTATGGTATTGCAGCGATAATTTCACAACTGATTGTTGATGCTTTTTGATTTCGTTTTTTTTTTTTTTTTGATATTATTTTAAATTGTACATTGGATTTTTATTTCTTGGAAATTACTGGGTTTATTATGTGCGAGGATATGAAGATTTATTGCTGTCCGATACTTGTAGGTACAAAAGGTGATAGGTTAATAAGATAAGTCTGCCATATATGAAATAAATTCGAATCAATAATATAAAAATTTCAATATAAGGACTTTCGATGAATAGAAGCCATTTTTAATAATAGCTTTCCTTTTTGAAGATAATAGATTAAGGTAACTTTGGATTTGATTCCTCCTTTGCAGTCCAATCTATATAATGAGGTAGTATATGGGTTTCATCCATAGTAAATAATTTGTGTCAAAACTATGATTTATTACGAATAAAGGGCATCAATAGATCTTTGAAAAGCTTCTTTTGAACACGTTTTTAGTCTGACGTGAGCAAACACAGCACCTAATGTGTGGGTAGTCTTCTTATGCCTAAATATTGATTCAACATCCGACAAACACATCTTTTGGACGTATTAATGATCTCTGCTATCTTTCCCACTTTAATTCGAAAGTTGTCTAGCACCATTTGGTGGTTGTAGTTTTTCAAAGTTCCATAATTTCACACGTGATGGTGCAGATTCCTCGTTCCCAGTGTCCAAACTCTCTTTAATTTCTGTAGGCGTAACTTATTACCTTTCGAAAACAATAATACATATAAAATAAAATGGTTGAACTTTTGGCGATTGCCAAGCACATTTTCTAGAGATGCAGCTATATGAGCCGATTAGAATGCCAGAGTTCTTTTTAGCTTTGCCACGGAGCTCTTTCAAAGGCAAATGCTTATTGTGCAAATAACTATTAATGGTTTGCTCACATGTGGACATCGTTTGCAGGAACAAAAAATTTTCTTTTCCTGCAGAAAATTCCTTTGAGTTGACCTAACTGAAAATTGAATCACCAGCGGTATCTATAGAAGTGGAAAGTATTAATCACTAAGTACCGAAACCTGGCTACCTCCCTATTAAATTTTAACAGAAATGATATAAGGTTAGGTGAGTTTATGCGGCCGCCCCTCAAAGAGGGGCGCACTTAAGCCGAATAGTTGGCCCATTGTGTCACCATGCATCACTGATGCTTACTATCCTATTTCCTCTGTTAAGCGGAACCATTGGAATTTCCTAATTAATAGAACAATGTCGCTGACATCTATGGGCGCGCGCTCAGTGGTATCTGTAAAAAAGGCACTCCCCAGTAGAGTGTGCCTTCTTGCGTGCCAAGGCGGGGCATCTACAAAGGAAGTGCTGAACACTTTCCTCCTCTTCCTCGTCCTGGCAGCTGCGACAAAAATCGTTGGCCCGTAAACCTAGCCTTGCAGCATGCCTACCCACAAGCCAGTGGTCAGACTTTTCTAGTTGTAGCACAAGAGCTCTCATCCCGCCATCTTCTGTTGGCTATGGTGAGATAATGTTGTGTGATAAGAAGCTTGGATGTTGCAAGCGAAAATGATATAAGCTTCCTAAAATTTTTAATTACCAGACAAAATATAATCGATAACTATATGATCAACATCGAGCTTGTTGCAGACATTTTGTTTCTTGAGAATTATACTAAAGTATAATTTCTTTGCTGTTGTTGAAACGGTTTGTTGAAATGTGTCTTGGGAATGTCCTTTATATATATATATATTTTATATGCGAAGTTTTGAATTTTTTTAAATAACTAAAAAAGTTTATGTAGAATTAGCCAGTTAGAAATTCCAAGAGCTGACAATTTCTCCAGTACTTGACCTTTCCACCAGATGTTAGGTCTTCCTCTTCTGCGTCGTCCACCAGCGGGTTCCGAATATAACACCTTCTTAGCTGGAACGTGTTCTTCCATTCACTCGACATGACCTAGCCAGCACAGCCGCTGAATTTTAATGCGATTTACTATGTCAATATTGGCTTACAGCTCGTACAACTCATGGTTGTACCATGGTTATTCGGTACTCGCCACCAACACAAATAGGTCCAAAGATCTTGCGTAGGACTTTTCTCTCGAAAACTCCGAGCATTCTCTCAACTGAGGTGGAAATTGTCCAGGCTTCAGCGCCATATGTTAAGACAGGCATGATGAGAGACTTGTAGAGACAATACAGAAACTGTATTGCCTCATACAATTCACTTTAAATGACATTTTAACACTAGAGCCCATGCAAAAACCCCTAAGATAGACGACAAAATATCTAACTAGGTCTAAATAGGTCGAGTTAACATAATATTATGGGATCTACAGACTAACTTCTGCATGGGTCCTTATACGCCAGTTACCTGAGAAAAACGCCGCTAACCTAGCAGTATTCATTCGGCCCTTCTTGAAAAGTTCTAGGGTTCTAATCTTCCTAATCATGGGCCAAGTCAAGCGTGATGTGGTACACATTGTTTGCTAGTTAAAGATGTTCCACATAATTACTTATTTTGACAACATCCAGCGTAAAAGTGATTGTGAACCGTTCGAGTTTTGTCCAGAGAAACACCAAGGTGGTACAATTTATCCGTTTTCACGTTCCCTTCAATGATCATATCAAACTAATTAATCACAGGTGCTTTTCTAAAATGGCAACTCGGTGGTTACCATAGCTCAGTGGTTAGTGTGTTGGTTTTCTGATCTGTAGGTCGTGGATTCAATCCCCGGCTGAGGCATAACCAAATATTATATCGAAAAGATTTTTCTTTCGAGCGGTATCCACCTGTCGGCAAGTAATTGGCAATTTTTCCAGCAGTAACAATTTCCCAAAAATGCTTCTGAAAAGAGTTCTGTGACAAAACTAAGTTGAAACATAGTTGAAAATTGTAAATACTACAAATTTACTAACTTATATAAAGTTCCACCCTCCCTGCTACTACAATGCCATTGTCTACAATTTAAACGTATTCTTTTTACTTCTAATATACCATTAAATTATATATTTATGTTGTAATTTGATCAATTAAAGTCAAGTAAAATTGCAAAGTAAAAAACACAGAAATTTCAAATAATGCAGAAATGTCAAAAGAAATAAATCCCACGCCACCACGCACATGAACACAATGCAATTCACGCAATTCAAATTCAAATCTATTTCACACACATACACACAATAGGAAATGTCAAAGATAGAAGAAGCCATGAAGAAAAAACAAAAAAAAAAACGCAAACAATGAGAAAAAAGAGAGATGTCATACAAAGGCCAACAAAACTCAAGTGAGGTGTTGAAAAAGTTGCATAATCTGAAAAGAGAGAGAAAAAAAAAACATTTTTTAAATAAAAGAAATTTAAAACGTGTGAAGGAATTAATAAAATACAAAATGACATTGATTTTAGTATATACTCAGTATAAAAAATGAAATACAAATGAAAAAATAAACACAACGAATGAAAGAGAAAAGGAAGTAGGCGTCTACTTGGTCCTTTGGTGTGAAAAATGTTAATACCAAAGCACCCATTATTATGTTGTTGATTATTATTATTATTACAATACAACAACAGCAAAAAAAAAAGAAAAAAACAAGAAAAAAGGAGAGTAATAGCTCTCTAACTAAAATATGATTTCAATAGAAGAATGTACTTGAAGAGTATATAATTAAATTGTCGTCAACATAATCAACATACTATGTACCAAATAAATACATACATTTTCACACACACACACACACAATTGACGCTAATGTTGACATTCTCACTCAGCAATTGTTCTTATATTGTACCTACTATGTGCGTATAATCAAATTCCATTACGTATTGGTAACCCTTATTGTATATGGTGCATTAAGTGGCAACCCTAATATGTAGTAGCTGCAAAGACCCCTTTTCTTATAAAAGCAATTTTTTTTTGTTTTTTGCTGACTAAACTAATGTCCGCAAACAATTTTGAATGTCAAACCATATGCCATACTACTGTATTCGTATTTACCTATATGTATATAATTAGTGCACACTGTGCAGCATATTAAAATTTAAATGTTGTTGTGATTGATATACTCGTACATACGAATGAGTACAAGTCGATGTTACAATGAAGAGAAAAAAAAAGGGGTACAAAAATGAAAATGGTAATCTTTGTGACAGCAGGACCAACAGTAGCAGAAACTTATCATTATCACTGCTGCGGTTCCATTGTTGAACCGCATTTAGTGTGCAATTATATTTGCAATATTCGTTAGAATTTCACACAAAACAGAAAAAACAAGAATACTTATGTATACGTTTGCTTGATTAAATATGCATATTATTCTAGTGTTATATTTTATTACAAATCATAAAACATTTATTTTTTTAGTCTTACACACTCTGTTGGTCTCTCTTTCCCTCTCTCTCTCTCTCATTAAATGGGATAGTGTTACCATATGAGGTGCAGGGGGAATACAACTATAATGATGATGACATATTGTCGTAACATTTGGCCACATGTAGCGGACACTTTTTTTTTTTTGAATTTGATTAGATTGATTGAAGAATCTTTTGCATACATTTGCCATATATACACGCATTTACACATATGCAACAGCATGAGCTTAAGTGGTTTATTGAAAAGCAATTAAACTCACACTGTGGTGGGTAATTTACGTAATGAAATTAACAAACAAATGTACAAACAGTAAAAAAACATCAACAAAGTCATATTATATAAAATTAGGTTACAAAGCCTTTTTTTTTTTAACTATTTGTAGTAATGAATGTGAGAAAGTGTTGTGTGAATATCCTTTCAATACTCTATTTGTATTATAGTTGAAATTTGTAATACTTTAGGTGTGAGATTATTGAAAATAATTGTTGATTGAAAAGCATTGAAAGAAAAATTGAAAGAGTGTGAATATTTTAAATCAAACTAATTTTTTTCTTCAATTCATATAATCCACCTCAACTTAAATACATTGAATTGAATTCCAATGGTCCTCCAATCATTTTATACCATCCCTGTAAAAAAGCTCTGCAAAATACTGTTTCAGAAATAGCTTTTCCATTCGACGAAAATCACTTTCCACGAACTAATTGTTTCATGTTTCTGAAGACGTATTGTGGTATCAAGCTATCATTTTTAAAAATCGGATAATCAACAACTGTGCATGATTAAAAAGAAACATTTTGGCGGTTCTAAAAGGGTTTTATGGTCCTTAGAATCTTTCAGAATAAATTTTCAAACTAGGGGTGAAATTTTGATACTTTTTTCGTGATCCACTCTAATGGACCCTTGTAGAAATGGTCACCAACATTATTTCTAATAAAAAAAAATCTGATAAAAAAAATCATTTTTGTGGTTCTAATAGGGTTTTTTGGTCCTAGGAATCTTTGAGTATAATCTTTCAAACTAGGGGTGAAAGTTAGATACTTTTTTTCGTGATCCATACTAATGAACCCTTGTAGAAGTGGTCACGAACAATATTTCCAATAAAAAAAACTGATAAAAAAAAACATTTTGGCGGTTCTAAAAGGGTTAAAAAATTGTTTTTTTTTTGGTTCTAGGAACTTTACAATATAATCTTTTAAACTAGGGTGAAAGTTAGATACTTTTTTTCGTGATCCACCCTAATGAACCCTTGTAGAAATGGTCACGAACATTATAATAAAAAAACTGATAACAAAAATCAATTTGGTGGTTTTAAAAGGTTTTTTTTTGTCCAAGGAATCTTTCAACATAATCTTTCAAACTAGGGGTGAATTTATGATACTTTTTTTGCGTGATCCACCCTAGTGAACCCTTGTACAAGAGGTCACGAACATTATTTCTAGGTAATTATTACTTTGAGGACTTAGTCCTATTTTCAGGAATTGCAATTGGTAATCTTCTGAAATATAGAAATATCCGCATGGTATCAGAAAGGGCCTTCTAAGCCTAATAGTGCCCTCTCATAGGGTGGGCGGCTACAATAACTTAATCAAACCTAAGAGAGTCAATAAACAAAATCCCTTTTCCATAAAAAAAAACTGATGCTATAACTTTTTTTGCCGATTGTTCTGATTTCATCTGTTTTGAAGTTGAACAACCAGCTTCAGTTGACTGTAAAAGTTCTTGTTTCAGTTTAAAATCATGACGGTGGATTCAAATATTATCCATAATTATCATAACGACTAACAAAATCGGATTTATTATGCTTAAAACGTCCAAAATTACGCTGAGAAATTTGTTTTCGATTCAATTTTTATTGAATTGGTAACGAATGCGGCACTAACTTTCCAAATATCTTTTTCATATGTAATGTAATATGGACTAGACGTTCACTAGACTAGACGCTTGGATCTTCACAAACAATATCATACATTTGTTCAATGATTTTTGGTATTTATTTTCAACATTTAACTTCTAAAACCTATCGTTTAATTTCTAAAACCTTTCGTTTAACTTCTAAAACCCTTCGATGTACAATTGAAAATAAAGGTGATGATTTCTTTCACACTTTCTCCATTTTTGTACGAATTTCTGTTGCTGATAAACCTTTCAAAACAACGAATTTTCTCATTGCACGATATTCGAGTTTTCTCATTGCAGAAAATACATTGACATTTTAAATGATTCCTCTACTGTTCAATAGGTGTCGCTTTCAATTCTTTTGAACCAATTTTTAGATTGAAATTACGAATCCATTAATAATTTTTGAAGTCAATATGCTATTGGCAAATGACACCTTTCTTTATGGCACAATTGTGGTCATTTATCGTTGATCGCTGCATTTAATTTGACCAGTTGTTGAAAAAGCACCTTTCACACCTTTCCAATCTCACAAAATTGACAGTAGAATCTTCTCTTGGTGTATTTGGTATCAGGTTTTGAAGTGATTGCACAGAGACCATCGTTCGTTTTTGACCGATGTTACCGTTTGAGTGAAAAATCATCACGAATCACCGTCACCGTCATCATATGTATGATATAATTTTGCCGCAGATTGTGTTGTTCTATCCTTTGCGAAGTAAAAGAAATTTCTAATTAAAACAAACAAACTAACAAATGTCAAAAAGTAAAAATTATAACATTGGCAAGTCATAAAAAAATGTAGTCAGAATTATGCATGCAATCGCCAATTATTCAGTTGACAAACCAATCCAAGTGTAGGTGGAATACTTCTATACATGATGTATACGATTGATCCTATTTCATTCACAGCTACTTTTAGATGCGAGAAAATTAACGCATGAAGAAAAATTACAAAAATACTGAATCAATTGTACGACAATAAATATAGTGGCTTGGAATGAATGATGAATGGATGAAATAATTGGTAACGTTTGACATTTCAGGATTTTCCGTTTGTCTCAATGACTTTTTGTCTTTGACAATCATTAGTTCAATGTATTGCAGAATTTATTGGAAAAATGTTTTATAAACAATTTTATCGTTTTCACATATTTCATAAAATTTTAATTTCGAAATATGATCATTTTACGACGCTGTCTAGGAAAATTATTAAACCTCTCCATTCGAACCGAATGTATTCGTTTAACATCAGATCGTGGTCCAAACACATTAATCCAAATTATTGTATTAATGTGTTTAATAGTGCGTTTTCTGGCTTAACAGATTTCTCATGATATAATAGCCATATTTTATTCGACAACTCGTTATCATTCCTAAACAGAGTTGCTTTGATTTGTTTTATTCGACAACTCGCTATAATTCCTAAACAGAGTTGATTTGATTTTCATTTTATACATGGTATATGTACATTTCAAATAGAACAAATTCTGATTATTTAATTGATAAAATGTATAAAAAATAAATTAAATAATTTTGTTGCAATATTCTTTCTTTTCTTTTTCTTCTTAATTATAACATTTCAGACATTTCAATTTAGATATCTCGTAAGTAACATTTCTGTGCAGGAGAAAAACTGGAAATAATTAGCAATGCTGAACTTAGCGAGTATGCTAAGCTTTTTGGCATCTGTATTTATATTCGTTAATGTTAGCATAGTTGTTCGGCCATATATTTATAATATTTATCGGTGCTAGCTAAGTACAAGTGTCGACTAAAACACAGCTAATATGATTGTAATCAATCCATTGACTCAAATTTAGAAGACACTCAATTTTAACTCGAGTTGGCAATGTCGATATATGTAGTTCTTACTCAATCAATTCCTTTACTCATTCACTGCTGTCATCGAGTGTAGATTGCTGAGTTGTTTTTACTCAATGAATTCTCTTTCATTCCTTGGTATCATCGAATTTACAAATTGTCAATTTATTTATGCAATACAAGAGAATAAAAATCACCAAAATTATTCCACTACCCTACATTTGACAAATATTTCCAAAGTTATAACTTCATTGGTAAATATTGTTTTGCATATAAACAGTTTGATATATTTGAACAAATTTAAATTGAAAAAGTTTTTAAACACATCAATGCCAATAGTTAAAAGCTATCAGCAATTAATCAATATCAAAGAGCAACAACAATTGGTTTTATATATATGTACATTAGGGTGAGTCTGTTTTTTTTTTTGCACAAATCGTATAGTAAAAAACCATCTACATCTTTTCCAACAGTACTTTCGAAAATTGTATACTTTTGCTGCAAAGATAGCAAATCGATATTATGAGTTGTTACCTGTTAATAAGAACTGTTACCTTCTGACAGCGATTTAAAAAAAAAAAATTGTAGCATACCTTTGGGCTTTTCCTGATCTAAGCAATTCGATTCTTAAAGTATGCCACAAAGAAAATTGTTTCTTGTTGCATACCGGTTACAAGATCAAAACAAAATTAAGTTAATAATGTTTTGCTACCAAATTTTCAGAATAGGTGTCTAAGGGCCAGTTTTTAAGTGCGAGTTTAACTATATTTGTCATTTAAATTAAGGGGGTCTTCTACCTTGTTGGTTCAAAAAATTCGATTTTTTTTTTTCAATTTTCCAACCCAGAAGGTGTTAGGAATATACCCTTAAAAGGATATAACTGAAATCTTATTATTGCGAGTTTTTCCGAGCCGTCGAAGACAGTTACGCGTGCTCTTATCGCAGCGCTCTTCGCGACCACCTAAAAGCTGGCCCATCGCGTTTTTCTAAAGTTATCTAACGTTCTATCGAATACCTGATGTATCTGTATCTATGTAATCTCTGTTATGCATGATAAAATTTTCGGTCCATTCAGTTTGAAAGAAAATTTAACGTCGGAAACATCCCGCTTGTTATATACATGAATATCTTTAAATGCGATTTCCCAAAAGTTGCGTTTTTGTAACTGGTTGACATGATATCTCGAAAACTAATTGATTGATTGATTGAAATTATATATCAAAATTTGTGAAAAACATGTGGCTATCGTCTGACAGATACTTTTTAGATTTTTTTTATTTAAACAATTTTTACAGATGTTTTTAACCCCGAAAACATTAAAAAAAAAATTTTTTTTTTTAAAGTTGCCTGTTCTGCGAAATTTTCAAATTTTGTAAATGCCATCTGTCAAACGATAGCCAAGGTGATAAAAAAATTAAATCATTTTGGTTTTTTTTTGTTTCAGACGATTTTCATGAGCTAAATCGTGTCAACCATTTGTGTATGCATTTTTTGCAAGGGACTCTTCAAGGTCAAGTCACGGTCAAATCGAAGACAGTAAATTTTCAGTAAAATTAGTGTTAAATGTATTTAAATAAACAAGTTGAATGCAACAAACCGCACCTCGATTGCGTTTTTAGTTTTCCTATAACTAATATTCAAAAAACAGTGTCAAAAATGAAGCCACAAGGTAGAAGACCCCCTTAAGTTTAACATCGATTTGTAGTTTTTCAGTGAAATTGCAATGTAGTTTAAACTAAGTTTAAACGCTCAATCTAGTTGGATTAAACTAAGTTTAATCTATAAGTTGTTCAACTGTCTGTTTTTGCACTCCAGTACACTTTTTCTTGCTTGCACAATTTCTAAGTTTAAATTTTAACTTCATTTACGTAAACTTGGTTTAAACCTAGTCTAAACTTGTACTGAAAAACTGGCCTTAATTGTGATTTTTATATAAAATTGCAGCATACTTTTCGGCTTTTATTGATATAAGCAGAAATATATGCAACAATGTCATTTTATTATGATTCTTAAGTGGGTAATAGGGTTTTAAATTTTTTTTTCGAATTTCGGCAAATTGCACCAAAATTGACGAAGTTATGACTATTTTAATATCTGTCGGATTTTTATACCTACCTGACTCTAGCGCGCTATTGGTACCAGGAAGCTGGTTCGATTTCTATAGAATTCCCCATTCCTATCTTTCTCTGTAAGAACTCGGTTATGAACGTTTCATCCCAAATTTTTTAGTGTTCAAAATTTTAAGGGGCACAACTAGTTTGAAATTTTACAAATTTCGATTTTTTTTTTTGATATTTCATCATTTATACCTTTAAAATTAACATATTAAAATTGAAAGAAGTGAAAATCTCAAATAGTTTCTGAGTTACAGCCTTTTACAGAGCAGCTGCAATGAACAATGAAATCAGTACTTTTATCTTTAAACGCGTTTTTCTCAAAACTACATTTTTCAAATTTGCTGCAGCTGTAACTTGATAACAAATCATCCGATCGACTTGGGTCTTGTTTTAGCTTATTTTGTATTTGTTTTTCCATACAACGACCCTCCAGTTTTATGATTGTATGAAAAATAGAGTTATGGCAGGCCAGAAACCATTAGATTTTTCAGCAAGATTTTAATTTTTTTTTTCAAAAAACCGCCATTTTGTTACATTTTAATTTTTTCTTTTACAATCGAGCATTATTGTATAATCTAGTTCAATAAAATATTGGTTTTTTTTTATTTCAGGCACTGCGAAGGCTACAATCACTGCAGCAGTGGGAAAACTTTTTTTTTGAAGACTCAGGAGATGGTGGATAACTTGCTGAAAATCGAATATTTTCATTTGAAAAAATTACTTTGTATTCATTATTTATGCACAAATATATCTGCATAATTTTAAAACATTCGACGCAATACTTTTTTTTTAAACAATTCACAAAAATCACCTTTTTTCAGGCGATCAAACTAGTTGTGCCCCTTAAAGCGTTTTTCCCAGAAGAAAGAACATTAAATTCATGAATTCCATTTATTTACAGCAAAAGTTTAGAACAAATCAATACTGCAAATGACAGTAAAAATTTGAAATCGTACATATTCAAAAATCAAAGAATCATAAAATTAAAAGGAAATACATATAAATAATGTAGATATGTATTATAAATTTAAATAGAAGAAGAAGAAAAAAAGTCACAATAATACTCAAAAGTTTAATTGAACAAATATTAAGGGAAGAAC